>WEZZ01034713.1:58812-88686 GCA_013400585.1 Chloropsis cyanopogon
AAAAAAAAAAAAAAAAAACAACCAAAAAACACAACCAAAAAACAATGCTTCATTTAATGAAACAAGAACATAAGAGGTGGGGAAAGACACAGCTGAAATAAAACAACTCTGCCTCTATTTCAGGTCTGTCTACTCTTCTCTTCTTCTTGGTATTCAAGGCAAGAAGCACGCAAGAGTGCAACACCAAAAATAAAACAGTAGAAGAAAAATATAAAAGACAGCTATTTAAAAAATTCACCATTAAGGAAATTTAATTGGTAATCTTTCAATGATCTTAAAGAGTAATATTTTGCTTACTTAAAAAAAAAAAAAAAAAAGTATGATCCCCATATCCTTTAGGGATGGGTCTCAATTTATAGGTTTTGCAGAAAAATACCAGCACAGCACTGAGACACAGCTGCCAGCACAATGTATCTGCCTGCATGATCAAGGGCATGTTCTTTTCATTTTTATCAGAGGCTAGAAAAGCTTTAAGGAGCTACAAACACAAACATATCAATTTTCAATGTTAGCTGCATGTCCTAGGGTTAACATAAGGACAATAATTTAGAAATCAAGATCCAATGAAAGAGAAAAATTACAAGCATTTGGAAGGGAACTATATCAAGAGAAGAAAACAACCCTCAGCTGGGAATATTAAGTCACAGTCAATCATGTCAAAGCTGGTGCAGAACAGCACAGCAGGTTTACCAATTTCACATCCAAGAGAATCAAAGAGTCATAAAATTTCAGTGGCGTGAAATACAAGAGCATTTCCATGCCAATACAGGAACTTCCCTTAGTGGACCTGCTATTTTCAGGTAGAGGTGTGCTGGATTCAGCTGGAGTAGATGTAATTTTCTTCACAGTGGCTGGTATGGGGCTGTGTTTTGGATTTGTGCTGAAAACAGGGCTGATAATTTAGAGACATTTTTGTTAGTGCTGAGCAGGGCTTACAGAGAGCCAAGGCCTTTTCATCTTGCCACAAAGGCAAGGGGGCTGGGTGGTTTTTGATTTAGAAAAAAGAAATTCAACTATGCTAGATCTCCATTCAGATAGCAATGTAAGCAGACAAGTATACCATAAATACCCAGTATATATCCATAGAATGAGTTAATCAGGAGCCTATTACAGGTACATTGCATATAGATACATACACAGTGTGAACTGTATAAAGGAAGAGGACAGTATAACCAAGATAGAATTTTTATTCCAATGCTGGCTATCCATGTAGAAAATAAAACTGCCAATTTGTATTGGCTCAGACAATTTTAGGTGCAGTGACTATGACAATATCTTCTTTCTAACTGATTACTTCCTATTAGATTTATTTTGAAAGAACTTAAATTTATGAGCACACTATGAGAAATTGTTTCTTCCCCATGAAGCTATTTATGTTGTGTTCTTAATATATCTCTGAAGAGTTTGATACAGTTCTGTCACTGTCTTCTTATGGGCCACTTATAAGCTTCCACTGCAGAAGAATGGAAGGCAGAAAGATGTGAGCACACATCACAGCCAAAAAAAAGACAAGGTTTAGAGCATATGCTACCAAGAATTCAAGTTACTAAGCTCCCTCTTCAGCCTTTGGAAAGCAAAGACTAAACAGACTAACATGAACTTCAGAACAAAAGCAAGACCATTTGATGGAACATAACTGATTCAAGTATTAAAAGAAAAACAAAAATCAGTCTTGTTTCTCTACAGTCCATACATGGCCACTCTTGAGTTTTCATTTCAGTTGAAAACATTGTCTAAAAATATTTTCCAAACAGAAACATGCTACCATGTTTTTGTAAAGGAATTACATACAGGTCAATGTGCTGTGTTCTTAAATGACAGGGACAGTCCCTGAAACAAGAAGGGGTGATTTGGAAGCCAGATGAATCCCTGATGGCTCTGTAATGAAAATAGCTTTACCCAAATACACAGTTGATGTAAACTGTCTTCATTACTTGGAAGAGTAAAACCAAGCTGTAAGCATTATTTGGAGCCTCAATAAAATTACATTTTATCTACACCAAGTGACCTCAAAGCATGGATGCATTGCTCTCTGTGTTGAAAAAGTTTTTGAGCTTAATGCAAGATGGACAAGGTAGAATTTTACAGTCTGTGTTGTACAGTAGGTCAAACCAGCCACAATTCTCAGGCTAGCACTGCACAAATAAATGAAAGTAAGCTAATGGCTAAGATAAAAAGCAGTTTCTCTGTATAAATGGGTGTAAACACAGCCTGCTATTCATAGCTACTTAATTTTAGGAAGAGAAGACCTAATTGTGAAGAAGTTTGGGTTTTTTTAACATAAAAATCCAGGAAATAAACCCTCAGTTACAAAACACAGGAATTGTGGAAATGGCCCCCCGAATTTTCCTGGAACCACTTGCTTTATGAGGAAAATAATCTGTTCTACATAATAGGACCACAAAGAAAGCACGTTAGCTTCTGAAAGAAAAAGTTATTATTTATTGTCAAACGGTAAATTACATTTAGGTAATTCAAACAAATCTAGCCTCTTTCTCCTTTTTGGTAGAAATCCCAGATGCTTTGCTTTTCTAATTTGGGATGGCAAACATGATTGGAAGAAATAAGGCCAGAAGAAATGAGCAACCTGAAATTGAAGTCATGACAACTTACAGAATCATCGAATTATTAGAATTGAAAGGGACCTTAAAAATCATCTAGTTTCAACTCCTTTGCAGAGACATCTTCCACTAGACTTTGCTCATAGCCCCATCCAGCCTGGCTTTTAACATTCCCACCACACAACATCCACAAGTTCTCTATGCAGCCTGCCCCAGTTCCTCACAGTAAAGAATTTCTTCACCGTATGCAATCTAAATCTGCCCTCCTTCATCTTAAATCCATTCCCCCTTGCTCTATCACTACATACCTTTGCAGGAAGTCCCTGTCCATCCTTCTTGCACCCATTTAGGTCCTGGAAAGCTACTGTAAGGTCTCCCTGAAGCCTTCTTTTTTCCAGTATGAACAGAGCACTAACGCTCACAGCCTGCATTCATATCAGACGTGCTCCAGCCCTCTGACTAACTCAGCAGCTGTCCTCTGCTCTTGTTCCAACACATCCATTCTTTCTGGTGTTGGGGATCCCATTCCATGTGGGATCTAACTAGAGCAGAGTTGGGGGAGAGGCAATCCCCTCCCTCACCCTACTGCCCACACTGCTTTGGGTGCAGCCGGGGACAGGGTGGCTTTCTGGACTGTGAGCCCACATTGCTGGGACATGTTGAACTTGCCATCCACCATCACCCCCAAATATTTCTCCCCAGGACTGCTCTCAGTCCCAGTTGTTCTCCCAGCCTGTATTGATACTTGGGATTGTCACGACCCATGTGCAGGACCTTTCACTTGGCTACGTTGAACTTCAGGAACTTACAGATTCACCTCTCAATCCTGTCAAGGTCCTTCTGGCAGCCCTTTCCTCCAGCATGACTGCCACACCACACAGCTTGGAGTCATCAATAAACTTTCTGAGTGTGCACTTGAATCCTCTGGCCATGTCTCCAACAAGGATAGTGCTAAAGACTGACCCCTGAAGACACCACTCGTCACTGCCCTCCACTTGGACATTGAGCCATTGACCACAGCTCTTTGAGTGTGACCTGCCAATCAGCTCCTCATTCAGCGAGTGGTTCATCTGCCAAACCCACATCTCTCCTGTTTAGAGGCAAGGTTATAAGATATAAGGACATAGGGTAGAAGACAAGGTCGATTTCATAGAACTACAGTCTGCATTCCTAAAGGAGATGTAAGGGCAAATCAAAGAAGAGTTGAGTAGTCATGTACTGAAAATGCATATTGCAAGGCTTTTGTTTCGCTTTGCATCATTTATTAAAACAAATTCCAACGTTTAGCTAAACAAAGCTGCTCTTCGGTAAAATAGCTGTTTGCTCTGAGAAGCATTCGCCTGATTTACTTTCAACTTCCATCTCCTTGTGTTCATCCATTTAGTTTTATTCTCTCATTTTACTTCAGATCATTCTTTATCCCCCTCAGTAATCATTAATTTCAAATGAAACGTTCCTAGGGTTTCTTGGTCTGTTTATTCAGTCTATTAACTAGTCTCTCATAGGTCAGCTCCATGCCATAAGCATTCCATTTTTTTCTTCCAACTTTATGCAGTCTAAAGAGGATTTAGACCTTTGCAGGTTTGTGTGATAACAAGCTGTTAGTGACAGATTAGTGACCAGAACACAACAAAAGAAACAAAACAAAACAAAAAAAAGAATACTCCCTGGAATATCGATAATACCAGTTTATAAAAACAGTCCACACACTTGGGGGCTTATTGCAAGGCCATTCTGGGCAAACTATATTAATCCCATTAATGTCCAGGAGTATGTCAGGATTAATTTAAGAGAACCTTTGTGCAATTTGAGTTATTTTAACATCACATGTTACCCTTAAAACTCAATTTCTTTGCCATTCAGGTAAGAATATGGCACTGATACCATACTATGCTATAGAATTTTTTACCCCCTTTTCATATGTGTTAGACTTTGTGTCCAGTTTGGTTTCACTACCATTAGATTACATCATTCCCAAGTATATTACAGCAATACTCCATGGCTTTTCTTCTCTGTACTGGTTCTTTAAAGTATGATGCACCAATATCTTGATTTATACAAATGATTTCATTTTATGTACATAAACCGTTTATATGTGCATGTTACTTGAATGTAACAATGTACATATAAATGATGTACAGAACAATGTTAGTTGTCTCAAAGAAAGAAATGGAAAAAATATTGTAAGCAATTACTATAGTAAAAAAAGAAATGTTCCTCTGAAGTGCACTGTTAGTTCATGGAACTTGGGCACTGTAGCTAAAACAAAACTTAAATTGGCAGCCCTATTGGAAGTTATGGTTATAATTCTTCTGTAATGTATATATAAATATAGTTCAGGAGATGAAAACAAATAAATAAACATGGATTGGATGGCGCCAGGAGAAATAAACATTGCCATTGGAAGATACCTGTGGAGGAATGGACAGCACTTTTCCTATTTTTTGTCTCAGTACCACCAAACAGTGCATGAGTCTTTATCAAAAATAAAACTTCACTTGAATGTGAAAGTATATTTTTAACTAGTTCATGATGACATGTTCATCTACTATTTCAATCAGACATAATTTTGTTCCTTTATGCATAATGACTGATTAGTGAATTGCTTTTATGCCAAATAACTGTTTCTAAATATGTTCTTAAATAGATATAATGATTGCAAAAAATTACAACAGGAAAAAAAAAAAAAAGCATTTATCAACAACTGTGCTCCAGATCACTTTCAGCTAACAAATGTAGTGCCTTGTGAAGGCAATACAGACAGTTTTAGAGGAAGAGTTTGATTAAAATTTATCATTGGGAAGAAATAAGGAACTATTACTTATTCAGTGTTTCTCAGAAAGTATTTTGGAGTAGTGAAACTTAGCATACAGTGTTACTTACAGTAAAAGCTATTCTCTAGAAAGAGAGCTACTGAAGTGCTACCGAAATCAAAACTGGAGCTGGACACGAAGGGTAACAAAAAGCTTTCCATAGGTAGACCAGCAACACAAGGAAGACAAAGAAATGTGGGGATATAGTGACAAAGACATGGAAAAGCCTTTGTTGTGAAGTGACTTTGCTTTCTCAATGTTTATAGGTGAGGCTTACTCTCCATCCTCCCTAGACCAACAGAGCCCAGGGCTGGAAGTGCTTCCTACAACACAAGAATATGAAGCTAGAGACCCCTTAGGAAAACCGGATGCACAGAAGTTCATGGAACTGGATGGGAGCATTCAAAAGTGCGTATGAAACTTGCCAATATTGTAGTGAGACCTCTCTCGTTCAAAGGCTGTGGTGTCAGGAGGAATCTTGATAACTGAAAAATACAAATTTGTATCCATCTGCAAGAAGGGCAAGAGGAGGATCTGGGGAACTAAAAAATGGGCTTCTTAATTTCAGTCTGTGGGATGGTTACAGAACAAATCAAAACAAGAAGTTCACAGTTCACAAACTGGAGGGAGCTGTTGATCTACTGATCGGCATCTCTGTCATTCTTGACAGAGGAATCTTGACAAACTGGAAAAGTACACTTGAAGAATCTTCATGAATTTCAAGAAAGGAAATGTGAAGTCTGGCACCTTGGGAGGAATACCCCCATGCAACAGAACTGGTTGGGGACAGACTGGTTGGAAGCAGGCTTGCAGAGAAGCTGAGGGCCTGATGGACAAGTTAAACAGGAATCAGCAGTGTGTCCTTACAGCAATTAGGGTAAACCATATAGTGGTCTGCATTAGTAGGAGTATAGGAAGGACATCAATGAAAGTGACTCTTCACTTTGCTGAATATTATGAAAACACCTCTAAAGTACTGTGTCTCTTTTGGGCAGAAAGAGAGATGAACGTACTGGAGTCAGGTGAAGAGGGTCCATGGACTGGAGTATGCGATACCATTTGAGACAGAAAAGGTGCTAAGGGGCAAAGCCAGCTGACCATCTTCTTAAATATATAGTTACAGAGAAGCCAAACTTCAGAGCAAAAGGCAAGGGTCAATTAACACAAGCTGCAGAAATGAAAATGTGATCAGATGTTAGAGAAAAAAAAATACCATGGATGTGATTTGGAACAAGTTTCCCAGCTTATTAAAACCAAAAATGCTTACAGAAGTGCTGCAAATGCTTGCTTTGCTCAACAAATGTCCCCTAGCACATCTTTTGATGTTTGACTGGTCAGTCAGTCTTTGGTGTCTCTGCTTGAAACAGCCAGCAAGCATAAATCACACGAGAAAACTACTTTAATGTAAATGAAGCTGACTGTTTGGTAGAAGGGAAGATTGTTTCATATTTCCAAAACTAACTAGTCAGCTCAGTCTTGTTTACCTGATTGTTTCCTCCCAGCTGTTTTTAAAATAATACTAACTGCAGATCTTGGCAGGTGAAGACCAACTATTTCAGCCTGGAAAATTCACACTATGTATCTGCCAACAAACAGAATGTGAGAAAACTAAAGAAATCATGAAAAAAAATTCCAAAATAAATCAGCTTCATACTCATTATCCTAGGACATCCAACATGGCAAAAGAGACCACCAAATTGCATTAAATACTAATGGTCCATTCTCTTTCAGAAAATAAGTAATACATTTGTTGTCAACAACTTCTGGCAGCTGTTAGTAGATTATCATGGGATTAGGTGTTTGAAGTTTATAGACAAAGTATTTGTTTGACAGAGTTGAGGGTTTAAGTTTTCTAAATCCTTTCTTGTTTACAGTCTTTTATGCACCTATAACCAACAATTTAAAACCAGTAGGAGTTTTGGGCCCTGAGAGACTGATTGTCCCTCTCCACCTCCCCATGTGCTACCCTCATCCCCAGACCCTACTTCAGCCCAGTCTGGGGCCATGAGTCTCAGCTCCAGGACTGCCCGGCAGCACATGGTCTCAGCTCCACTACAGGTATGCTCTGCCCAGTCATGACCATGGCTCACGAATTTAAGGCATCAGGGAATCAAAAGCACAAACACAGTTCCTGGAGGACCTGCTGTTAAGGAAACTTCCCTGTCTGACCATACAAGAATGACTGAGCCAGTCACACTCATTCCACCTGAGCTGAAACCTTTGCAGCAGCACACCCCTACACCCGCACAAGGTTTCCTTACCGGTTCCCAGAGCAGTGCCTCAGGTATCCAGAGCATCAAAACAATTTAATCTTGGTGCAATAAACAGCAAAATAACAGCCTGAGTTGGGGGGCATTGAGGAAGGACCCCAAACAAAGTAACCCCTGGGCTTCTGCCCCCTCACAGTCTAAATGCTGGAAACTCTGGAGTCACTGGCTCCTGCTGTGTCCAGTCACCTGGATGGGCCACAGGTGCCCTTTGTTATGTGAAGGCTCAGCTGTTCACGGCCTCTTGGATCAGACCCACCCCCAGAGCTCAATCTGCAGCTCCATCAGAAGCTCCACACCAAACTCCCTGCACTGAATATGTTCCTCAATGCTGCTCCTGCATGTTCTGTGATATTTGAGGATGCACATGCCTACTTGTGAGTTACAAACTTTGTGTTCCAAGTGTTGAAAGTAATCCGGGTAGATTTAGAAAATATTCAAAGGTTTTCATCTCATCACAGCAAAATAATTCACAAAACTTTTACAGGCATAAAGTCATTTATGTTACAGCTAGAATTTTGGCAGCAAAATTCAAAACCAATCTACATAAAGCCATGCAAATAACTTCTCTACTGAATGTCTTCTATGACCTTCAGTTATCTTCATTATTTTTCTCTTCTAAGACATTTGAGATTCACTTTTCTTTGGACAGAAATCTTTTGTAAAGATCTGTCAGCAGTGTTTTGCCAATATATATATCTATTTGCCATCCAAAAGTAATCTACACACCGAATTAAAACAGAGGTTCATACTAAATCAATATTAGAAGTTAATATTTTGCCCTTACTGAAATAGGCTGTCTTCTGCTTCAGCTAACACAAAATACACTCCATGACTCAGATTGTATTTGATTTACCTGTTCAAGAAAGGAAAGCAAAATAAAAGCTATGTTTACAAAACTACTGGAATTAGGATGTCATTTTCCAC
The DNA here is from genome assembly GCA_013400585.1 of Chloropsis cyanopogon. NCBI lineage: Eukaryota > Metazoa > Chordata > Aves > Passeriformes > Irenidae > Chloropsis > Chloropsis cyanopogon. Next base: position 67,381 of record WEZZ01034713.1, read on the forward strand.
CATTGAGACACTCAGCCAAGGTAAGGTGTCCATGGACTCTTAACAGACAATCTTGAGATTACTCTGGAAGTTACTCAACAGATTCACAAGATCAACAGATCTTGACCTAAAAACAAGCCTTTCCACCCCTCAGAATATCTTGGTCCAGTATCCTGACCAAGTTGACCGTCAAAAACAGACAATCCTGACCAACAGTGATGAGACCCTCTGTGCTGGGATGCCTATCCCTAAGAGAAGTGGATACAGCACAGCCAAAAAAAAACCCAAAAAACAAAGATCTTACCATTAGTAAGAAAAGCCTGACAGTGAATGCAGGATGTCTTCCCTAAGCTCATCTTAGCTAATTTTAGCTTGGTTAGTAATTGTAGCAATAGCCCAGCAATCAGGTACTTATTCCCTGAACCCGATCTAGATTCATTTTGGATGATAACAATTCATTAAGGATGGAATTGCCTGCGACTCTAACTTAAATGTGTTGGAAGAGAGCAGATGAACACCAGAGCTCTCAGACTACAAATATTAGTCCTAAAAATAAATAAGTAAATAAATAAAACCAATTGATGATCCTCATCACTTCTAAACTAAAACTGAAAACACTTGACATTGATTCCCCCATTCTCAAATACACACCTTCCAGAACCTGAGTCCTACCCTAATCACTTTGCTAAAAGTTAGACTGAAAGTTGTTTCATGTTCTTCCTTTTTCTGAGTATCAAAACAGAGACAAATAAATACTGCAAGATGCATTTTGGTTATGACAGAAAAAAAGAAAAAAAAAGAACAAAATAAAACCCCAGTCATCATTATGTTGATTCATCATTATAGACTTTTTTTCAATGCCACAACACATCTGGGATCTACTATACTTCTTTAAGTAAAACATGTAGCATCAATAAATGCCATGGCATTTACTTTGAACTTCACCTCCAGACTGAAGTGACCAACCTGACTCTTCCTCACTGTATAAGGAGAAATGATCAGGCACACATCTTTGTTTTCCATGCATCTACATGGATAGATAATCAACCTATGGGATGTGTTACTGTCTGCTTTGTTAAACCTCTCCCTGTGAGATGAACCGAGCCTCCTCCAGAACCTTTTCTATATTAAAAAACATTCAGCAATATCTACTGGCATTAACAAGTAGTTCAAGGGCAGTCAAAAATACATTTTCTCATAGCCTCCCTAGTTACCAGTCAAACAAAACAGCTCCAGTTGAGCTGCCATGCTTTTCTGTTTACTCCTGTCAGCAACCCGAGGACAGTGGGCATGGTTTCACGCAGACCCGGTTCACAGAATCATGGAACAGTTGGGGTGGAAAGGAACCAGTGCTAACCAGAGGGGAAGCATCACCTCCCTCAACCTGCTGGCTCAGCTCAGTGCAGCCTAGGGGACTCTTGGCCTCTTTTGCTGCAAGGGCAGGTTCATGGTCAACTTGGTGCTCACCAGGACCACCTGTTCCATCTCTGCAGCCAATTCATGAACGGCATTCACCCCCGTGCAACCCTTGAAAAACGTCATGGCAGAGCTCTGCTCTCCTGTGGGTCTAGCACGGAAATAAGGAATGGCTGTATAGGATTTGGCTGACTGATTAGGGTATTCATCCATGTAGGGAAAGAAACTGGGTGCCAGTGTAGCTTAAAACAAAGTATTATTTCATAAATCTCATTTGCAATGTTCAAATCTCTTTGCTTTGACTGTCAAACATCTGGAAAACTGTAAAGAAATCAAACCTACAAGTCTGGATCACTTTGGGATTGGTGCATATCAGGATACATGAAAGAATTTCAATAGTAGGACCTTAACAGCCAGTTCCAGTCATCACAAAAGGGGTTAGAGAGAGAACCTTGCTTCTCAGTGACCTAGAGGGCTCAGCATAAACCAATGGGCTCAAACACAGCAAAAAGATGAATAAAGAGTACATGGTTTTTGGGGTTTTTTTGGGACTGTGGTATTTTGATTGAATTAATCTGTAAGATAAATGCTCACCATGCATACCAGCTAGCCAATACTGCCAATGTGGTAATTATTTTCAATTACTTTTTTTTCCTCAAAAAAGCTGTCTATCCATCTGTAAAATGTAAATATATCACAGCGTTCAAAAGGCAACAATTCAGACCCAATTAAGCTTCAATCCTGAAAAGTAATTAATTTCATCCCATAGTTTAAATCTAGAAACTTGGTGGTACATTGCAGCCTACTTAGTCAATTTATAAAAAGTAGAATTTATTCATTGAGGAAAGGTCCCTATTTGCTCTGACTTTAACCCTGTCTCACAAATGGCTGAGTGACACAATGACCAGAGCAAAACTGGGTTGGACACTGAACAATGCACTGATCTATACCTTAGCATGTATGCACTGCACTGGGTATGACTGATCAGAAGATACAGAGAATTAGAGCTCTGTCTCCCTCCCCATATGCAAATAAACACCATATTTAAACAGTCAAAAGCCGTTCAGAATCTGGTTCTTGGTATTCCCATCTTCATTACAGTCACATTTCTGCTTCTAGAGTCAGATCCCATCAGATTCTAAATCATTCAGATTGTGGTAATTTCCATATTTTACTAGATCTTTTGTGATTCTGTAGTTATTGATGTTAACTACAAAAAGAATAATTCCCAATTTCTCCAGTAATGAACCATGATTATCTCCCCAGACCCTGAGGGTGACTTTGAAAAGAATTTTAGTTATCTCTAATGGAGATATGTAAACAGATGTTATATTTGTCATCTGAATAAGCTTTCCAGAATGATTGTTAAAGTCACTTACCCATATGGAACGTCATATGTACCTACTGTTTAACTGGGCAAAAGCATATTCCTTGGTCTGAAGAAAATATAATTTGTGCTGTCTTAGGAACAGAAAAGAATACAATTTTTTTCTATTTTCCTTTGGAATTATATTGGGGTTATCTGGATGAAACTGTTTTCAAGACTCCTGTTTCATCTGCAGCACAACAGTGTGTACAGACAGTCAAGATCTTATGGATGAAATAACTTACTCTTGTGACTGCTGGCTTCAACCAGCTCTTCTGCCAAAGTGCTTTTATGTTTCACTAGGGAAGCCATTTAAAATAACATTATCACCTGTGGTCATTGCATATGCTTAGTTTTCTCACTATTGAAGTTGAAAGCTTTGGGTCTAATTTGCAACAAGATCAAAAAACCACCAAAAAATGCATCTGATGTCAGCACAAATTTTCTCATACACTTCACCTGCTTTACAAGGATAAGCAAATCCTGAATTGTCAAGCATGAATAAATCAAACATCCAAAATTAGTGTGAAAGTGAGTTTAGGTTTTCAGTTTGGGTTTTTTGTTTTTTCATTTGTTTGCTGGTCTTTTCTGATTTCCCTGTGCTCTAATTTGCCCTAGAGCTTGCTAGCTGAGTGATTATGTTTCCTTTCTCCCCTCCTGGTTCCCAGCTGCACTCTCCTTATCCTGTCTTTCACAGAACCCATCAAGACAGATGGATTCATATAACCACGAATGCCCAGTTTCAAAGCTACTAGGACTCAAAATGTGGCTGTGTTAACACAGAGCTGTTCCCAAACTCATACAGTCTGTTTCTCAGTCAGACATTATACTGGGGCATAGAACAGAAAGACTCTGTGCTTTCAGTTCCAATAAACATACACATCCAAGGATGGAGTGACTTGATATGGCAAAAGGCTAACTTCATCTTGAAGCTAATTATGCTTAATCCCTGGAAAAATAATACCTATGCACTGTGGTTAGCAGTGGGAGCAGTGAGAACGTTCAGCATGTGCAAGAAAAAATAGCTCTTTGAAGACTTAATTATTATCTCTAGCAAATATATGGAGAGCCTTTGTGAATTCTGGATTGTAACTCAGCCAAATTTGTTTGCATTTGCAAAAGCACCACCATTAAAGAAAATAATCTGGCTCTTCTAGAAGTGCTGGAATGTCAGGAATACAAACATATTAATCCATGAATGACTAAATTATTATGGATAAAAAATGGTCAGATCAGCTGGCTTGGGGCAGACATAGAAAATGGAAAATTTTAGTTTAACATTTAAAATTTTTCGAAGTTACACACTGAGAAATGTTTCTACAGACAGAATCAAGCCATTCTAATGTTACCAGTTATCAGTTCTGCCCACCTTTGCTGGTTTTAGCTGGGCTAGAGTTAATTTTCTTCACGGTCGCTGGTACAGGGCTGTGTTTTGGACTTGTGCTGGAAATAGCGTTGGTAACAGAAAGATGGTTCATTACTGCTGAGCAGTGCTCACACAGAGCTGAGGGCTTTTCTGCTCCTCACCTCACCCCACTAGTGAGGGGCCTGGGGGTGCGCAAGGAGTTGGGAGGGGCCACAGCTGGCACAGCTGGCCCTGACTGGCCATAGGGACATTCCAGACCACAGGGTGTCATGCCCTGCAGATAAAGTCGGGGCAGAAGGAGGAAGGGGGAGACATTTGGAGTGATGATGCTTTTCTTCCCAAGTTCCCATTAAGTGTGATGGACTCATGTCCTAGGGATGGCTGAACACCTGCTTGTTCATGGGAAGTGGTGTATGAATTCCTTGTTTTGTTTTGCTCGCACAAGCAGCGTTTGATTTACCAGCTAAACTGTCTTTATTTCAACCCGTGGGTTTTCTCATTTGACCTTTCCAGTTCTCTCCCTGAGCCCAGTGAGGGCAGTGAGTGAGTGGCTGTGTGGGGCTGAGCTGCTGACTGGGGTAAAACCATGACAATATCAAATTCAGCTGTGATGGCTATGATGTAAGAATTATAATTTCCTTCTCCAGTTAAGTAACTTTGGTTTTTACTAAGTCTATAATTTATCTCAACCAGACTTTTTCCTTGAAATACACTTAAATATTTCCTATATATATAAATATATATTTTTTTTTTTTTTTTTTTTTTTTTTTTTGTTTCAGTATAACAAAAAAAAATGTTTTTACCACNGGAAAAATAATACCTATGCACTGTGGTTAGCAGTGGGAGCAGTGAGAACGTTCAGCATGTGCAAGAAAAAATAGCTCTTTGAAGACTTAATTATTATCTCTAGCAAATATATGGAGAGCCTTTGTGAATTCTGGATTGTAACTCAGCCAAATTTGTTTGCATTTGCAAAAGCACCACCATTAAAGAAAATAATCTGGCTCTTCTAGAAGTGCTGGAATGTCAGGAATACAAACATATTAATCCATGAATGACTAAATTATTATGGATAAAAAATGGTCAGATCAGCTGGCTTGGGGCAGACATAGAAAATGGAAAATTTTAGTTTAACATTTAAAATTTTTCGAAGTTACACACTGAGAAATGTTTCTACAGACAGAATCAAGCCATTCTAATGTTACCAGTTATCAGTTCTGCCCACCTTTGCTGGTTTTAGCTGGGCTAGAGTTAATTTTCTTCACGGTCGCTGGTACAGGGCTGTGTTTTGGACTTGTGCTGGAAATAGCGTTGGTAACAGAAAGATGGTTCATTACTGCTGAGCAGTGCTCACACAGAGCTGAGGGCTTTTCTGCTCCTCACCTCACCCCACTAGTGAGGGGCCTGGGGGTCCACAAGGAGTTGGGAGGGGCCACAGCTGGCACAGCTGGCCCTGACTGGCCACAGGGACATTCCAGACCACAGGGTGTCATGCCCTGCAGATAAAGTCGGGGCAGAAGGAGGAAAGGGGAGACATTTGGAGTGATGATGCTTTTCTTCCCAAGTTCCCATTAAGTGTGATGGACTCATGTCCTAGGGATGGCTGAACACCTGCTTGTTCATGGGAAGTGGTGTATGAATTCCTTGTTTTGTTTTGCTCGCACAAGCAGCGTTTGATTTACCAGCTAAACTGTCTTTATTTCAACCCGTGGGTTTTCTCATTTGACCTTTCCAGTTCTCTCCCTGAGCCCAGTGAGGGCAGTGAGTGAGTGGCTGTGTGGGGCTGAGCTGCTGACTGGGGTAAAACCATGACAATATCAAATTCAGCTGTGATGGCTATGATGTAAGAATTATAATTTCCTTCTCCAGTTAAGTAACTTTGGTTTTTACTAAGTCTATAATTTATCTCAACCAGACTTTTTCCTTGAAACACACTTAAATATTTCCTATATATATAAATATATATTTTTTTTTTNATATATAAAATTTTTTTTTTTTTTTTTTTTTTTTTTTTGGTATAGCATCAGTATAACAGAAAGAAATGTTTTCACCATCCACTTGATTCAGATTCCCAGACAGTGCTGCATGAGGTGCAGGTTTTTTGTCCTCCTGGCAGCTGCTCCAACTGGTTCTGCTCTCTTTCACTTTCACCTTTCTTTTCTTCTTGTGACACATTTTACTGGTTTTTTACTATTATAAGTATTTCTGTCATAAGGAAAAGACACTTCCAAGCCTCCTCCTTCTTCTTGCTCTCATTTAGATATTTCAGGTACCAAGAAATACATTTTCAGACCTTCACCAAGGGATTCTCTAATGAAAATTGTTAACAGTTCTGTTTCAAAATGCTTCAGCATCCGCCTGAGAGTTGGTAAACAAATTAAAAAGAAGATAGGCTAGCCAAGACACTTTCAAGTATGGCTTGAATGGTGCTGTAAAGGAGAAACAAGCCACCAGTGTATCTATGAGTGGATCTAGCAAATTCATGTTAATTAATTTTTTGTACTTCATTAAAGTAACCCGGATTCCCAATTTAATGGACCTTGAGATTTTGAGATTTCTTCTCATCCCTGCCCTGTGACTGTCCAAAGTATGGACTTAATGACAGTATCGACCAAATTATCACAGACTTTAATTTATCATATTCTTGTTAAAATTAAAAGTAATGAGATAAAGTACATAATAATGAAAACAGCAAATAAATAAACATGGATTAAATGTAAAACATATTACTCCTTTTACAGCCTTTAAAATATGACTTTCTTTGAAGGTTACCATTAAGTACACATTATCAAATACCCTTGGAATCACAGTATCCTATAATGGTTGGGGTGGAAGTGACTAGATCATCTAGTTCCAACCCCTCTGCCATGGGCAGGGAACCTTCCACTGGACCAGGTTGCTCAGACACGTGTTCAACCTGGCCTTGAACACTACCAGCAATGTGGCATCCACAGGTTCTCTAGGCAAACTGTTCCAGTGTCTCACCACCCTCATATGAAGGATTTCCTCCTAATACCTAATCCAAGTCTACCCTCTTTCTGTTTAAAGCCATTACCCTTTGTCTTATCAGAACAGGCCCTGCCAAAAAGCTTGTTCCCATCTTTCCTATAGGCTCCCTTTTGGTTCTGGAAGATGGTATAAGGTCTCCCCAGAGCCCTCTCTTTTCCAGTATGAACAACTTCAACTGTCTTAAGACTGTCCTGATTGGAGAGGTGCTCCAGCCCTCTGAGCATCTTTGTGGCCATCTCCAGACTTTCTCCAACACATCCACATCCTTCTTATGTGGGGGGTCCCACACCTGGACACAACACTCCAGGTGAGGGTCCCACAGGAGCAGAATAGAGGTGCTGAGTTCTCTCCCTGGCCCTGTGCCCACGCTGCTTTGGGTGCAGCTGTTGGTTGGCTTTCTGGGCTGTGAGTGCTCATGGCCAGGACATGTTGAGCTTCTCATCCACCAACACACCTGAATATTTCTCCCCAGGACTGCTCTCAATCCCAGTTCTCCTCCCAGCCTGTACTGGTAATTGGGATTGCCCCAAGCCATGTGCAGGACCTTTCACTTGGCTTTGTTGAACTGCATGAGGTTCATAGAGGTTCATCTCTCAACTCTGTCCAGGTCCCTCTGGATGGCATCCTTTCCCTCCAGTGTGATGACCATGCCACTTGGTGTTGTTAACAGGCTTGCTGAGGGTGCCCTCAATCCCACTGTCCCTGTCACCCACAAAAGATGTTACACAGCATTGATCCCAATGCCAGCCCCTGAGGAATGCCACTCATTTGCATTCCTAGAGCTGTTGACCCCATCTTCAGTGGTTTAGGAAAAGTACTCCCTAATCTAGTGCTCCCACTGAGAACCTTCAAACTATGTGCTTGCTTCCTCCCCCGCCTCCCCTTCTGCCTGTGGCAGGGTGGAGAGAAGAGCTGGAGGCATAAAAAGGTAAAGATCACAGGTTGAGAAAAGAACAATTTGCTGGAAATAGCAATGCACAAAGAAAATGAGCAGTAACATGACAGGGGGTATAAGAAAGAGGTGAATGATTTACATGGAAACAATACCCAACTGTTCCCTTGCCAGGCACAGAGGTGAGGCTGACCAGCAAGCAGCTCCCTAGCTCTTCCTTTTGTCCCTTTCTAAAAGTAGGGGTTATATTTCCCCTTTTCTAATCAGTGGGAACTTCCCTAGACTGCCAAGATTTCTCAAATATGGTGAAGAGTGGCTTAGCAGCTTCATTCACCATTTCCTTCAGAATCTGTGGATGCATCTAATCAGGTTCCGTGGACTTTGTCTTCTGCAACTTATGTGACTTGAGGGGCATTGCTGGAGCACTTGCAGTGATGCCTGAGGCAAAAAAGTCATTGAGTACGTCTGTCTTCTCCATATCCTGATCTCCTGTTTCCTCCTGGGTAGAGCCCACATTTTCCTTAGTATTCCTTTTAACACCAATGTACCAGTAGAAGCTTTTCCTGTGCCCTTGACATCCCTGGCCAGATTCAGTCCTGTAAATTCTTTAGCTCTCCTAACCTGATCCCTAGTTGCTTGGACAATCTCTGTATTTCTCCCAGGCTACATGTTCTTGCTTCCACCATCTGTAGGATTCTTTTTTGGTTTGTTTGCCCATGAGCTCATTGTTCACCCATGCAGACCTCCAGGCATTTATGCCTGACTTCATCATTGTTGGGATGTATCACTCCTGAATTTGGAGGAAGTGATCCTTGAGTAGCAATCAGCTCTCTTGGGCCCCTCCTCTCTCCAGAGATTTATCCCATGGTATGCTACCAAGCAGGACCCTGAGGAGACCAAAGTCTGCTCTCCTGAAGTCCGGGGTAGTGAGCTTGCAGTTGTGTCCTCCTTGTTCAAGGTTCTTGAACTCCTGCATTTCCTAATCACTGCAGCCCAGGCTGCCCTTGAGCTCCATATTCCCCACTTTCCCACAGTCGTTCAGAACAGCACCTCTGCTCATTGGTTCATCTATCATTTGGAGTAGGAAGTTACCATTAATGCATTCCAGCAATGTCCTGGAATGGTAATGCTTTGCTATGTTGTCCCTCCAACAGGTATCAAGAAGTTCCCCATACGGAGCCAGGGCCTGTGAATCTGAGACTGATCCACTGTCTTAGAGAGACTCATCTGCTTTGTATTCTTGTTTGGGTGACCTGTAGCAGACCCCCAATATGATACCACCAGTCCCTGCCCTCCCTTTAATCCTGACCCATAAGCTTGTGGCCTCTTCCTCACCCATTCCCAGGTGGAGCTCCGTGAGCAGAAGGGTAATGATGCAACTCATTCTAAGATAAACAGATGAGCCCATGCTATTGTAACTGGTGCTCTTGACTGACAATAACTTTTCCCCCAACAGAACATTCTTAGTGACAATATCAGCCTTCAATTTATTGTGCTGTTAGTACCAAATGAAAACAATAAAAAAGGGCATATGGGTTTCCAAACAAAGAGCCATTTCATTTAGTGAGTCTGTACTCTGAGTCTCTGCAGTAGTAGGTGTTAAGAACTGAACTTCAACAAATATAGAACAAAACAAGAGATGAAAGTCTGTGTTGTGCCTTTGAGATTTTCTACATAGCTCAGGCATCATTAGAAGGAGTTACTGCTGAAATCTGAAACACAGTAATTGCCTGGCACTGCCTCCCTGTGTCACTCTGCCCTGAGTGCCTTTGTGCATGCAGGTTAAGCCCCACTGCCAAGGGCAAACTGCAGAAGGGCACAGGGAAGGTGGCATGACGTTGTTCTTGTGCAGAGCCAAGCTCCCTGCAGGAGCTGCTTTGGGCTGGTTTCCCAGATCTTTGAGACACCATTAACGAGGCCAAGATGTAGCTTCAGTCAAATTCAGTCTCTCTCAGAGCAGAGCCCTTGCTACAGCAAAGATGTTCACAAGGTGGATATAATATCCCATGGACGGCGACCCTGCCTGCAGCACCTGCACCCCACAGGGGTGCTGAAGGTGTGATAAGGTACTCCAATACCCCAGTCCCTCCAGCAGCCCTGCTTCCAGTGAGATTCCTTATGCATCCCCAGCACTAGGATCTCCAGTGGCAGGAGAGAGAGGAGAGAGAGAGAGGAGAGGAGAGAAACAGCTCAATGGAATGCTGTCCCCCCTGCATGTCATGCAGAGCTTTGGGCAGGCAGAAGCAAGCCATTATAAAAGTGGTAGGTGTTATCAGTTCTGTGGGTGTTTTTTACCAGTTCCATGTTGTTGGGGGTTTTTTCCCCTTTTTTTTAGAATTCTGAGGGTTACTTGTCAACATGGAGTCAAGAGCTACAAAATCAAATTGGAAAATTTCATCAGCTGTACTTGTAGAACACAAATTAGGTTTCTCCATGATATCAGGCAAGCTTTTTAACACAAAAGACATTTAAGAATGCTTTGAAGACCAGACTTTTCAAATTAAGTGCGTTTTTTTTTCTAACTGTTAAATAGTTAACACCTGATGCAAAAGTAATTTTTAAATTCTTTTGATCCCAGTCAATGAATTACAGCAGATTATTAACATTTCAATTTACACTAAGTGCATTTACATTTAAATTAACCTTATTTAAATACAACTTTGATTATTTTTAATGCTAATATAACAATTCTTAAATTCCTTAGGAACTTTTTCTGATCAAATACATTTAAAAAGACAGCCTTGATGTAGTACTCAAAATAATGAATACAACAAATCTGAATAAATTTTGCAAAAGGACTGATGAAATATAATTAATAATTAAAAGCAGTTTCACATGATTGAAAGTATAAACCCTGACACTTTCCTAGATGGTTTTAGTAAATAACAGTATCTTTGCTATATATTTATTTTAGAAGTGATTTTAATGAGTCCTCCTTTTTTTCTCTCTCTCTTCTGAAGAGTCCTTTAGTGTTGCTTCTAAGGGTCAACAAAATATTTAATATTTAAGGTGAATATTTAAGGTTCATACTAGTCTGTCAGCCTCCTGAAACAGTTTCAGTAAATACACAGTATTTTTTCCATAACACTGAAAATACAACAATTTTATCAATCTAATTTTACATATAACTACCTGTATATACCAGCTTGTGTGCCCTTTGTTAATGTTCAGTGATTGTACAGCCAATCAGCCAGGACCAAAACAGATACATTATTTAAATAAATTTGCAAATGATTGCATACTTGAAAAGGTCACTGTACAGACTAAAGAGCACTACAAGAATCACACACTCTACAAGAAAAAAAAAAGATTAAAAGTTAAGCGAGATCAACTTGTAGTTTTCAATATAGTAACTTTGCCTTGAATTTTAATTGCCTGCTGCACTGCTAAACCTGCTACAGTAAGAGATATATTTTCAGAAAATATTTAAGAATTTTAGAGATCCATATCACATTCTTAAATATTGTCTCAGTTATAAAATGGGTAATTACTGATTTGTTTCCTACATTTCCTCATTTGGCTTCAACAGGTTTTCTAAAATTTAGGATATTCATTACTTGTTCCTTCACAGCCTACAAGATTTGAGCCAAGAATGAAGGTTTTTGGAAGTTAACTGCTGAGAGCATGTGGTTGGAAAAAAAAAAAAAAAGAGAAAGCGTGCAAAAGAGCTAAATATGACTTGCATTTACATATTATCCTGAGAATAAAAGGGTACATAGTAATCTAATATATATTAAATAAAGCACTGTAGGTTTAGGCAAGAAGGGGTGAAATCAATCCTCAGTTATTAACAACAGAGAAAAAATAATGCTAAATAAATTAGAAAAGATAATAATGACAATAAGTGGCTTAAAGATAAACTCAATAAAATAAATGGGACATGTAAAATGGCAGAACAATGACGTCTTTTTGAAGATATTTTTTCAGTATCAATCTCACAAAAGTTGTTTTCCTTTTCTGGGCTCAACTGTGGCCAGTTGGAAAAAACTGGAGAATCAAATTTGTAAGGAGAAAAATCTGAATTAAAATCACACAGCTGTCATCCTGTCAGCAACTACAGGAATGCAACCATTGGAACAAGATGTCCAGAGAGGCTGTGTAGTTTCAATTCTTGGAGATTTCCAAGACCAGGTTGGACAAAGTCCACAACAACTGCCCATGAAATCAAAATTGACTCATCTTTGAGCAGGAGTGTGGACTGGAGTCCTTCCAAGGAGGGCTCTAAAATCTAAATGACTGCATATATATGCTATGAAGATTAAATACCAATATATGAGCTTGAAATCTTTATACATTCATGTCTACATTTCTATAACTTGCTACTTTTCATTTTGGGGATTTTTTCCTTCTTCCAATATTTTTACTCACAAAGATACTTGTCCTTTTGCTTTCTTTCCAGTTTCGGAGGGCTGATCTGGACTACAAACTCCTGAACTGCATCTCAAATACTTTCCAATTTTTTATCAGTTAATTTCATATAATATTTTACATTTTGTACTCTTGAACTTTTTGCAAAAGCCAAGTTTGCCTTTCTGTTGCCCAGTAGTTGTGTGACTTCCTTTTAAAATTTCAAAACTGAAATTATGACAGAACATTTTTCCAAATATTAAGTATCCCACTGAAGCGTGTGTTGCAAACTCTTTCTTACAATTCAATGCAGCACTTAAAGAGAAATTGCTTTTGCTCATAGATGCCAAATCATGCTGCTGTTTTTTCAAGATTAATATGTAAAGGATCACAATCTTCTTGTTTAGCAATAATGCACTGATATCTCATTCAAAGGACATGCAAAAGAAATTTAGCTGAAGAAGTCACACAAAGGTGTCAAATCATAAGATGGAGTCATGGAATTTCAGTGCAAATTCTAGCTGAAATCAAGATATATTCAACTATGCTCACACTTGGCCAGTGCTCACACAATACTTTAAATGACCAGAAATGTGCTTTTTTTTTCCACATAGGAGACCAAGTTCTGAGTTCTGAAAAGTATTTGTGTAGATAGAGAATAAACATTTATTTATCCTCATATTTTACACTTTTGATTGACATAACAGGATCATTGTCAGAAGCATGAATATATATAGATCTTCAGTTCTCATTCAACATTTTGTGTGTGTGTATATATATATGTATATATATATATATATATATTTATATTTCCATTATATTTATATGATTCTATGATTTCAAGCAATGAGACTATAAACTTGCTGCATGGAGTCTTGGAAGTATGAAATCTCTGTAACCTGCCACAGTTCCATCATAAACCTGCCAGGCAAATGCTTGCACATGCCTTGCTTCCTTCCATCCATCTACCATCCTGTTTTGATTTCTAAGCTGTTACTTTTGTCTGCGCTCTCTGCAGTGCTCCTGCTGCAGATGGTATCACAGCAAAGGGAACCCTCTCCTCTCCCCCCTTCTGGAAACAGCAGGTCCTCTGCAGAAAGTGTTCTTTAACACATGAATTGACCTTGTCAGTTAACCCTTGATCACATAAATACCGTGTTACTTCCCATATGTGCTGCTGCCTGGGCTCCACTGCTCCAGAGACTTACTGGCTATGATTCCATGTTTCTATTGAAAAATATTTTAATTCTCCCTGAAAGATAACATTACGAAGCTTTGCATAGGTAAACTGCTAGTATATGCCACAAAATTAATCACAAGGAGGATAAAAATGTTCTAAAAAATATGACATAGGGCTGCAGAATAATAATTTGTTGGTTGTTTTTGGTTTTGTTGTGGTTTTTTTTTTTTTTTTTTTTTTTTTTTTTTTTTTTTTTTTTTTTTTTTGGGGTTTTTTTCTGCTTTTGGTGGGGGGGGTGTTACTATGTTGCCTTTCTTCATAATCCAGGTAAAACCTGATGTTATATTGTTTGAATAAAAAGAAAAAGTGATTGTATTGAAACTAGTTAAGTGAAACAGTGGGCCCAGTTAAGGTGTGACCTTCTGTTTATACACTGTCTAAAAGCTTCTGTCTAAAAGACATAGTAGCCAGTGCTAATTGTTTTAATTACAAAATGCAAGTAGAATACAAAAGCAGGAGCTGACTGCTCTATTGCAAAGAGCTTTACATTTGGATGATTGATGAACAATTACAGAAAATTGCTTCAAGGATGACATCATCTGGTGGAAAATGGGGCCAAGAGAGAGAAAAAAAAAATCCCTCAATTTCTATGCTTCACCTCAATACATTTTCAGTGGTTATTTCTCTCTAAAAATCCCATTTCCCACTTCTTCTCTCAACCAGGTCTTATGTTCAAGTTGAAAAGAAAGGGCATGAAAAATATTTCAGCCAGCACTTGTCCTGTCAAACCAAGTGCAGTGACTACAGGAGCCACGAGATGGCAATGGTTTGTGCCCTGCTTCTCACAGTAAAAACAAAAGCTTGTGTTAGGAATCAGGAGGATGAGTTACTACAGCTTTATTAGTTTTGTCTTTTCACCAACAAATATTTTCCGCTTCATGAGTTCAAAATCTTAATTTAATTGTTGCACTATTGAAGTTTCAGGAAAAAAAATATAATTCAAGGGCATTAATCCCACCTCCAGAAAGTATACACATACCATGGCAGTGAAATATACTGCTTTTACCTAAAAGCCCACTGCAGAATGCTCACGGACCTGTTTTGGTTAATATAATCTGACTAAAGCAAACAAAACAGATTTGTAAAACTATCTCAATGGGCAAAACACTAATACGAAATGCAAATTCCAGTGAATATAGCCAATAACTTGCTTCCAATCCCTGAAATTCTTTTATAAAATCCATTCACAACCAAGGCAATATTTAGGAATCTTACACATCTGCATCATCCCTACAGCACTACTTATGTCCACCAAAATTGATGTCTTATGAACTTATTTCCTTCTCCATGGAAACTACCTGAAATATGGGAAATGGTAAGAACAACTCCATGGAAGCTTTACAGGAGCAAAGACAGTCATGTTCACTCCCATGACCTCATCCCCAAATACTGCTCATATTTATTAAATAATTGTGTTCCATGTAAGTTTTCAGGGTTTGCTCTAGAGTTTTATTCTGTATTGGAAGGAAAGAAGCATCCCTTATCCAGCAGGGGTGGGGTAGTGGGCAGCAGGACAGTGACTGCTTCCTACTTCAGCACAGCTCTGTGACCATTTTTGCTCTCCTTAGTAGGAACTCCTTTAGCTTTTCTAACACACTTTCTGGCATCATACAGCAGATTGGTATCATATTTTTTCCAGTTTCAGACACTGAGAACTGTGTCCTGAAGAAGACAGATATGAAAAACTTTAAAGTAAATACCAGGTTTCCTTCTGCCATAGTTCACACAAGACCAGAATGTCCAGCAAGACATCCTTTTGGATTAATAGACACTGACTATTAAGTTCAGAATGTCTCTTCTGAGTATTTTACAGGCTAATTTTACTTTTAATGCTAGCAGTATAATTATGAAAAGTATCTATAAACTCCTTTCAAGTGAGCTAGCAAAGCAATACTCCAGCTTCCTTAATAAAACCTCTTTGAGCTGCAGTGTTTCTAGGTTTCAAATATTAAAGCTACATTTTATGTGGTGCTTATCTACCACAGTGACAGGCTTCTAAAAGATGGTTTCCAATTCAATTCACAGTAGTCCCATCTACTGGTTATTGATATTCTTAAGCTTGTGTAAAATTATACCATGTTTTCTTTCCACTTTGGGAATATTTCTCTGGTTTGGATTTTATTAAACCTAATAATCTTATAAGCTAAATTTGTCTTATACAAGTCAGGCTGCAGTCATATACTAGAGAAGAGATTCATGAGATGAAATGCTGTTCTCCAGCTCTATCCCTTTTGATCCTTCAGTGAAACTCTTGCACCCTAAAAGGACAGGGTTTTCAAGAATAAAGAAAACAGCACCTTGTATGTGATCAAGTGGTATGGGAACAAATGTATTTAGAAAATCACTCAGTGCATACTTTTCACAATTATGCAATGTCTCACTTTATTCTTAATGGTATTAACACAGGTCCACTGTAACACTGGCTTACATTCATTTAGTATAAAAGTAGTCCAGAAATATCCACACGACTAATAGTCTCAAAATAGTACGTTAAGACCAGTTATTAAGGGAATTGCATACTGCAGAAGACAACTGCTTTATATGTGTGAAACAAAAGAAAGGTTCTTTTATTGTCTCGTTCTTTTCCTTTGAAACTCACTACTTTGGCACTTTGAAAAACAACACCAGAAGGCAAGATAACGACAATGACAGCAGGGGAAGACTCAGGAAGAAGGGGAAGGAAGACTGTATTTCTTTGCTCAAGGATTTGTTTTGGCCATGAAAGATTTATGCAGTATAACAATTATAGATAGTTGTTTTCCTTCCCTATCTAATTAGAGTAAAATTGCATTAAGAAATTGAATACATTTTTTAATCTGTTCAATTCCATTAAAAGGGACACTAGTGTGCAACAAACTGCAATAGCTAGAAGAAAATACCTAATACACTTGACTGCATCCAAGCATAACTCCCATGTAGCAGCATCAAAACAGCAAAGACACAACTGGTGTACACAACTTGTGGCACAGCAAGCTGCCTGCAACCTACATGGAAAGGAAAACACTTAATTCCCCCTCTCTCTTAAAATTACAGCCTGCAAAATATTTATGACAGACAGTTGAAGCTGACACAAAATGTGTGACACTCTCCATGGGGAATAGTGACCCCTCAGGTGAGCTAAAGACTGGAAAAGTGAACACAAAATATGACACATACACAGCACATGTGAACTTTAACTCCAAATTGCTACTATCATGATAGCACCTGTGAAAGAAGAAACAGGTTCTCCAGTAAAAGGGTTCAGCAGAGACCTGATTTAGTCAATGAAGGACTTGCAAGGTTTTCAGACTTCAAAGAAATTCAAACATCAGATATTGAACATGCACAACAATAAAGGCATATAGAGAAAGGTGAGAAGGGTTTCAAACCCATTCCAGAGCACAATTAATATCAGTCTCATTTGACTATCAATATGATAGCAATTTCTCTTGCTCAGAGGCAAAAAAAAAAAAAAAAAAAAAAGGAAGAGGACACCTAAAAGGCCTCAAGGCCATGTTGGACAGCGCTTTGAGCAATCTGGCCCATGGCAGGGAGGTTGGAACCAGATGATATTTAGAATCCCTTCCAACCCAACCCATTCTGTGATTCCATGATACTAAGGCTGTTTCCAGGCTGAACTGAGATTAGCGAGATATTACAGAAACCTCTTGAGATGTTTCATAAGTCCCAGGTGCTATTCCAAGGCCACAATGCATGACAGGCAGCAGAGTGGCCCTTCCAATTGTAGTAAAGCAGACTGAACTTCATTGTGAAATTGCCATCTAATTCATTGCTCTTTAACCAAGGTTCCCAAAGCTGTAAATCAAATCACCTACCACAATATGGTCTTCTCCAAGCAAGTGTGAAGTAGAAATCTTTAAAAAGGGCTGCTGTTGACTGTATACATTCCTTCTCTAAGGCCTATTTATGTCCCCCTGCTTTTTTTCACCTGACATTTTCTTCATTTTTCCTCATGTTTTGCTTCTCTCAGGCTCTTCAAAACCTACTGCAAACTGAATATTTTAAGTTTTAATAAAACCTTAATGAAATTAGAATAAACTTAATTTTCCTTTCTCAGATATTATAACGCATTATATAATCCATAGTTTGTTAAAAAACTTCTTGTGGTTTAACCTCTGTAGGCAGCTAAGCTCCCCACAGCTGCTCAATCCCTCCGAGTGGGATGAAGGAGACAATGGGGAGAGTAGAAGTGACAAAATTCCTTCCCCAGCTAAAACCAATAGAAAACATAAAAACCCAAAATATCTTTTAGATATATTACTTCCCAGCCAAATGTAAGACCAGAAACACTGACTGCACCAAGTGGCCATTGACACAGAATCCCATTCCCAAAGCAGCCAGAAGAGCATAAAGGAAAATTCCCACCCAGTTTCAATTGCTGGGTGTGCTGACCCCTACTCTCTAGGAGCTTAGCTCCTATTCTCCTGTATGATCAGAAAGGAAAGTTCCTTAATCTGCACTACTACAGACTTTGGGAATGGAGCCTTCCTCAAGCCTGAGCAGTATGGGAATGCCCAGAACAGAATGGAACAGAATACTGGTCAGCTGGAAGGGACCTACAGGGATCTAGTCCAACTTCAGGGCTGGCCAAAAGTTATAGCAAATGATACTGGATTGTGATTCGATACCAGGGTGAAGAGATCAGCACCTCTGTCTTCACTCTGGTGTGGTGCAGCTTCCCAGTGCCTCTGCCTGGCCCCTTAAGCTCATCCACACAACACAGCTGCTCCAAGTGTGTGCCTCTGTCACTGTCCCTCTCCAGCAGGGATACTTGGATGGCTTGTCTTAGCCTGGGCAGGACTCTGGGGTTTTTTGTTTGTTTGTTTGTTGTTTTTTTGTTTTTGTTTTTGTTTTTTGTTGTTTTGGGTTTTTTTTAGCTGAGGTTATCATATTTGGGAATGACCATAACTAAGATTTCTGTCCTGGGCATCCAGAACTCACCATATTAAAAGTGTTCATCCACTCTTCATCATCACATGCACAGATCCACAGTTTTAAATTTCATCAGCCATTTTATCTTACAGTTTTTTAACATCCTTTTGCAATTAATCACCCAGAGTTTCTTTCCTAGATAAATCTGCACTTTATGATCGCCTAATAAATATAATTCTTGACTATCTACCCCAAACTCAATATATATGGCAATATATGAACCAAATGTATTTTGCTCTTCCCCCTCCCCAAGAATCAGTCACCTACACTCAAAATCACTACCAAGCTGCTACACAGATTTTGCAAATCACTTCATACATACCATAACATGAAAATAAATCATAAACATCACTGTGTTTGTATTGTAATTGGCAAATCTATTTGTATTCAAATAGCTTTACTTTCCTATGTTAAGCATAGTAATTTATTAAATCTCTATATTTGAGATTTACAAAAAGTTGCTTCCTTTAGAAATTTTTCCTTCCACTACCACATACTAAAGTTGGAAAGATTACAAATTTACATATTTGTTTAATCAAAGTCATGTGTGCTATGAAACATTTAAAAAGAATTATGTTTCAGTTCTTAAAAATATGAAAGTACATTTTAAAATATATCCTATCATTTCTTTCCTTTGGGATTTTATTTTCATAGAGAGGTGCAAGAAAATGAGTACAAACCAGCTAATTTCATAAATTATTATTATGAAAATGAACAGTACAAGAATTCTTTAAAATAATCCTCTCTTACAGCCTTTAGTGCATTTAAAAAAGAAATTTCTGAAAAGAATGGAATTGTGAATGATTATTGTGACCCATTTCCCATTATCACTCAAGTACTGCTACCAGAACCATAATATAATCTACTCCTCATTAAAAAATGCTTTATGCTCTTTTGTACAGCTAAGTTTTGTCTTCTGAAGTTTAAAAGGATTTCTGCTTGAATGTTAACTTAGAACAAGAAGTCTTTATTTGCACTACTTATTAATGTCCATCTGCGAGTAAGAGCATTGATGAGAATAAATTTGTTAAATCAGAGTAGTGAAATAACAGCAGAAACTGTTTGCTTTAAAAATACCCTGAAAACAGAAATAGAATTGTATACAATATATTATTGATCTCTAACACTACTAGTCAGATATATTCCAGAGATTATTATTGCAATTCTGCTTGCACTGAAGTCAGCAGAAGACTTTGACCTTAACCACGTTCTTACCAAGTCATATTGAGATATCATTTTTCTTGTATTTTTACCATTTCCAAGCCCGTATTTATTATTAACAGAATTTCATTTGGGATTTCCAACCATGAAGTTGAAGCGTGGTGAAAACTTGTGCAGTCTTGCAGACATTAGAGTGACTGTCAACATTCTTCTTTAAAAACTGCTGCATTTATTGCAAACAATTTATTTTCAATTTGCTTTTAATCAAATATGGAAAAGATAAAATATAATGCCAAGGAAACAAGACTTCATTGGTAATCTTTGACATATAATACTACATAGCAGTCATTATATTCATTACAGAATTCATATAGCCATACTGATACCCAAAATGAATTATCCCTTATTTCAGAACTCTCATCCGAGATGTTGCAAAGATTCCCTGATTTTCAGCAAAACCTACTAAATTATACATTCTGACACTTCGGAAAGCATCAGTGAGAACTGTCTTAGCCTTTTAAAGTATCATATTCTTGGGTGAGCATGAACAAAAATTCTGAGAACATATTCATAACAAGTTTCAAAAAAAATTATTGCAAATTACGAACGATATATGACAGGCATATCTAATGTTAATCTCTTAGAACAACCATATGCAATTGCCAATCATGTTTAATCATATTACTTACAGCAGCCAAGGTATTCTGCAACTGACACATTACCTGAAAACAATTCAATCTAGTTTTGTGCTTCTTCAGTAGACGCTCTTCCAAAGTTTGTCTCCATTTAAAAATAGTAAGAAGAGATGGCCACTTCAGTTGGCTTGACTGTTGGGTTTTCCCTTTATGCCCATCCAAGGAACACCTTTTTTGGTAATGTGGGCACAAAACCTCATGAGATACTGCTTTTACACTAGGTACACTTCCTCTGTGATTCATCAAGGCTGAGTTATTTACCACTAGATAGTTCATTCTTAACCCCAGCCTTCTGATTACAGTTTTCTCACTTTAAAATAAAGAAAACCTGTAATACATGTAATAAGTTTCCCTTACATATCTTTTTTCAAAGCCTCATGAAAGCATTTTTGGTTTCTGCTTACAGTAGTATTCTGTAAATTATAAAATTTGCTGTACTTTATGATACTTAATACTATTAATTGTGCAACCTCGAACTGAGTTTACGTCATGCATATGACACAAAACTGGTTATCATTTTTACCTGCCCTATCTCAGAGCCTCAGAAAGGATTCTAATCCATTATTAACAACTATTCTATGAGGCTATGTGGTAGCTGCTCTCTCTCTCACTTATCTGTCCTGAACTGGTCGTCTTCTATTGCACTGATGTTACTGCTTTCTATTTTAGAGTTGCCAAAAGCATATTCACAGCATCAGCACACTCATGCAGCATGAAAAGCAACTCCGTTGACACATATTCAATGTAGCCAATAAAGATGTAGTAGCCTTATGAAAAGCACATGAAAAAAAAAGAAAAAAATAAAAAGCTTCCCTCGTATAGTTAGCAGAGCTACATAATTAAATGCCAGAGGGTGGTGAGTGCTGCTGGATGAACTGAACTGGTTCTTTTTTTTTTTTTTTT
>WEZZ01034714.1:3665-17091 GCA_013400585.1 Chloropsis cyanopogon
GCCTGGGGGTGGCTGGGCTGGCTGAGGAGCAGCTCAGGTGGGCAGGAGGGGCTGGCTGAGGAGCAGCTCAGGTGTTCAGGAGGGGCTGGCTGAGCAGCAGCTCAGGTGCCAAGCCCAGGAGCCAAAGCCCTGTGGGTGGGCTGCAGGCTCAGTTGTAACATCCTGGAGTAGGACCTCTGTTAATTAAAAAGGAAATGATCGTTAGTATTCAGTCCCACGTTCGCTCCTGATCCCAAAACGCTCTGAGTTGAGCATGGGAACATGAGCCAATCCTGGATCATCCCTGCCATGCAAACCTTTGCTGTACATAGAAATAGTTCAGCTATTTCTGTCTCCTTCCATACTGTGAGTGCCAGCTCTGGGTGGAACATTTCGCAGCCAGAGGAAGCTTTCCTTCCCCTCACACACTTCCAAGTGACTGACATTTGTGTACAAGGGCTTTTCTGCTCTTCACACAGGCTGGAATTCAGGTCCAGCATTCCCAGTCGCATCCCCTTTTTGGCCAGGGCACAGCTGGGGTGCAGCAGGAGCAGAGCCCCCAGGCCAGGGCTCAGCACAGCCACCTCCAGGCAGGTCCTTGCTTTGGGATGATCCCAATCCTGCTCTTGCCTCTTCCAGGGAGCAGCAGTTATCCCTGAGCTGAACTATTTGAGTTTTAATAAGAAAGGCAGGAACTGCAAGGCCTCGAGCCACACCATTGGGCACTGTCCTTCCTGGCAGTGCCCAGGGGAGGCTGGACAGGGCATGGAGCACCCTGGGGTGGTGGAAGATGCCCCTGCCCATGGCAGGGCTGGTTGTTAAGATCCCTTCCAACCCAAACTATTCCAGGATTCCATGATCAGCTCCCTCCTTTTTTCCCAGCCTGATTGGGAGTGAACCCTTGTCCTTTCCATCTGGAGCCTCTTCCCTCAGGGAGACTTTCCCTGCCCGTCTGGATGGCATTGCTGAATGTCCTCGGTGACAAACTCCTGCCAGGCACACCAGGAGAGGCACCCAAAATGCCAACCCTGCTCCCAGAGTCACCTTGCCTGTGCCCCTCCACAGAACAGCCCCTGGCACCGCAGCTGGGCAGGACTTGGTGCTGATCAAAGAAACATTTCTTCAGACTGGGAATGTTCCTGGGAAATGGGAGCTCTGGAGCTGCCCAGGAGCTCTCTGCCTGCTGAGCTCCAGGGGTGTGATGGCCAGATCCATCTCAGCTGCCAGGCTGGTCCTGTCACATGGGCCGTGAGCAGATGACAAATGCCAGCGCTTGAGTGGTGTTTATCATCCCCATCACTGCCTGCTTGTTTGCCTGGCTCTCCAGCCCTCGAGCTGCCAGGCACTGTGCAGGAGCAATCCCTCTGGCTGAAGGTAAAGATCCAGGCTCCAGGTCAGCCCGGGTTTCCTGCAGTGAGGTGAGGGACTGGCAGTAAACATCAGTGCCCCCTCCGTGGCTGTGGCAGGATCGGGAATCGGCTCGGATGTGCTGCTCAGGAAGGGGAGAGGGGCAGAACGTTTTCTCTGAGGCTGTGCAAAACAAGGTCACTCCATCGTGCTGGAGGAGAACTGGCTGTTCAGAGCATGTGTCTGCTGTTCCCTTTGTGCTCTCTGACTTGTTCTGCTACAAGGTACTTGTGGCCCTTTGGTGACAAAAGAGCACATCGGGGCAGGCTCAGATTTCCTGCTGGGGATGGTTCCTGGCAGTAAACCCAGACAAATGCACGTTTTTACCTTGTGGGCAAGCGTGGAGTGGAGACACGGGGCTGGTGCTGGAGGCACTGGCAGTGCTCGGGGCAGGAGCTGCAGTCCTGATGCATTGCAGAGGGCTCTGACTCCAGGTCTGTGGTTATGAAACGCTGCTCAGCACCAGAGACTCGGCCTGGCATGGAGGAGAGGCAGGGATGCTGCTCTGAGGCAGGAATGCTGCTGTGTGAGGCAGGAATGCTCCTCTGCAGCAGGAATTCTGCTGCTGTCCCTGCCCTCCCGAGGGGCTGGAAACAGACACCAAGCCTGGCGTTCTTCTCTGGTTCCCTCCTGTGGTGCTCCCGGGGTTTTTGTTTGTTTTTTTAACACAGCGTGGATGGGACACTGTGCTGAACTTCCCCTGGAGATTGATCTGTGCCCTCAGGGATGAGGAGCAAAGGCTCCTGCGGGGGTGTTTGAGCTGCTGTCACTGCAGGGTGTTCCCCTCCTCACCAGTCAGTGCAGCAGACTGGTTTGTGCTCCCACCAGCTGTTAAATTCGCTCTATTGCAGCCCTGACTTGGCTGTTCCCTGTCCAGGAACATCTCCTACATCCTTCTGACAGGAGGAGGAATCAGTCCAGGAGCTCTCAGGTCTTGCTGGGTGAGCTGGCACCAGCTGAGTCTCTTCAAGGAGCATTGAATGTTCTCTCCAGGTGCTGGGCACTGCTCTGGCCCCTGGCAGTTCCTGGAAGTTTTGCTCCCCTCCCTCCCACAGGACCAGCCGTGGTCAGCCTCTCTCAGCGCTCACACCCGGGGGCAGAGGCTGTGTTTGGACCCAAATGCAGGAGCAGCTGATTCAGTCCCACCTGCAGGGTCTGGGGGTGTCTGTGTGTGTGATTTCACATTTCCTCTGGCCCTGGCAGTGACTGGGACGCGAGGTCAGGAGGGCTGAGGCTGCCAGGAGTGCAGCTCTGCCCGTGCTGGCTCTGATGTGCACCCCTGCCTCGTTGTGTCTCAGGAGCAGGGATGGTGGTGGACTGGGAACAAGAAACCGGGCTCCTAATGACCTCGGGAGACGTGAGGATCATCCGGATCTGGGACACGGATCGGGAAATGAAAGTACAGGTAACACCTGCCTGCCTGTCCCTGCACCTTTCCCTCCTGGAGCCCATCGTGGGGCTGCTCTGTGAGGAGCTGCCAGCTCCTGGAGCTCCTGCCCCCCTGCCCCCCTGCTTCCTGGCCCCAGGGTCACGTTCCAAGGTCAGTAAAACCTCGCAGATACTCAGGGAGTGTGTCAGGGCTCTCCTGGAAGCTGCTGTGCTCTTCTGGGTGGGCAGCAATGTTTGGGGAAGCTGAGGCTGTGGAATCCAAAGGCAGGCACTGGGATGCCGAGAGGGGGCACTGGGATGCAGAGAGGGGGCACTGGGAGGCAGAGAGGGGTCACTGGGATGCAGAGGAGGGCACTGGGATGCAGAGAGGGGTCACTGGGATGCAGAGGAGAGCACTGGGATGCAGAGAGGGGGCACTGGGATGCAGAGAGGGGTCACTGGGATGCAGAGAGGGGGCACTGGGATGCAGAGAGGGGGCACTGGGAGGCAGAGGAGGGCACTGGGATATGAAGGCAGGCCCTGGGATGCAGTTGGATTTCACATTAACAGGTAACTGGAGTAGTGTAGAAGTCAGTGAAAGCACACACACAGCTCCCAGTGCCCTGGAGCAGGGAACAGGCCCTGCCAGAGCTCGTGTCAGCCCCAGTCACGTGGAAGTTTCTCAGAAATTCCAAGGAGAAGCAGGTGCTCGGTGAGCATGGAGGCACCATGCTGGAATGAAAAGGAAGTGGAGTTTTCAAAGCTCCTCGAAATTAATTACCCTTGGATGAACATTAATTGCGACACTTTGACCCTGCGATGCAGGATAATTAAGCCTCTGTTCATCTTAATTACTTTCCCATATTATTTTTTTCTATGCAAATTAGGGAGCAGCAAAATTCAGGAGGCGAAAATCTTTTAAACGATGATGATTAATGATTGCGCCCAAAGTATCTAAAAACATGTTGTTTCTTTTTTTAATTGCGAAGATTGGGTGTTGAAATTCAAGTGATTGGAACTTCCTGACTCAGTAGCTGGGAAAGTGAGAATCAGCACAAAGAGCAGGGATAATGGAGGCGCTTCCCTCTTTGAACTACAGAAACCCACACCTCTGGAAGCACGGCTGGAGCTGCAGGAGCAAGTGCTTCATTTGCACTTCTGCTGAGTGCTGCTGCTTCAAAGGAGGAGCTGGGGGTGGGCAGAGGCTGCGGCAGCCCCGGGGCTGGGGCCTCTCCCTGCTCAGCCCAGGCTGGGGCAGCGGCTCCAGGGGTGAATCTGCAGAGGCAAAGGCAGGGCTGAGGTGTGGAATGAGCTCCTGGAGCAGCCTGGGCTGTGCAAGGTGTGCCCATGGCAGGAATGAGATGGGCTTTGAGGTCCCTCCCAACCCAGACCATTCCATGATTGTCATTCCTGCTTTTGCAGTGCTGCTCAGCCTTTTTTACTGGTTCTAACTGTGAGAACCAGTAAAAAAGGCTGAGCAACAGCCTTTTTTTTTTTTCTCCCAACAGGCACAGGGATTATTCTGAGCAATTCTTTTGCCTCCAGAAGTAAAAGTGGGGAAGTGACAGTGTGGGTGCCCGGTGTGTTCCCAGCACAGCTGTTCCTGCAGCTCCAGCTGCCTTTTCCACGTCCCTTTCCCAACACAAGTCTCTAATGAGATGTGCTGGGT
This sequence comes from Chloropsis cyanopogon, assembly GCA_013400585.1. Classification (NCBI taxonomy): domain Eukaryota; kingdom Metazoa; phylum Chordata; class Aves; order Passeriformes; family Irenidae; genus Chloropsis; species Chloropsis cyanopogon. The sequence goes on from WEZZ01034714.1 coordinate 8,089, forward strand.
GTCACTGTCACACGTGCCACAGCAGGGACAGGAGGAGGCACACACAGCACTGCCTGGCTTGCTCTGGGGCTGTGCTGGGCCACCAGAGCTGCCCAGGTGTCACCAGTGGGGCTCAGGGGCACTGGAGCTGCCTCACCCTGCTCGGTGTGAGGGCGGGGCAGGACCTTGGTTCAGGGCCCTGAAGCCAGGCTGTGGTGTGTCACAGCTACAGCTGGTCTGTGAGCTGAGCAGATAAAATTGGCCATAATAGACCCCAACTCCCAGCCTAGTTAGTAAAAAAATAGAAGTAAACAAGTCCCCAGGTTAGACAATGATAGGTTAGATTGGACCTCAAACAAGAAACCCCAGCCAATCCCATTGAATCCTCAGTGCAGACATCGAGTTAGGCAGTGAGCTGAGCAGTTTTGAGAGCCCAGTCAATCAGGTGTTCAAGCATGAGAACTTGGAACCCCTGTGAATAAAGGGTGATCCCACACACTGATCAGCAGTGAGGAACCCTGTAAATAAAGGGTGATCCCACAGGCTGATCAGGGTGAGGAACCCTGTGAATAAAGGGTGATCCCACACACTGATCAGGGTGAGGAACCCTGTAAATAAAGGGTGATCCCACACACTGATCAGGGTGAGGAACCCTGTAAATAAAGGGTGATCCCACACACTGATCAGGGTGAAGAACCCTGTAAATAAAGGGTGATCCCACACACTGATCAGGGTGAGGAACCCCTGTGAATAAAGGGTGATCCCACACACTGATCAGGGTGAGGAACCCCTGTAAATAAAGGGTGATCCCACACACTGATCAGGGTGAGGAACCCTGTAAATAAAGGGTGATCCCACACACTGATCAGGGTGAGGAACCCTGTAAATAAAGGGTGATCCCACACACTGATCAGGGTGTGGGACCAGCAGTGAGGAACCCCTGTATATAAAAGGGGGGTCCATCAATAAACGTTGGCTGTTGTCACACACTCGGTGTGTCCAGCCTGACACAGCAGTGTGTGTCTCTCTGTGTGTCTCTGTGTGTGTGTGTGCTCTCCCCAGGACATTCCCACAGGAGCTGANGCTGTAATCTCAGTGTGTCCAGCCTGACACAGCTGTGTCTGTGTGTGTCTCTGTGTGTGTGTGTGCTCTCCCCAGGACATTCCCACAGGAGCTGACAGCTGTGTCACCAGCCTCTCCTGCGACTCCCACCGCTCCCTGATCGTGGCGGGGCTGGGGGACGGCTCCATCCGCGTCTTCGACAGGAGGATGGCCCTCAGTGAATGGTAACTCCATCCCCCTGGCCCCAGGGCCCTCCTGTGTCCCCTCCTGTCCCCCTCTCCGCTCCTCACGGTGTCCCTCTGTCCCCAGCCGGGTGATGACCTACCGGGAGCACACGGCCTGGGTGGTGAAGGCTTACCTGCAGAAGCACCCTGAGGGCAACATCATGAGCGTCAGGTACACGGGTCACACTCCTGGAGCTCACTCTCAGCTTGGTTTTCCCTTCAAACCCTGGCCCTGGTATTCCAGCAGCTGGGAGGGTACAGCTCTGGAGGTGACGTTTGCCTCAGTAATGAACTCCTGCTCCAAACTTGGTGGGGAGGAGGCACAAAGGGATGTGGGGGTTTCCTTGGAAGGCTGCTGGTGTGGTTTGGGAGTGAACAAGGTGCTGGAATCACAAGGTGTGTCAGGGGGAAGGGAGGGGAGCAGGAGCTGGGTGTAGAATATTTTGTGGTGGGGGGCTTTTCTGCCAGCATCTCCGTGGGGACATCTGGGAGAGAGCAAGGGGAGGAAGGTGGATGGTGACCTGTCAGACAGGATCCCTGTGCAGCTCCCTAAATCCATTCCTGCTGCCTGGTGAGCGCTGCAGCCAGAGCAGCAGGTACTGATTTGGCCATTAAGGAACAGCAGAACAGAATTTATTGTCACAAAGCCACCGTTTGCACACAAAGAGCCTCTTTTTCTTGATTAGAAAATGGAAACAAAACATAATTTTCTGGGATTCAGAACATTCCTGAGGCGGGGGATGGGCCAGCAAAAATGTATTAAGATTTTCAGACAGGGGATTATGTGATGCAGCTGCCAGATTTGTCAGGCTCCCATATTGGAGTTTTTAATCTTCCTCTCCATAAGCTCCTCCAGCAGCTCCAGGGGTCAGCGCCCTGTGCCCAGGGCTGAGGGCTGGCAGTCCCCTCTCCTCAGAGCCCTTCCAGCCTGGAGCTGCTCCTGGGGCTGCAGAGCTGTGAGGGAATGCTGGGCTCTTCCCAGGGGAGCTCAGGCTGTGGAGCTGAGCCACCTCCCTTCCAGTCCCTCCCAGCTCCCTCTGCTTCAGCTGACAGCAGAGTCCAAGGAGAACAGATGGTAGGACATGGTGAAACCTGGTGTCCAGACACTTATTGGAGTAAGGGATGGCACCAGCACATCCCCTCTGCTTGCAGGTTCCCAAGGCAATTTCCTGCTGTGCAGAACAGCAGGAGTTTGGGGCTGACAGGGAGCTGGGTGTGCTGGGTGTGCCAGAGCAGGGAGGGCACACTCAGCAATGGGCTGGGAGCCAGAGAGGCACTGAGGGACCAGCAGTGTGGGACCAGCAGTGTGGGATCAGCAGTGAGGGATGAGCAGTGTGGGATCAGGAATTTGGGATCAGCAGTGAGGGATCAGCAGTGTGGGATCAGCAGTGTGGGATCAGCAGTGAGGGATCACTCCCGAGCTGTTCCCTCAGCACAGACCATGCTGTGCTGGGATCGGATCACGGTGCTGGTGGAACCCAGCCCTGTGTGTTCCCTGTCCCACTGCCCCGTGGAGGCGCTGGGCCCGTGGGCAGCCCCAGAGCTGCATTCCTGGCTCTGGGGCGGGCTGGGCGCGGCCTGAGCCCGGTGTTGGCTCCGTGTGTCGGCAGCGTCAACGGCGACGTGCGGTTCTTCGACCCCCGCATGCCCGAGTCCATGAAGGTGCTGCAGATCGTCAAGGGGCTCACAGCCCTCGACATCCACCCCCAGGCCAACCTCTTCGCATGGTGAGTCCTGCTGCAGTGCTGCAGTGCTCTGCAGGGAGCCCAGAGGAGGCTCCAGGGTGCTCAGAGGGATGGGTGGGTGGATGGATGGATGGATGGATGGATGGATGGATGGATGGATGGAGCAGGGGCTGCGCTGCCAGGATGAGGGGGAATGGCTTCCCACTGCCAGAGGGCAGGGTTACATGAGATCCTGGGGACAAATCCTTCCCTGGGAGCAGGGGGAGGCCCTGGCAGAGGGTGCCCAGAGGAGCTGGGGCTGCCCCTGGATCCCTGGAAGTGTCCAAGGCCAGGCTGGACAGGGATTGGAGCAGCCTGGGGTGCCTGTCCATGGCAGGGGGTGGAACAAGGTGGGCTTTGAGATCTCTCTCAACCCCAACCATTCCATGATTCCATGATCCCTGGAGAGGACGATCTATCTCCACAGACATCATTCATGGGGTGGTGTTGACTCTGCTGTTTTTAACCCCACCACAGCAGTGCAGCATCTCTCCTGTGTGTGCTACTCAGGAGCTTTATCCCTTTTTGATCCATCAGTGGAGCCCTGGGCACTGGGTCCCTGTTCAGTGTCTGCATTTCTGGGCTCTGGGTGCTCTGTGGCCTGGAGCCTGTTTGGGATGCACTGGGTGTGTTTGGGCATCAGCTCTCCGTGTTTTCCTGTCCCAGTGACCACAGCTCACCAGTTAATGCTGTCCCACTTTGGGAGGGCTGCACTCTGGGCTGGCACCCAGCTCAGCCAGGGGCTGCAGCAGCAATTTTGTCCCCTCCCAGCACTCCCAGTAACCCCATGTTCTGCCCCTTCCCTTCCAGTGGCTCCATGAACCAGTTCACTGCCATCTACAACGGGAACGGGGAGCTGATCAACAACATCAAGTACTACGACGGCTTCATGGGACAGAGAGTGGGAGCCATCAGCTGCCTGGCCTTCCACCCTCACTGGGTCTGTGTCCCTGCTGGCACTGCGGCTGGCATGTCCTGCTGTCCCTGTGGGAAGGGGGTGGCACAGTGAGCCTTCCCCAGGGTGGGGGGAGCCGGCCCAGCCCAGTGCTCTGCTCTGATTCCCAGCCCAGCTCCCCTGGTTCCAGCTCCGGAGCCCTCCCAGCTGAGGTGCTGCTCCCCTCCCGGCTCTGTGCCTGCCTCGGGAGCTGTCCGAGGTGCCGGGAGCAGGGCAGGCTCACACTCCCAAATCCTCCCCTGTGCTCGTTCTCTGCTCGCCGTGCCTCGCTGGTGCTGTGCAGGCAAAAACTGCACCTCAGGAAAACGGGAGGGCTGCAAAAATTAAAGGCACGAGCTGGTAAAGGCTGGAATGAGGCAGAACAAAAGGAGATTTTGGGGTCTCTCCCAGCTGAGGGGCTCTGCAGTGGGTACACAGAGGATCTGGTTGCTGCTCAGGGTGGAGGGAGGTCCCATCTGGAAAACCTGAGAAAACAATGAATGGGTGGGAAAACAGGAGGGAGTTATGAGAGTTATTTTAGAAACCTGCAGATCAGCCCACAGATATTTAACATGTAATGGGAAGAGCAGTTTGCTCTTTAAACAAGCAAAGCAAAGCCCTGTCCGGCTGGGCCAGGCCCCCTCACTGCATAAATGCTCATTTTCAGCCCAGGCATCAGCTCCTAACGAGCAGATCTGCAGTCATTTAGAGAAATTATGTTGGCAGTTGGCAACTAATAGTGCCCATAATTTTCCCCTGTGGCTGGAATGGGCCTATAACTCCTGCAGAGCTGTGGAGCAGCTGGGTGTCCCTGCTGAATGTCACTGTCACCTGTGCCTGGCACTGCTCCACTCCTGGACCTTGGAGTTGGTCACAGGAGCAGAGGCTGAGGGAGCTGGGAAGGGACTGGAGAATCCCTGAGGGAGCTGGGAAGGGGCTGGAGAACCCCTGAGGGAGCTGGGAAGGGGCTCAGCCTGGAGCACAGGAGGCTCAGGGGGGACCTTGTGGCTCTGCACAGCTCCTGACAGGAGGGGACAGCCCCAGGTCGGGCTCTGCTCCAGGGAACAGGGACAGGAGGAGAGGGAACAGCCTCAGGCTGGGCCAAGGGAGCTCAGGGTGGGCACCAGCAGGAATTTCCCCATGGAAGGGGTGCTCAGGAATTGGAACTGCCCAGGGCGGGTTGGAGTGCCCATCCCTGGAGGTGTCCCAGGAGCAGCTGGGCAGACAGGGGGGGTCGGTCCCGGCCGTTCTGGGGGATCCCGGAGGGCTGTCCCAGCCGCGGTGAGGTGTGACCGTGCCTGTTTGTCCCTGTGCTCTCCCGCAGCCCCACCTGGCCGTCGGCAGCAATGACTTCTACATCTCGGTGTACTCGGTGGAGAAGAGGATCAGATGACGGGAGCGGCTCCAGGGCAGGGCCTCCCTGTACATAGAGAAATCATCGACTTGAATGTTTCGTGTTGGCTGCTGCTGCACCCCATAACTTGAACTTTTGTTCTTCTGACTTAGCTACTGATGGGTTTGACAAGGGGAAGAGACAATCTCCTGGTTTTGTTTTGTTTTGTTTTCCAGCTATATCCTCTAAAAGCTACAGAAAAGGAACATTTATTTTTGTTTCCAGTGGTTGGCTTCTCTGTCAGAAACACGGCTCCTGAGCTTGGAAGGACTTGGATGAGGCAACGCCCTTGAGAAGGGTCTTGTTTTAGTCTTTGTTCCTTGTTCTGCTGCAGTGTGGGTTCTTCAAGGACTGCCAGGACTCACCTACAGCTCCACGGGACCCTCCAGCTGCTGCCAACCCTGTGCCAAACCCAATTCCTGGGCCAGGGCAGCACGACCCGAGCATGGGATGTACCTGCCAGGGAGGCAAGGCAGCGTCTCCTCTGCATGAACCTCCTGCTCCTCCCTCCCTGCAGCCTCCTCTCCTCTGGAAGCAAGGACAGATGGGGACCTGGTGGCCTGGGCAGGCAGGGATCCTGCAGGAAGGGGCTCAGGGAGATGACAAGAACAGGGCAGGACATCCCACACCACAAAGCTGCACGTGAGGAAGACGAGGGAAGAAAGGGAACGGAGATCTCCAACCTCCCAGCGAGCCTGGAGCACGTCACTGGTGTCACCACGTCCCACCCAAGCCCACGGTGCCAGTGGGGAGCTGGGGGCACCTCAGGCACTGCTGTCCCTCCTGCTGCCACTGTCCCTGTGCCACCGGGAGCTGCACACCACGGCTGGGCCCCGGGAGGGAGGCCCAGGGCCCATCCCGGACTCTGTGTGCTCCCCACGACTGCTGTGCACCGAGGAGAGGCCAGGATTTGGGCACTTGGAGCTGCACACCACGGCTTGGAAGCACCTGGGCACGGAGAGTGGCTGAGGAGGAGGAGGAGGAGGAAGGCGGCCGGTCACTGCTCTGAGCAAAGCGCACTCGCCCCAGGCGAGGCCTGCTCCGTCTTCCACGTCTGAGTAATGAATGTTTTGTCCCTTGGGATCCCTCCTGGGCCTGGAGGTGGCTGTGGGAAGGGAGAGCACAGCCGAAGGACAGGTTTCCTTCCAGAGGTGCGGAACTGGCTGCAGGAATTCCCAGTGTTCCCTCAGCCAGTGCCACGGGATCTGCGGGCTCCAGCAAAGTGCACGGTGAGGGAAGGGCTCAGAACCACCCCTGAGAGCAAACTGCAGCTGTGCTGAGGGAAATGCAGTGAGAGAAGGGCTCAGAACAACCCCTGAGAGCAAACTGCAGCTGTGCTGAGGGAAATGCAGTGAGAGAAGGGCTCAGAACAACCCCTGAGAGCAAACTGCAGCTGTGCTGAGGGAAATGCAGTGAGAGAAGGGCTCAGAACAACCCCTGAGAGCAAACTGCAGCTGTGCTGAGGGAAATGCAGTGAGAGAAGGGCTCAGAACAACCCCTGAGAGCAAACTGCAGCTGTGCTGAGGGAAATGCAGTGAGAGAAGGGCTCAGAACAACCCCTGAGAGCAAACTGCAGCTGTGCTGAGGGAAATGCAGTGAGAGAAGGGCTCAGAACAACCCCTGAGAGCAAACTGCAGCTGTGCTGAGGGAAATGCAGTGAGAGAAGGGCTCAGAACAACCCCTGAGAGCAAACTGCAGCTGTGCTGAGGGAAATGCAGTGAGAGAAGGGCTCAGAACAACCCCTGAGAGCAAACTGCAGCTGTGCTGAGGGAAATGCAGTGAGAGAAGGGCTCAGAACAACCCCTGAGAGCAAACTGCAGCTGTGCTGAGGGAAATGCAGTGAGAGAAGGGCTCAGAACAACCCCTGAGAGCAAACTGCAGCTGTGCTGAGGGAAATGCAGTGAGAGAAGGGCTCAGAACAACCCCTGAGAGCAAACTGCAGCTGTGCTGAGGGAAATGCAGTGAGGGAAGGGCTCAGAATCTCTGTCCCTGTGCTGGCCATGGCTGCAGCTCTGCCTTGGGAGAGGTCCCCAAACCATGGCAGTGGAATTTTGGGTGTCCCCAGCACTGTCCCCGTCAGGGAGGCCGAGGGCCACGTCCCGGGATAATGAATCAAAGGCTTTAAACTTCAAAACTACCTAAAAACCCCACTTCTAAGTTACCCAAAGTTAATTATGGTCTAACAGAGCTGTGCCTCTTCCCGACCCTGTCCGCGGGGGTGGAGCCAGAGTTTGGGATCTCACCTAACCCCTTAACATTCACAGCTTCAAAAACAATAGATTTTTAACTCGTATCAGTGTATTTGTGACAGGAACAGGACATTCCTGGCGTGGTGGGAGCCCTGCTCCTGCCCGGCTGCCCCGCCTCCAGGACGGGGGATTTTAAGGAATTGGGGCTGTTGGGCTTTTACCTGAGCGTGTGTGGGCTGTGCTTCCACAGGTCTGATGCAGAGATTCAATCATGGGATCACAGAGTTTAACCAAGGATCTGGAGAGCGTCCTACCTTAAAAGTTCACTTATCTCTATTTATTTTACAAAAATAAAGTTTAAAAAAAAATTATATAAAAACCCCCACACGATTGTAATGTGAGAGTAAAACGATTACAGACAAATAAATGGTTAATAAAAAATAAATGCAGAAACACTTCCTGCTGTGAGGATCCATCTGTGGGGCAGCCGTGGCCCAGGAGGGAGCCAGGTGGGATTTGGGGTGCAGGGCCCGGGGTCTGGCCGGTCCCAGGGGTGTGGGTGACAGATGTGTCCCAGCCCTGGTGGGGCAGCAGGAACGCCGCCCCCAGGGTGCAAATGAGGCTCTGGAGCACTGGCTGCTCCGAGGGATCCATGGATCCTGGCAGTGCCGGGGGAACGGCTGTTCCCAGTGTTATTATCCCCATTCCTGATATTATTATCCCCATTCCCGGTTATCCCCACTGCCGATATTTTTGTCCCCATTCCTGATATTATTATCCCCATTCCCAATATTTTTATTCATGATATTCCCTATATTATTATCCACATTCCCGATATTATTATTCCTGATATTTTTATCCCCATTCCTGATATTTTTATCCTTATTCCCAATATTTTTATTCATGATATTCCTGACATTTTTATCCCTATTCCCCATATTTTTATTCATGATATTCCCGATATTATTATCCCTAATCCCGATATTTTTATCCCCATTCTCGATATTACTATTCTTATTTCCGATATTTTTATCCCTATTCCCAATATTTTTATTCATAATATTCCCGATATTTTTATTCATAATATTCCCAATATTATTATTATTCCCGATATTATTTTCCCCATTCCTGATATTTTTTCCCCATTCCCGATATTTTCATTCCCATTCTTGATATTTTTGTTCATAACATTCCCGATATTTTCATCCCCATTCCCGATATTCCCGATATTTTCATTCCCATTCCCGATATTTTTATTCATAATATTCCCGTTATTTTTATCATTATTCTCGATATTATTTTCCCCATTCCTGATATTTTTATCCCCATTCCCGATATTTTCGTCCCCGATATTCCCGATATTTTCATTCCCCTTCCCGATATTTTTATTCATAATATTCCCGTTATTTTTATCATTATTCCCGATATTGTTTTCCCCATCCCCGATATTTTTATTCCCGATATTTTCGCCCCCGATATTCCCGATATTTTCATTCCC
>WEZZ01034714.1:17247-28545 GCA_013400585.1 Chloropsis cyanopogon
GGCCCGGCAGCTGCTGCGGGACGGCAAGAAAGAGTGAGGGGGCACCGGGGGCACCGGGGGCACCGGGGCGGGGGGACAGGGCCACCTCCGGGGAGGGAAACACCGCTGGGCTGTGGGAATCACAGTCCCGGAATGGGCTGGGTTGGGTTGGGAGGGACCATAAACCCCACCCCTGCCATGGCAGGGACACCTCCCACTGTCCCACTGCTCCAAACCCCATCCAGCCTGGCCTTGGGCACTGCCAGGGATCCAGGGGCAGCCCCAGCTGCTCTGGGCACTGTGCCAGGGCCTGCCCACCCTCACAGGGAAGGATTTATTCCCAATCTCCACTTTGCTCACCCTTGCTCCTCACAGAAGCTGTCCCCTCTTAGCAGGAGCACAGGACAGGGGTGGCTTTGATGGGGCTCCTTTGGGCCTCAGTTGCTTCATGCCTGCTGCCTGTCCCTCCCTCTGTGTCCCTCAGGAAAGCCATGCTCCTGCTGAAGAAGAAGCGGTACCAGGAGCAGCTTCTGGATAAGACAGAGAACCAGATCAGCAACCTGGAGAGGATGGTGAGCCAGGCCCGGGGGTGTTCCGGGGTGGGGCTCCCCGGGGATCCCCTGGAATTCCATCCCAGCAGGTCCTGGCAGTGTTCAGCCCTCTGTCTGAGGACAAATGTCACACAATTGTGCCTGTGCCACCGTTTTCCCTGGAGACACAGCGTGGTGTGTTTGGAATCTGCATTCCCCTGTTAAATGTGTGCTTTGGAGATTGCTGCAGCGTTACTCACGGGGGGCATGGCTGCACTGGGCTTGTCTCAGCCCTGTCATTTCAGAGCTGGACGTGTTTGGCCTTGGGGAGGTCTCAGCTGGCACTGGCAGCTGGAAAATCCGGTGAAATCACTTCAGGGGCTGTTGGACCTGCTGGTGCAGCCACCTGTGCTGAGCTTTTTGTGTGGATGTTCCTGCTGCTGGTGCCACTGACAGGACAGAAGGGGCTCCACTGATCCCTCCTTGCAGCTTCTCGGGTGGTCCTGGCAGCCTGTGTCTGCCTAATAATGACAACCAGGAATTACTGGGGTGGGAAGAGCCCTCTGAGCCCAGTCACCCCCCAGCACTGCCAGGGCCACGCCTGTCCCCCTGTGCCACATCCCCATGTCTGTGAAATCCCTCCAAGGCTCACTGGGCAGCCTGTGCCAGTGCCTGGCCTAAGTGTGACAGGCTCTGCCCTTTCTCCTTCCCCCTCCAGGTCCAGGACATTGAATTCACCTGGCCTAAAGTGTGACAGGCTCTGCCCTTTCTCCTTCCCCCTCCAGGTCCAGGACATTGAATTCACCCAGATTGAAATGAAGGTGCTGGAGGGCCTGAAGATAGGCAACGAGTGTCTGAACAAAATGCACCAGGTACCCGTGGCTGGGGCGCCCCAGGGGGGCCTGCCTGGAGCTGCCTCCCTGCAGGGCCCGCCCACAGCTGCATTTTGGCTCTGCCCCTCAGGTCATGTCCATAGAAGAAGTGGAAAGGATCATAGGAGAAACCCAGGACGCCGTGGAGTACCAGAGGGTGCGTGCGTGAGGAGCTGGGAGCAGCACAGAGCTGCTGGGAGGGATGGGCCCTGCACACCAGGCTGGGGTGTCATGTCCTTCCTTCCCTCTCTCCCACAGCAAATAGACGAGCTGCTGGCTGGCAGCCTGACTGAGGAGGATGAAGATGCCATTCTAGAAGAATTAAATGCCATTACTCAGGTGGGGCCGGTGTTTTTGTGATGGAAATCCGCATTTGTAGGAAGCTGTTTCTAACAGCAGTTAAAGCACCTTTTTCCTGCCCTCAGAGCTCAGTCTGGGGGGTGTCTGGGACATTGCCACCCCCAGTGTTTGCCCACAGCTGGGGTCTGTGACACGTGTGACACTTTGTCTTTAATGTCCTTGCAGGAACAGTTGGAGCTTCCAGAAGTTCCTTCGGAGCCGCTCCCGGAGAAGATCCCAGGTATGTCCTCCTTGCTCAGCTTTGGCTTCTCGTGCTCCTGTCCCATGCAGTGACCCTCTCCCAGTGTCAGTGTCCTGGGAAATGGGGGGACAGCAGCTCCTGGGTGGGGCCAGGCCCAGCTGAGCCCTCGCTCCGCTCGCTGTCCCACCGGATCTGGTCATTGCCTTGGGGAGCTCCCTGTGTGGCACCTGCTGCTCTGCTCACATCCTGTCCCTGCCCTGGGACACCTCATTCCATCAGGAGGCTCCTTGAGGAATTCCTTCCTTGCCTGAGCCAGGCAAGGCTTCCTCCACAGCCCCGGGCTGGTCACGGCGCAGGAACGGGGATTTCGTGGGTGTTGGATTCACCCTGCACAACACTGGATTCCCCTGAGGCTTGGGATGACTTGGAGCTCTTCCCACCTCGGTTCCCAGTGATTTGGAAGCAGCTGGATGAGGATTGCTGCAGTCCCACAGTTCCAGGATTGTCAGAGCAGGAGCCCCACACGGCTGATGGTCCCTGAGCGAGCCGAAGCCTCAGAGGATGGATTTTTGTGGGAAGGAAGCTGGGAAGTGGCAGAGCTCGCTGAGAAGGTGACCAAACAGGCCCTGAGGGCAGGGAAGGAGCCCACTGGGATTCATCAGGTGTCTGTGCTGAGGAGCTGGAAACTCAGACTGGTGAAGACTCTTCTCCTGGGGCAGCAGAGCCCTGAGCTGTCGCTCTCAGGAGCTGGACCTCCCTGCTTGTGCAAAGAGGAGCTGGAAGAAGCCATTTCCCTGTGTGGAATCTGCCCAGGAGCAATCTGGGATGTGGGGAATGGGGCTGGTTGCCTTGGAGCTTGTTTACTCCTAAACAGGGCTCAGGTGTCAGCACTGAGGCCAAACAAAACACGGCCCAGGGGTGTCAGGTCGCAGGGGTGAGGGCAGAGCTGGCCCTGCTCCTGTCCCTGGGCTGGGAGCTTGGCTGGGCATGTTCTGAAAGTCTGCAATTCTTCAGTGCTGTGAAAAAGGGCATTTCCACATGGGAATGTGGGATTATTTATAAGCAATTTCTCTTAGTTGGGGTGCTGTGCACGCATTTGCTGCCCTGCAGAGTGGACTCGGAGCCCTGGATCCTCCTTGGGAGATGGCTGCAGGATATTTGCACTCCCTGATTCTGTAACAAGTTTCTTTTCCTTCCACAGAAGTGTCACCCATCAAGAACAGGCCAAAGCCAGAGCTGGTGGCAGCGTCTTAACTCCCAGTGCTGGGGATTCCCCCACGAAACTTTTCACCCTGGACAGTTTGCCCTCCCAGCGTGTGCTGGAACTGGCAATGCCTTGGCAGCATCCCAGCTGTGCTGGGTGGATTGTGGAGCAGGATTCCCTGCACGGGGTGGGGAACCTCAGCTGATTATCGCTCTTGTATCAAGATTATTTTCTAGTGCTTTCTTTTTTTGTAACTTAAATTCCAAACTCACTCAGCTGCGCTGTCTCGGGATTAAACAGCAACTCTAAATCATCCAAAGCCACATTTTTCTCTGTAGGTTTGATTCTGGTGGTCAGGCTGCCTTTGCTCTGGCCAAATCCCAGGAAATCCCACGCTCAGAGTGGTGGTGTTTGGGCTGGGTGAGCAGGAGCCCTGTGGAGCACTCTGGTGTCCCTCTGTCCCTTCTTTCCTGGGTCCATCTCTGGAGGGTGGCCGTGTCCCTGTCCTGCTGCACTTGGGCAGTGCTGGGGCTCTGGGCTGGGCTCAGCCTGGCTCACGCAGAACCAGCCCCAGGGGGGTTTGATTAGGCCAGGCTCAGGCTGCGTGTGGAGCCCTGGGCTGCCAGGGATCTCCTGCCCTGCCAGCACGGAGCTCCTGCCCGTGTCAGGAGCCAGGATTGCTCCCCGTGGGCTCTGCTCCAGCCTTGGAGTTCAGCTGGGATGGACTGATGGATCCCATGGGCTCTGCTCCAGCCTTGGAGTTCAGCTGGGATGGACTGATGGATCCCTTTCCTTGTGCTGCTCCAGACACGGGGCAGAAGCTCCAGCAATCACTGCTCCAAAGTGCTCCAAAGTGCCCTGGGAGCAGCTCAAAGGAGCCCCATCCCCTCTGAGGACTCACCGGGATGCTGGAGGGTCTGGAATGCTGCTGGCAGATTTGGCTGCTCTTGGAACGAGCTCACCTGCCAGCTTGCAGACGCTCTTCAGGACACTGCAGATGTTTATTTATTATGTTGTTGAAGCCACAACCCTCCATCTGCATTTCTGCAGCAGCAGAAGGACCAGGGGGTCCTTGGAGACTTTGTGGGGCTGTCGTTGGGGTTGTGGGATCATCTGGTGCTAGACAAAAGTGATCCCAGGGGCTGGGGTGCTCCCGTGGTGCTGGGCCAGCAGCAGCTCTGGGTGGAGTCGTGCTCTCCGTGTCCTCTCTGTTGTGTTCCACAGACTGGCCAGGGCCTCCTCATCCTCCTCGTGTGTCCCCAAGGCAGTGGGTGCCTCAGAGCAGCCCCATTCCCGCTCCCTCTGCTGTGTCCTCGCTGATGTTCCACACCAACCCCGCAGCCCCGGCCCTGTGTGTGACCCCAGCACCGTGCTGGCAGAGCAGCTGCTGCCTCTGGAGCTGCCCGGGGCAGTGGGTGATGCCAGGGCCGTGTCTCTGGTCACCCCAGCTGCTGTTGGGACAGCCAGCTCCTGCTCCCAGCCCTCCAGGACAGGTCCTGCTCTGCCCACGGTGGTTCATTCTCTCTGCTCAGTCCCGGCTGTGCTGCAACGCAGCTCATTCCCACCAGAGAGAGCCTTGGATTCACCGGTGCCGCGCTGGCAGGAGCATTTCTGGGCAGCGCTTTCCCTTCAGCCGGCTGCTGGCTTGGGTGACGTGCCCCTGATTCATCTGCGGGGCACCCCAGGAGGGTCTTGGAGGGATCTGTCCTGCCGGGGCTTTGGGAAAACCCTGTTCCCAGTTCCCGGCATGGCCCCGGGAGAGGCACGAGGAGGGTGCGCGGCAGTCCCTCTGCTCCGGTTTTCTCTCTGCTGAACGTCCTGGCAGCAGGAGGGATGAGCCAGCCCTCCCCAGGGCCGGGCGGGGTCCTGGTGGGTGTGGGGAGGGAGCGGGGCCGGTGCTGAAGGGGTTAATGCAGCTCCTTCCATTTCCACTTCCAGCAGGAGAGTTGGGAGCAGGTTTGGCCGCAGCTTCCTCGGCTAATCCCTGCCCCAGCAGCTTGCTCCTCGGGAGGAAGGGCCGGGGGTGGGCTGTGGCCTCTGTGCGGGGCTGTGACAATAAACCGGCTCCCGCGGCCCCACCGCCTCCTCTTCCAGCCCCGTGTTTGCGCAGGGAGTGTTGAGGGTGAGCAGGAGTTGCCTTCCTCCTCCCTGCCCTCCTTGCTCCCTGCTCCCGGCAGGGATGTGAGCAGGGAATTTCAGAGCAGGCCCCGTGTGTGACACAAGCAGCCCTGTTTGTCACCGGGAGGTGACAGTGCTGGGACAGGCCTGGCACGGCCCTGAACCAGGTGTGGCTGAGATTTCTGAGAGCCTCTGCCACCTCCTTGGGTTTACAGCGAGGCCAAATGAGGGGATTTGCAAGATTTACTCTGGAATTGTCAAACTGACCCACGGCCAGTCCGTGCCCAGACTCGGGGCTCCCTCCTGAGGGACCACACTGTCCCATCCCATTTTGCCTCCCCTGCAGGACTTTGTGCTTCCATCCCTGTGGGGTTATCCAGCCACCGAGCCCCTGTGTGTGACTGTCCCCGCTGGGAACGGGCACAGGGACAGGGACACCCCACGCTGGGCCCCACCTGGGACCTTGCTGAGCCTCTGGCCGTGCCTGCACAGCAGCTGCTCCCTTGTTACTCTGGATTTACTCTGGATTTACGTCTCTCCTGCTGCCGGGAGCAGCGGGATCCCCCCGGGCCGGCCCTGGGAAAGCAGCTGTGCCGAGCCTGGAGTGCGCAATGAGCGCTCCCCGCGCCCTCAGCTGTGGCAGCGGGGTGGGAGCAGCTCCCGCCGGGAGGGCTGCGCACGGAGCTCTTCCAGCTGTGCTTGAGTTGGCCAGATGTTGAGCGAGAGGAGCGTGAGGGCAGCGCTGCTCGTGGTTAATTAAACCCTGGAGAATTAGGAGCGAACCAGACGCTGCTGCCGCCGCAGCGCCCGGAGCGCTCCCCGGAGCCCCCGCACGGCCCTGGCCCCTCTCTGGGGCTCTGCAGGGGTTCTGGCCACCGGACAATGCCCGGGGCAAACCTGCCGGGGCAGGCGGAGCAGTGTGACAGTGACAGGAATTCGGCATTCCCAGGAATCCTCCTGGAGCTCTGGGCTGTTCCCGACAGCTGGCGTGGCAGTGCGGGATCCCGGCCCTGTGCAGGGGAGCGGGGAAACCAGGAGCTCTGGGGGGAGATGCCCATTCCCTGCTCCCTCCACAGGGACGGTCCCTGCTCCATGGGGACACTGCCCCATCCCGTGGGATGTCCCACAGCCCCGAGGGAGGTCTGAGGCTGGGGGAGCAGGAATTCCAGCCAGCGTTATGCGAGCAGCAGTGCCTCTAAATGGGCTCTATTCCCTCTTGTCCAGGGAGCGGCTGGGCACCAGCACCACTCCCCGGGGCTGTGCCACCCCCAAACTCCGTGTGCCCGCAGCTGGCACGGAGTTTGGGGCAAAGGCCGGGAGCTGCCTCCCCTCTCAGCGGCCTCCTCCCTGGGCTTTGAGGGAATTGTGTAACTGCAGAGCCCCGGCAGTTTCTATGCCAACACAGCTGGATGGCAGCGCTGCCGGGGAGGGGGCTGCCAGCCCACCCCCAGAACAGCTGCCCAGCCCCGAAACAGCTGCACAGCCCCAGAGCAGCTGCACAGCCCCAGAACAGCTGCACCCCAACTCGGGTGCACCCCTGACTCATCATGCTCTGCTGCCTCCGATGTTTCCTGGAACACCCTTGGAAAACAGAACAGAGCTGAGAACCCCGGAGGTGTCGGGTCCGTGGCCTCTCACCGGGGTCCTGCTGCTTTTTGGCACGAGGGGCTCAGAGGCCCTGGGGGCTCTCGCTGTCCCCCCTCAGCAGTGGGGGATGAACTCACAGTGTCCCTCGTCCCCTACCCTCCCTGGCAAACCCTGACTCAGAACCAGGCACAGTTTGGTGGATCTTTCATCTTCCTCCTCCTCCTCCTCCTCCTCTTTATTATCCCCACCCTGAGCTTGCCCTGCCCTGTGTGGGGGTCCCACACCTGCGGGCGCCGCTGGGGTGCTGCATTCTGCCCCCAAACCTCGCAGTGCCAACCCCCCCACCCCAGCTGCCCGCGCTGGGAGCCAGCCCCTGGCTCCTTCCCTTTCCCTCTTCCGTATTTTCGGTTCCCTGGTGTCACGCTGAGTCACCAGCAGGGCGATAGGAGAGGCTTTGGCAGGGAACAAGCCCAAGTTTTGATAGTTCAACTGTGGGAAAAAAAAAATAAAAAATCAGCGCAATTTCCTAATTAGAGCAGGGCTGGGAACAAAGCGGGTCTGTCCGAGCGCGGCCGGGAATGTGACCTCTGCTGGCTCCTGGTGCCAGACGGGAGCTGCCGGCGCTTGGCAGGGCTGGGATGCCTCGGCAGGGCTGAGATGCCTCGGCAGGGCTGAGATGCCTCGGCTGGGCTGAGGTGCCTCGGCTGGGCTGAGGTGCCTCGGCTGGGCTGAGATGCCTCGGCAGGGCCCGCTCTGACGCAGGAACCAGCATTCCTCCTCCTCCTCCTCCTGGGGGACCCGTGGCAGATGGGTGGGTGGAAGGAGCGCTGGGAGGTGGCAGTTGTCCCCGTGTCACCACTTTTGCTGCCCTGCCCTGCCCTGCCCTGGAATGTGGCTCCTCAAGTCGCGGATGAAGCCGTGGCCACGCCGGGTGTCCCCGAGGGCCAGCGCTGCCGCGTGCTGGGTGTCCCCAGCCCGTGTCCCCTGCCCGTGTCCCCTTGCCGTGGCTGCCACTCAGAGCGGTGCCAGGCTGCTCCGAGCCGGCTCCGGGATTAATTAGCAGAGGAAATGAGTGGAGAGCAGTCCCAGGGCTGTGCTGTGAGCCGGGAGCTGGAGCTGCCGCGGGAGCTGGGCGGCCTTGGGCTGCAACAGGAGCAGGGGAATTGGGCACCGTGCCCTTCAGGCCCAGATCCAGCCTTCTGCTGCTTCCCGGGAGCTGGGATGGGCAGGCACAGCCGTCAGAAGTGGCCATGGGATGGCAAACGTGCCCGAGGGGGCTGTGGGGCTGCGACCAGCCCGGTGCCAGCCTGAGGGACAGAAGGGGCGACACGGGCAGGGGATGGCAGTGGGACCTGATGCTGTCCCTTCTGCCACCTCTCTGTGACCGGCTGGTCCTTCCCAGGCAGGGCTGGGCAGGGGGGAGGCAGCCCCCAAAGGTGCCCAGAGCCCCCCAGGGTGCCCAGGGCCACCAGAGCACCTCGGCTGTGCCCCGGCCGCTTCCCCGAGCTCAGCAACGTGATGCAAAATCCCATCACAGCAATTATGCAAATCGCATAAACTATTCCTGTTATTCCGAAGGATCCCCAGAGAGCTCCTTAGCGCTGTAATTCAGCATTACTCACTCGTGGAACAGCGAGGGCCAGCTGAGCAGGGACGGGGCTCGGGCTGTGCCCCGGCCCGGCACCCAGGGCGGCCCGGCGCGTTTTGGGGCTCCCCCAGAGCACACAACCCTGCTCCCCCAGCCCCCAGCGGGGCACGGCACAGCTTGGGTGTGCTGCGGAGCCCTCCCACGGCCCAGTCCCCGGGGATGGCAGCGGGGATGTGTCCGGGTGTGGCACGGCCGGTGCCAGCCCCGCTGCCCCTGCCCCTCCCTGCAGCCCTGGCTCCCCCTCGGTGCCTCCATCTTCCCAGCCCTGCTCGGCATCCGCAGCGCTTTGTTCTCCCACCCACCCCTTGTTTCCTCCGTCATTCCGGCTCCTCCCTGTGCCTGCGCTCCCCGGGAGCCTCCCGGGAGAGCCGAGGCTCCTCCGGCCGCTGCAGCCGCGCTCGCTGAGCCTGGCCTCTGCCAGGGCAGGGCATGGGGGACACGCAGGGGACACGGGGGACACTTAGGGGACACGGGGCAGGGCTGTCCCCCCGGCCGGGCCCGGCCAGCCAGAGCTCCAGGAGCGCTGCCAGCACCAGGAGTGTCCCAGACACCGACCAGCATCCCACGGCCACGGGGCACTGACGGCTCCTGGGGTCCCTCTGGGGATGCCATCAGCGCCCCCGGGGGTGGCAGCCAGCCCCCAGGCTCTGCCATGGGCAGGGCCAGGTGCTCCGAGGCAGGGAGTGACACGTGTGCCACATCAGGGAGCAGAAGTGTCCCCGAGCCCCTGGACACAGCAGCTGCTGGGAGTCCTGCCCAGACGCTGCTTCCAGCGGGATCAGGGAACCCCTGGGATGGTGAGAGGCCAGGTACCTTGTCGTGCCTCAGTTTCCCCGTGGTGAAATCATCCCCCTCCATTCTGTGAGTGCCACTGGCCCAGGCCTGGGGCGGGAGCTGGGAATTGCTGGATGCAGCTCTGCAGAATAAGGGCCTGGACTGTTCATCCTTGGCTAATCCCGAGTAAATGGCTTTGCTGGGTTTGCTCAGCAGGATTTAACTGCTGGGAGCTGCTGGCACACACAGGACATCTCCAGCCCAGGGACAGCTCCTAAGTCCTGACCCCCTGCTGGTTCAGGGAGCAGCTCCCACCAGCACCAGCAGCGACAGAATCCTGGAACGGGCTGGGTTGGAAGGGACCTTAAAGCTCCCGGGACATTCTGCTAGCCCAGGCTGCTCCAAGCCCTGTCCAACCCGGCCTGGAACACTTCAGGGATCCAGGGGCAGCCACAGCTTCTCTGGGCACCCTGTGCCAGGGCCTCTCCACCTCACAGGGAGGAATTTATTCCCAGTATTTAACCTAAACCTACTCCCTGTCAGTTCGAGCCACCTGCTGGATCCTGCTGAGCGACAGCCACAGTGCCAGGGGAGGCTGAGGTTGAGTTTGGGAGGATGCTCCAAGGCCTGGCTCCTGGTGTGGGGTTTGCCAGCCCAGCCCCTTAATGAGGTGCTCAAAAGGAGGTGGGGGCACAGCCTGGGGCTGAGGGGGCCCCCTGAGCAGGGCAGGGGACAGAACTGCGTGAGGTGCTCAGGGAAAGCACGTCCTGTGCTTGCAGGGGGTTGGTTTGGCTCAAACCCACCTGGCCGATTCCCCAGTGACCCCCAGATGTCAGAAAAATCACGTTTAGGTTATTTTAGAAATAAAAACTTCCTGACGCAGCACAAGGAGGGCTGGCAGTGATGTCAGGGCTCTGATGGAGAAGCCATCTGCCCAGGAGCAGGGACAGGCCAGTCCTGGGGCTCTCATTAGCACGGTGACACTGGGGCACACACCTGGGCCTCGGGCTGTGCAGGGCACCGAGGCTGGGGGGGCTCAGCCTGCCCCTCAGCACACCCTGAAAAGGAGGAACAGAGAGGAGCAGAGAGGAGCAGGGAGCCAAGGGCTGCCACAGAGCCAGCGGGACTGAGAGGAAAACAGGGGAGATGGCGATGGAGATGGAGATTGGAGATGGAGATGGAGATGGAGATGGAGATGGAGATGGAGATGGAGATGGAGGCGGCTTCTGCAGCCTGGTCCCGTTCCCTGCCTGGTCTCTCCTGCCCTGGCAGTGCCAGGAGAACCCAGTGACCACCTGGAGCAGCTGGGGCTGGTTTTCCTATGGAAACTCCAAGCATTTTCTCAGGGACTGTGACAAAAACCAGCCCTGGTGCCGTGATGGTCCCTCTGCTTCCTCCTCTCTGCGCTGGCCAGTGCCACATCCCACTCAGATGCACTGCGGACTCCACCCCACCTTTGTTTGTCCTCTCTCCAGAGGCTTCCCGAGTCGCTGAGGATGTGGCAGCTCTGGTGACCCCGCAGTGCCTCGCTCCCCTCCCTGGGCAGTTATGCTGCCCTGCAGCACCTCCCTCCCGTGTCCCTCCCTGGCAGCCGCCGGGGTGGCATTTCGGGGGCAGGGAGAGTGTCCCCAGGCTGGGAACAGGAGGGGCTGCGGGCTGGACCTGTCCCTCGGTGCAGCTGCTGTCACTGCCCTGGGACATCACTGCTCCAGCCACTGCTGCCCTGGCCATCATTGCCCTCGGCTGGCACTGCCCTGGCCATCGCTGCCCTCGGCTGTCGCTGTCGCGGCCATCGCTGCCCTGTCCCCACCCTCCGTCCCCGTGCCGGGCTCGTGACCCGGCCGGGAGCGCTGGCGCCGTGCCACGCTGGTAATTAAGCAGGAACCTAATGAAACTTCGAAAATAGCACAATTTCCTCCCCACACCTGCAGCCGAGCGGGGTGGATTACATAAGTTATTGTTGCCACAGCAACTCCGCTCCGCCCGGGGCTGGAGGTGGCCGGTGCCGCGTGTGCCGCTGCCCGGGGAGGCACCGCCCGGGGACG
>WEZZ01034716.1:0-24093 GCA_013400585.1 Chloropsis cyanopogon
CTCTTCAGTCAAGTAGGGCAGGTTTACAATGAATCAAAACTGACTGTATTAACAATATAATGAGTATATGTTACTGTAAATTCTCCCCAGCCTGCAGAAAGTGGGCACAATTTTGCTTGTGTCCATCTCTTTCTATTGTTGCCAGATGTTGAAACAGGCCATGATATATACATCACTATTTCTTTTTATTAAATGTTCAAAAGGGATCAGGGATAAAGCTTTTCCATCCTGTGTGTTTTAAATAAAATATTTTTTTCTATAAAAAAACACCTTGTAAATCAAGATGCTACTGAAATTTTGCAAGTGGATAAAGACCTTTGCCAAACTATCACTGAAAGTCTGGGCAAATAAAGTTTGCCCAGAAGACAAAGTTCATTAGTGAAGATGAACTGGGAGACTTTATGAAGCCACACAGTTCTGCTGTTTTTTGGGGTTTAGGTGTTAGCTGAGTGGCAAGTTTTGCTATTCTCCTGAAGACAGAGGTTGCATTCTTGGTTTCAATATTAGCAGTGAGCTCATTAATCCCTCAGTCTGGAAGCACATACCGTGCCTCAGCCATTCCTCCAACTACTCCAAAGATATGTCCAACCTCGACCAGGGGTTCATTTTCCCCCAAGTAGTGCCTGTAGCAGGAGCCCAGGGAGAAAGCAACAAGAGGACAGCAGTATTCTCCCTGTGTCTTGCAATTTTTGAGCAAATAACCACATGAGCCAGAAGAGTTGACGTTGTATCTAAAAAGTCTTTGCAAGATATTTTTTCATGGGTTTGTTGACTTTCCTTTTGACTACGTGTACATTTTCAATATAGCAGCAAGTAGTTTAAAAACTGGAGAAAGGCTTCCCTGCATAGTAGCTTTTTGCACAAAATCAAGGATGAAANGGTTCATTTTCTCCCAAGTAGTGCCTGTAGCAGGAGCCCAGGGAGAAAGCAACAAGAGGACAGCAGTATTCTCCCTGTGTCTTGCAATTTTTGAGCAAATAACCACATGAGCCAGAAGAGTTGACGTTGTATCTAAAAAGTCTTTGCAAGATATTTTTTCATGGGTTTGTTGACTTTCCTTTTGACTACGTGTACATTTTCAATATAGCAGCAAGTAGTTTAAAAACTGGAGAAAGGCTTCCCTGCATAGTAGCTTTTTGCACAAAATCAAGGATGAAATGAATATTTGTTAGCCATTGTGGTCTAGAATATTTACATAATCACCCTATTTCTCATTTTTGTCATTGGTTAAAAAACCAAATGACAGCCAGAAGCCAAAACAAGCTTTAAAATGCAATTATTTTTCATCTATATGAATGCAAAGTGACAGCTTGCTGAATCCAAACTAATTTTGTGAGTTAATGAAAACATAATAATAGTGCTGTATGGTCTGGAATACTAATTCTTTTCATTCTTCTCCCCCCCTTTCATCCATTCTTTCCTTCTTTGTTAATGTCTTGCTTTGCCTATCTATTACACTTTGTATTTTTTAATCCTTGCATGTTTTGATTTCACTGGAGCTATATACATATGATCATGATTTCTTTAGAAACTTTTATGAAATTAGAGAATATTAAGAGAGAAGTTGAGTAAAGCTATGGTAGTTTTTACTCAAAGATGTTGATTGCTTTTCTGGTTCTGTGTCGCTCTAAGAGTCTTTCTGAACTAAATACCAAAATCATATTCTCTAACTATTTATCCATTGGGTAGGAGTTTGATCACCTGCCAAGTTTCAGGAGAACCAGAGCATGGTGACAGGTTTTATATGCAATTGGCATTCAAAGCTGTGACCTGGAATTTTTTCTGAGATTACCAAAAATAGGCTGATGTATTTATTCTGACAAGAAGCAGTAATGTAACTCTAAGCACAACCCTGTGCTGCATCAGCCACCAAAGCATTTTTATGTCCCGATATCGCCTTTATCTTTAAAGTTACTTTGTAGGAGCCATCTGGTTCCTTTCAATGTAAGTAGACCAAGTGGTATCAGTCAGCTGGCACTGGCCAATCAAATGCCAGCAGATAACTTGGACATCTGCAATGGAGAAATACAGGGCAGAATGCTAAAGAACACCACATGGACCACTTAGTCCTAAGGAATACTAGTGTCGTTTTCCATAAAAACAGCATTTCCTTGGCCATGCATGTATACCCACATACATACACCTGCACATTCCCATTCTCTTCATGTGTTTGATACATTTCAGTATTGCATCTTCCAGCTTCTCTACTTGTCAGTGATAAGAATAAAATTGTGAACCGAGGCTTCAGAGTGAACACTGTGGCCCAAGTTTCTCTGCCCTTGCTCTTGAACAAGGATGTTTCTGATCAAAACTGCTATTGCTGGCTTAATAATGTTGGTCCAAAACATTATGAGATATGAACTATGACATCTTTAACTGTGCTGGGAAGACTCCCAAATGAAAAGGCTGTAACTGCAAAGCTCTTCTTTGGCCAAAATATCTCCTTTCAGTAGGGCAGAGAAAGGCAGAATAACTACGTCAAGAAAATGTAAGCGTGTACTCTGAGTCTGATTGTCTAGTGTCTAACAAGAGGTGGTCATCCTCTCTTGGACTGAGATTGCTGGAGATCTTCTCTCAATATCCCAGAGCTGTGTCCCATTCCATTTGATTAGATACCCAAACCTGAGTAAGCAAAGATTAGAATATTGTATCTTGTAGTGTATCTTATCCCTAATAAAGGACAGGTCTTCAAGTTAGAGCAGGAGGTGTATTTCTTTAATTCTGTCAGTGCAGTTAAAGCAACACACTTGCTCCAAATTAAACCAATTTGAAAACTTAAGGAACATTTCTGACTGGAAGTAGGTTGTTTGTAGAGCAGGTAGCAGCATTGGGTAACTAGATGAGCCATCATGCTGAGTCCCAAGGCTGAAGGTTGCTTTGCTGACTCCCATCATCCTCTTGAAACTATTCTCCTTTAAAAGCAAAGAGAAGGAGCTATTTTTCCTTCAAGAGCTTCAGTAAGGTTTGACTGATATCTCCATAGTCACTGACGTTCAGGAAGAAACACGAACAAATATAATGCTCCTAGCCCTGAGATCCTGCGTGCTATATGTACTTGACTGAAGTGGGGACTTGAGTTGAAAGCATAAACCAGACAGCCATGACATATTACCAGGTTTTATGACTCAGGAAAGGGATTTTGATTCTGTGCATGCATAAGTGGAGATGAAGAGCAATCTATGTGCAATGCACTGCCCAGTATCTCACCAGGTCCCACTTCAGGACCAGAAAGTGAAATCTTATACGCAGGAGTGTTATTCACCTGAAGCAAGAGCTTCATTCACAATGAAGCAAGAGCTTCATTGACAGGAGAAAGCAAGCCAAGCTGAGTATGATTTTCAGAGAATCATAGTTCATAATCTGGATTGGAAGGGACCCTTAAAGACCATCTACTTCCAACACCCCCCACCATGGACGAGGACACATTCCACTAGACCAGGTTGCTCAATGCCCCACCTGGACTTGAACACCACTAGGGATGAGGCATCCACAACCTCTCTGGGCAACATGTTCCACTGCCCCACCATGCTCACAGTAAAGAATTTCCTCCTAATTGCTAATCTAAATTTACCTCCATTCCCCCTTGTCCTACCACTACATCCTCTTGTAAGAAGTCCCTCCTCAGCTCTCTGGTCAGCCCCCTTTAGGTACTGGAAAGTGCTATAAGGTCTCCCTGAAATCATCTCTTCTCCAGGCTGAACAACTCAAACCCTCTCAGCTTGTCTTCTTAGGAGAGGTTCTTCAGCAACCTGATCATTTTGGTGGTTCTCATCTGGGCCTGCTCCAACAGGTCCGTCTTTTTCCTGTGCTGAGGACTTCAGAAGTGGACACGGGACTCCAGGTAGGGTCTCACAGGATGGATTAGAGGGGGAAAATCACATCCCTTTCCCTACTGTCCATGCTGGTTTGGATGCAGCTCAGGAAATGTTTGGCTTTCTGGGCTGTGAGTGCAGATTGATGGATCATGTCCAGTCTCTCATCCACCAGCACCCCCAAACCCTTCTCAGCAGGACTGCTCTCTGTCTATTCATTCCCCAGCCTGTGTTGATAGTGAAGGTTGCCCTGACCCAGGTGTAGCTGGCCTTCTTAAGCCCCATGACATTCCCACAGGCCAGGTGCTAGAGCTTGACTAAGTCCTTCTGGATGACATCCTGTCCCTCAGATGTGTCAACCATTCCACTCCTCTTAGTGTCGTCAGCAAACTTGCTGAGTATTTTGTATAGACTGAGGTGTTTAATGCCATACTGAGCGTGGTATAACTTTGCTCTCAGCTCACTACCTTTCCTTATGTATGTATTGCAGATTAATCCACTATTGGAGAAGAGGTGTTGAATTGCTTTAGAATAATATTTTATTTTAAGGAGAAGTTATACCATTTGGGAATATGCTGGTCAAATATTTCTTGGAAGTTTCCAGATACTGGATTTCGTTTTATCAAATTTGCACTTTGGGATTAACTTTCAGTACAGCTGATATTATCCTAATGTCTTATGGGATGCATCTCTGGAGGCTGTCATGTTCATGTGGGCAAGCACTGTGTATTGACCAAGGCCTCTTGTAAAAAAAAAGCAATTTTAATCTGAAAGAATTCTATTTAATTCTTCTATTTTCAGACAAAATAATAAAATTCCTTTAATCTCTATATTCTCTGTCTTATTTTAAATCCTGGCACTGCCTTAGGACTTCAAACACTGGAAGCCAAAACTATATAAAATATATGTACAAAAATATATATATTTTAAGGAACAATAAAATATTCACTGTGGCCTGATTTCACTCTATGAAGTCTGTGTTCCAGATGTGACTGGCCAGTGTAGTTCTCCTCTACCCGTCTTGCCTCACTTATGTCACAATTTTTTCATTTTATCCATTCTATATCCTCCCCAAGAAAGGAATCTATGAGTTCATTATGCTTTCTAAATGCCTCCTCTAATGATTTTTATCAGAAAGAAGGAATTCTTTCCCCTCTTCTTGAGAAAACACGTCTGAACATCGGACAATTGGATAAATTGGATTGTCAACCCACAGAGATGGTGTCTGATCATCCAAAAGATAAATTACTGTGTTGACTGAGGGCTTTCCCCTCAGCACTCAAGACAGAGGAGATATTACAGGAGTAGTCTCACTGAAACTTGACTCAGTACCTGACATCTACAATTTACCTGATGATTTGTGTGGGCATCAGACTGACAGGTGTGGAGGGGAGAGCACTGATGTTCAAAGGTAAAGCCACCCTTACCTTCTGTGAAAAGTACAATGCAAGAGGAAATGTAACATTACCTACTAAAGCTAATTGTTCTTTTGAGGTCATTAACCTGATCTTACAGCAAAAAAAGTCATTTATAGTCCTTTATTGTTCAGACATTTCTAAATTGAACTTTCCACTTGTTACCAGCCATTCTTAATAATAAAGGAGAAATAATGCAATCTTCTCCATTGTGGAATTTTTAGCAAAACAAAAGGCACATTTAGGTGAATCAAGACTCAGCACCAAAGTGTATCTTAGAAACTTTATATTTGAAAAGCACAAACAAAATTTTTGTATCATTTCTTCCAATCAATATTATTCTGACATGGAAAAATATTAACAGTAATGAAAGCAAGTAATTTTTAGATATCTTCCAAACCTTCCAGAAAATTATGTCCATCATTGATTTGTATTTCCCAGTTTCAAAAAAGAAACACCTTCCTTGCAAAATCAATTCATTCTTTTCTAGTGAGATAGACACTGTCCCAACTAAGAGTTAGAATAATCTTCCCTGACTGTGTACCTGAAAATGGACTAGCATAGCTCATCACCTCATGGAATCAGTAGGAAAGATTCTATAAAAGGACAGGGAAAAATAAATAGCAAAAATTGGTCAGTTCTGAACTGACCAAACAGAATGCAACGCAACGCAATGCAACGTAATGCAATGCAATGCAATGCAACGCAATGCAGGCTGCACTGAGGACAGAGAGCCCCAGGCCAGCAGTGGCAGCTGGTAAGGCAGGGGAAGGCTTAGTGGGAATGTAAATTGACACTCCTTTATTAAGCAATGGTTTTCACCTGGCAGTCACTGATGGCCAATCAAGTTAAAAGGAAAGGAACACCATGATTTTAGTGTTCCTCTTAAGAAGGTGACATCGTTGGAAAGGTGCTCTTTATGCATGAGGGGCCAAGTTGCTTACAGTCCATTCTCATTCAGGAGGAAGATGTTACTGACCAATAAATCCCTACAATGAAAGAGTGCTCTGAGTAGAATGGCAAGGGAGATGAGTCTATAAAACTCTGGCAGTAATGCAGGCTCTGACTGCCCACAGCTGTTGTAGCCGCCGATTGTATCTCAGGGCACAGGGCTCCAGAGCGCATCAACAAGTAGTGAAAATGCTCATCCCTGAGCTCATGACAACAGTGGAAATGTGCCCCTAATTTAGCTAAACAAGCGTGGGGGCGGGGAGGAGTGAAGATGTGGCTCAACCCGACATAGCTTATGGAAACTAGAGAAAATCAAAAGTATTTTGAAGGGAGCAATTCTCTTAGACCTCACTTACATTCTTATTACGCTATGCAATCTAGTTTGTATCCCTCTGCTAATACCTCATGCAACATCAAGTATCTTTCATATGTAAATTTGTTATTGAACTACACACTGCATGTGGACTATCTAAAAGAACCTGTTTGGGCTAGTAGAACAGAAGAGCCATACAGAGCTGGGGACTCTGCTAGAAGAGTAACAGAATGTGTTCGTATCAACATCATAAAAATCATGGAATTTAAAATCTTGCTGGAAATGTCTCAATAGCATCAACATCTTAGTCTAACCACCTGAAAGAGACTCGGTGTTTTCTTTTTTGTTTCAACAACAGCAACATGTGACAAAGCAGCAATCATCAATAATCAGAGCAATGAGGAGCCAGTCCTTGGGCAGTGGCTACTTTTGGAAATACCCCAGTCCCATTTTTGTTCATTATCATGGCAAAAAGCCAAGGCAAGGCAAGGCTGCAACTCATGAGGGGCCAAGTTGCTTACAGTCCATTCTCCTACTGTCCCCCCTTTTCCTTTTAAAGACATACTCAAATGAAATAATAACCTATTTACATATTTTTAGGGTTCTCGTTTTTAGAATCCCATTCTCAGGTCCGTTTTAGAGTCCCATTCTGGGGTCCCTTGTTAAGGGTCCCCACTTTTAGGGTCCTATTTTAAGGGTCCCTCTTCGGGGTCCCTATTTGAGGTCCCCGGTTTTAGGGTCCCATATTTCAGAGCACGGCAGGGCAGGGCAATGCAATGCAATGCAAGTTATAACTTCTCTGAGTTAAACTTACTTTAAAAATCACAATACAGCAGCAAACTTTGTTTTCTTTACCTCAGCAAAATTTTTCTTATTTTACTTTTACCAACTGCAAAGTCCTCAACATTAAAAGACCCTGTCTTCACACAAATCTCTTCTTTGTGGAATTGACCATGTGAACGGGATGGAACCGGCCAGACTTGCCCAAAACCCAGCGTCCGAGCCAGGGAGCGGCAGCTGGGGTTTTCATTCCCAGAGGCACTCTTGGCTCACAGGTGGCAGAGCCGAGCACGTGGGGCAAGTTCAGACCTGCCCGGAGTCTGGATGTGGTGGGCTTGAGCTGCCTCTGGCAGAGAGATCGCTCTTTCCCTGCCAGAGAGATCTTTTAAGATGATGGTGAAGAAAAGAGTAGATTCTGGCAGTGGGGTTTTTAATCCAGGTCTTTATTGTAGCTCTCCATTCAGCTACTGCCACCAGAACCTACACCGGAGTCTTGCAGGGTCCCTCCTGAATTCCCCTGAGGCACGTGGCCCCGTAGGTTTTATCCCGGCCGAGGGGGGATGGGAAAGGGCAGGAACTCTCCAACCAGGTAAGGGAGTAGGGAGGGTTAAGGGGAGAGGGACACCTGGACAGTCCAATCCCTTCAGGAGGAGAGAGCTTCCTTTGAATCCGGCCAGTCGCTCAATGCCCTTTTTGGAATTCCCCAGGTTTGACAGACAGGGTGACAGAGATTTCCAGGGGTCTCAGTGGGGGTGGGGAGAGGATTAACATAGGAGGAACCCAGGGGATAAATCAGGGGTTGCAAATGCACCACTACAAACAGCCAATCTCCAAAAGGTCTTGATCTATCAGACAGTACTTGGAAGCTATTGTAGCATTATGAAACACTAATTCTAATTTCATTTTAACTCAAGTGGACCTCAATATTCGCTCATATTTTCTGAGATGACCTAACTTTACTGGGCTGAAGATCAGTTTTTTTAGGGAGTAACTGCCAGACACTGCTTTGTGTTTGTGATCCAAAGCTAATTTTAAGAGTTGCATGCTGTCAGGGCACAAAGTACTTCAAGTTATAGGGCTGAGACAAACTCCCATGTCAGCTGCTCTTTGATCTGTTAGAATATTGTCCACCTCATGGAAGGGTACACTTGCATGCAGATGAAAAAGGCATATCATCTCTATCAGTCTTCTAACATGAATTCCTTCAAACATTTCTGTAGTTGAATGTTCTCATCTCTTTTCTCTTCTGGTGTTCCCAGAGTAACCTCTGAGTGCATCTCCGTTTGCATTGACATATGTTGCTGTTTTCTTTCTTTTACATTATGCACAAAATCTGCATTCATTGGTATTAAAAATTCTGTATATTTTTACAAGGACTCAACTTGTTTGGCATATATCTGGGATTAGTACATATTACTTAATCTGCTGCAACTGGAATACAAATATTATATTAATTACTCTCTCAATCTGCAAGTTGCTCACTGGCAAATTTGCTTAGTTGTTCTGAGCCTTAGTGTTATTTCTTGGCACTCTCCAAGATGATATGACCATTGTGCCATCAACAATCACTTGAACCAAAAGATCACAGTGTGGTCTCAGTAATTTGTGGCTATTACGTAGACAGTAACTACCCAGCTATGCTGAAGTCTTCTGTCAAAGATTTATTCAGTGTTTGTAATACTTTGGGGACAGAAATAGCTTCTTTCTCTGTCAGTAACATTAAATATAGGTTTTGTGGTGATTATACATTGAATACAAAGACCTCTACATAGCAGTTTACACAGTTTTAACGTGAAGGAAGATACAGAATATAAAGCTGACGGTGATGATTCTGTATTCTGCCAGCCCATATTCATAGCCACAATGGATATTATCAGTTAATTTGCTCCCAATTACTGGTAAAAATGGGTGATAAGGACTTTAGCACAGAAGAGTTGATAAATATACTCTTTAACCAGCTGAGCTCAGGGTCAATGTGGTACCTTTAGCATCAAATTTGGTCAAATCATATTGACCAGATGTGTCATAGAATTTTTGCTGAATCTTGAGAATAAGAGACTTGGCTTCAGGCCAGTTCTGGTGCTCTTGAGCTTTTCTGAGATGATTGTAGTGAAGAAGAGGGGTACAGTCTGTTCTGGGACCCAGCCCAAGGCTTGTGGAATGAACTTCAATCTTTCAATTTGTCATTTGATTATATAGAATATGCACATCATTTTCCCCATAAATTTGTTTTGAGAAGATAAACAAAACAACCCATTCCTCTTGCCTCACAACTCAAACTATGATTCCTGAACTGATATGATCTGTAGTTTCTGTCAGAGTTTGCAATCATGTAGATATATTATTAAAAAAAGCCCTAGAACACAATATTGAAAGGCATAAATCTTTCTCTTGGGAAAGAAAACAGCATAAGGGAGCACACTGGAAATTGCTAGTTAAATTGCTGAATGCGCTACTAGAAGATATTTTGATATTGCAGTGTAAGTACAATAACATGGCAGGATAGAGTAAAATTAACAGAAATCCTGCAAAGGCTCTGAACAAATATTTTAAGCACAAAGAGCAGAGAAAACTTTCATTACAGTTTCTATTTCAATGGTGTTTTCCACCAAAAAAACCATAATTTGGGCACACCTGTGCCTTCTCCTCACGTGTTGCAGAACCAGGTAAGAAGCAATCTTACTGTGCCTTCTAGCACACAGCTCACTGTGTAGCTTTTCTGGAGTTACACAGATCTAAACCACTGCCTGACAAGCACATTTTTCTCTCCAACTCACACAATGGCAGCAATAAGAAACCCTGAATGTGCAAGGCAAGGAGCTCCACTACTGACAGTCACAAAATACTGTAAATATTTAGTCCTTGTTTTGCCAAGTTGACTAAAGACTTGTAATCTGGGATGAGATAAGCAAGCATCTGAATTTATAGCACATCAGCCTTTCCAAAGCAAACACCTCTGCATGTGGCTTTGTCCTGAAGCAGGGGCACAGCTGGGGTAGGTTATATTGCATGCATGCTGCAGCCTCCTCCTTCCTGCTGGAAGAATGTGCACATTTACTACTGCATAACCAATGCCTTGCAGATCGCCACAAAAAATTCCCCTGGATATCTGGCCAACACGCTTACATAACATCCCATAACTGACTATTCCTCAGGGACTCAGGGTGATCACTCCTTAAAATGTTGGCCCACTGAGCGTGGATACACTGAAACACCTTGGAGCACACTGGACATTTTAGTCTCCTGAGGATTTTCTCCATCCTGTCTACGGACATCATGGTCCTGTAACTTCTACAGGTTTTCTGTCCTCTTCTGGCTTCACTGCAAATGCTGTACATACCCTTTTCCCTCTTCTCTTTTTTTTTTTTTTTTTTTTTTTTTTTTTTTTTGTAATTACATGCTGCTCGAAATGCAATGTTGTTCCATCTGATTGCAAGTAATATCATGCGTGTCAATGTGGTGAGGGAAAAAAGACAGCCACGCTACCTGGTGCTGAGTCTCATCTGCTAACCACATTTTGACATTATCTGAAGGATGTGGAACAGGCGTGGTTAAAACTTCCAGGCATCTATACCTGCAAGACAGTGATACTGGCATGCAACTATTCGTGTTTGCAGGAACAGATCAGACATTAATACTTTGTAATATATATTCCAGTTCTAAGACAGGCACCTACTATTTCCAAAGCAATTTGAATGTTTTTTTCTTTCTTTTCACTGTAGACATTTTTCTCAACATTTCCCCTAGCTCTTCTTTAGCTTGACTGGGTTCTAACCTGCAAGAGTTTTAAAAGGACTGGATGTATATAAAAAACCCTATGATTTCTACACAAATATTATTTCCAAGCAAAGTGAGAACTTGTGGCATGCTACTTTGTCTGTAGCTTAAAAAATTATTCCTATGTATTCTTTCCATAATTAAAAATTGATAACTTCTTTTATAAAAATCAGGAATAATGATTATTCATTAATTAAATAGTAAGTTTACTTTTAATAGAGGCTCCACTTACATACTGCACCTTCCAAATATTAAGGTATCTTATCATCCTATCGTGGTCAAGTTTATTTCTCAGTTCAAGAAAGCCTTTGCTACCATAGGCAGCTGTCAATAGGAAAGCAATATTGCCAGGCAGAAAAGTAGTGGCACAGAGAGAGTTAGCAGCATTAACTCTTGGTGGGTGTAGGGCCACTACTATCACTTTGCTCTACTAATGGTATTAATAGTACAGCAAAGGAAATTCATTCCATCAGCCTGACTTCCCTTTTTTATTTCTTGTAAACTCTCTAGCTTAGAGTGAAAGACTGTTTTCATAACACCCATGGATTATGAAATGAAATTGGACAGCATGACATGCAGTTCATCTCTGTCCTGATTAATATACATGGCCTTATGCATGGGCTAAAGCACGGGGTAAAGTCACACTGAGGATAGAGGCAGCTGTGAGAATCAGATTAAAAAATGTAATTTTATAGTAGCAGAAATACATCAGAGAGTAAGGTGTGAGACTGGATATATGGGGGACTGTGGTAGGAGCTGTGAGAGAAGAATTATAAGTGTCAGTGTCTTACACTAGGTCATAACATCAAGCACTACTTTGTTAGAACAATAGTTGGAAAAGCACAATTAACTGCTTCTTGTAGACATAATTTATCTGAGAAAATCTGTGTTTTATCCATTGTATGGTTTACTGTCATCCTGACCCCTCTTCCACCAGAAATTTATACAATCATCCAGAAATGTACACTACCTTCTACAGGCATATCTCAGCAAACCTCCAAGGAAAATCAGAGGACAAAACAATGTGAGGCTTAGCAGCAGGATATCCACTGTCTTCTCTTAAAAAAAAAAAAAAAAAAAANAAAAAAAAAAAAGAGGGAAAAGTAATGTTAATTATATGGAAGAGGCTAGGGTAGTTAATGAATTGATGAATTACATATGGACTCATAAATATTGCTCTATTCCTGAACTGTCACACATTTTAAGAAATGAACCTGGAGATTTTTTAGGAAAAAAGGCCTTCTGACTTCAATCTTCATCCCCTTCTTCCTTTTATCCTCATCCTTGCTGCTGTCTTTGTCCAACACTTCTTCTTGCTTCATTCTCTTCCCTCCTTTTCTTGGAATTCTGCTCTCATATCCTGGGCATGGCCTGTCCTGCCACTGGATATTTCCACACAGCCTTGATTCCTCTGGATATCAAACCCTCTGTCCATCTGCCCTTGGTACTTCTGCTGCTGCTCCAGCTGCTCCTGAGTTCCCACTGCTGCTACCTCACATCTCCACACACCGTCAATCCCCTGCTTCTGCCTTCCACAGCTGGAACTGATTTAAGGCAAAAATGAAAATAAAAGCATTTTGTCAAGCAAAATATTCTTTTTGATTCAAGAAGTAGCATTTGGTTTCTATTATACTTACCTTTTTAACCCTGCTTGGCATAGTCCTAAAGAAATGGCATCAATACATATTTATACTGTTCAACAAATACTTCTGCTCTGTACCTTGCATTTCTTCCTCCAAAATACCCAAAATACCAACATATTTGGTTGAGTCAGAAATGTTTTTCTGGGAAATTTTATTTCTTGTTTAATATCTAGCTTTAGAACCACAACTAGTTTGGACTGGTTTTAACTAAGTACTTTAAAGAAAAACAGGCAAGGACAGCTCTTAAAATTTTATAGTCTGAGGCCAGTTAAACAGTGGTTTTAGGATCAATCTAGATTAAAAATCAAAGTATAAAAGAATGAAACAAAAGTTCTGAGTTTGAACCTATTTATTTCCACAAATTTCATATGAAACCAGGAAAAAACTCAGAAACATGTGGGCAGAATTTACAAGAATATGCCTTATCTTCTTTAAACTAAAAAACTACTCTTTATTCACTTTAAGATGAAAAGGAAGTTATTTTCTTTTTGCCTTTTGAGATGAGGTTCAGAAAACTTGTTCTGAACAACCTCTGGACTGTGTAGTAGAATTTTTTTTAGTTCGTGGTAACTGCTCTGCATCATTCTGCTAACCCTATATCATGCACACACCCAGGAGAAGAGGAAGTCCTGCTCTTATCATCAGCTGAACCACAAAGAGGTTTGCTTCTCCTGCTTTCTTACTTCTTGCATTTTGGAAGGCAGCAAGAAAAAGAAGCACATATATTCTTTTGGGTAGACCATTTCATGGTGGGTTTTGTTTCAGATGCAAATGCTTTAAGTTTGACAGAAATAACAGAACTTTGAAACCAAAACCAGTGGCTTGGTTTGCAAAAATGCAGAACACTTCTGAATTACTACAAACTTCAAAGTGATCTATGAATGCTCATCAGCTCTAAAAATTAGACCAATTATTTCAAGTTTCTACATATGAATAAAGCTGATTAAACATTTCTTTTTTTAGCAGAAAGTTTCTATAGTAAACAGCTCAGTTCAGGATAAATTGTGAGTGTTTTTTTTCAAGGGCATATGCTAATTCCAAAGGAGAATTAATGTTTTCCTCATGAGAAAATTAGCAAATTCTTTTCATGTCAAAGGAGCATTTCAGAACAAATATTTTAGTTATGTTTTGAATTATGTTATTTCATTTTGATGTTTCAGCTTTTTTTAAAATGAAGGTTAAAATGCCTTTTTAAAATTCATTCTTAGAGAAGTGTTGCACATTTCCTAGATGAAACAGTAGAGTGTTCTGGAGAAGCAAACAGAAAGCAGGTCATGCCATGCTTCCTCGAGACTTTCAGTAGAAAGAGATCCTGTAACACCAGAAAAATCAACACATTCCAAAATAAAAATATTGAATAGATGTTTTTCTTTTCAGGTTACTTGCATAATGTCCATTTATACATGTTTCCAATTAGAAGCAGATAGAATAATTTCCACAGAATACAGAGTAAAATGGACAGAAAAATTCGTCTCAGCATGAAAGGAGGTATGTAAAGAGATTTGGCTGAGCACCTGAGCCTCCAATGGAATATCTCCATAAATTAATTTTATAAAAACCACTGATCCCTCCTGAGAAGGAATGAGGGGAATTGCTGCACCACATGTGCAGTATGCTCTGGGGTAAATCATCATGCTGCACTGAACACATGCAGATATTACACCTTATGTGCCATGGTGGTCTTGTCCATCATAAACTTTTCTGTAGTGGAGGAAACATGCTGTGATTATTGAACCTCAGCAACAGCTGTAAAGGAAGCTGGGAAAGCAGCAGTGTTGAAAACAGCTAAAGGAGACTGGCAGATGCTGAGAGCAAGGCTTGGTAGGCTGGACCAGAATGGGTGACTGCTCAAGTCCATTTCTTCCTTCTGGTGAAAGGCTGGCAGGGAACAAGTAAATCTACATGCCTCCACCCAGAGGACCTCTTCTGATTTCCCCTATCTACACATCAGATGTGTCTGGCCTGATGCCAGGCAGACAGACCAGGCAGACCCCCCCTAGGCCACGCAGTGGTCCTAGGCTCTCTCTGTCTTTAGTGAGAATAAAGGGGAATCCCTAAAGAGGAATTCAAGACTCTTATGGCCTGAAAATTTCTCTCCTTCACCACAATGAAAATGAAGGGCAATTAGGTTTCTCTCTCCAGATGTTTCACAAGTGGAATGCTTTTGAAACTAAATGAATGAATTTAGGCCAAAAAAAGGTTTCAGCAGACCAGTGGGACACAATGAGGCATCTGATAGAGTAGGCAGCCAATATCCAGTAAACTCTATAACTGAATTTACATTCAATCAATTTCAAAAATAATAATGTCTCACCTGGCAGTTCCTGTCCTCAGAAATATGTATTTAAAGCTCAAAGATCAAAAGGACATATTCCAAAATGGAGTCTGTTGTATTAAATAATGATACTTACCTTGTTTTGTTGTACTACCCATATTACTGTACTTTATTTTGCGTGTCGACACACAAGTTTCTCTCTATAAATACAGCATCACACCACTGTAATACTTCCCCTCTGCCTAACCTGATGCCAGGAAGCTTCTGCACGGGGAGGCATTTTTCTCATCGTGGAAAGCACCAGTTTCCCTTGTAAGCCCACCAATGTTAGGTGTTTTCTTCATAGAGGTTGAAGAAAAAGTACTGCAAGGCTCTTGTTTACTTTGCTCGAGTTTACAGCTCGAGTGAGCTGTTGGGGCTAGAGCACATATATTTAAATGAGAGCTAAACCATTTCCTAGCTCTGTCAGATAAGAAATTATTCCACCAGTGTAATAAGGGGCATTTTGGACTTATTCCTTAAAAACTATGTGGTTTGATGAATGTTATGACTTTTGTGGATTTCTTGGCTTACTAACTCCAGTTGGAAGTATTTTTAGAGATCTGTGGGCTGTCCTTTGCAGGGCAAGGCAACAGGGTGGAGGAATGATGGTGTTAGGACCTTGTCAGTTGCTGACGATTATTATTTCCTAAAGACTGTCAAGAGTCAGGTGTAACTTAACTCAGGACAACAGTTCTGTAAAGACCAGGGATGTAGAGCTCAGACTAAGGACGCTCCTTCCCTACAGCAGAGCTGTGTGAGCCTGTTGTGTGCCATGGACCCCTAGGTACAGTTATGCCCCAATAATAGCCTGGAGAAGGAGAGGCAATAATTAAGTAAACATATTGAATGGTAATAACATAACCCATGATAACAGTTATGAGTAGTAAGTACATAACTTACCATCGTGAATAAGTATTGGTTCACTCCATTCACTCCAGACCTTGTTTGCTATGCAAATCTCTTTCTTTACCCTCACTTGTGCTGCACATTTTTTTGCTGGCTTATGAAATGGATACTCATAGCTCTCTGCAGTGACATTTGCAATCTATCAAGAGAGGTTTAAGGGATTATTTTAAAATATTTTGCATTGCAGTTCAAACAGATATAAACTAAGGATTTCAAATACTACTATTTACATCTCTAACTAGTAAGAAGAGATTTTCAGAACAAGTTTTTATGTCCAGATACAATTTGACTCTCATCTGATGTGTGTTGAAACTCAGAACTGAACATGAAGAGAGTCTGGAACTGATAAGATGGAAGGAGGTATCATTTATGGCAGGACATTAGGAATTTGAAAACACTGATTCCCCTTTCTTTTTTTTATCACACTACATATAGGACAAACACAGTAACAATGGAACTGCAAGTTTCAAAATTTTGGTGTGGGTAGTGTGCTACACTTGGTTCACCGGTAGAATAAAGTCTTGCATTTTTCTGCTGAAGGATGTCCACCGTTTTTGTGACTGTCCTGAAACGTCTTTAATTGTGCTTATAAAAAAAAAGCACATTGCTTCAAAAGATCAAGCCCAAACATGGAGTGATGGAATTTAAAGCAGAGGGGTCTCTAAATCATCCCTAATCACTTTTAAATACCAAAGCAAACTTCTATAAATAAACTGTTAAAATTTAAGGAGTAATAAAAAAAAAAAGAGAGAAAACCCTTGCTTGTAGAAATTAAAAGTGATGTGAGAAGGCTGCAAAGAAGTAGAAAGTGTGAATCTCATACATGGAGAAGCATGGAATCTTTGCTTCCTTGGTGCTAGAAAAGCATGATCTGTTCTCCTCATACTGACTGCCGTGGTGTGGATTTGAGCCTGTGCACCATGTCGCTTCTTTCTCTTCCTTTTAAGACTTTTCCAGTTCTGATGTTTATTAATATTTTGTGGTACTCACAGCACAATATGAAACTTCAGGGGAAACTCAGCATCTAGACAGGCGAATTAGTCACAACCTGCATCTTACATGTGACATGCTGGTCACATATACTTGAATAACATTTGACCTTTGCCTAACACAAAATGATTGACTCAGTTTGTGGTTCAATGCAATCCACAGACCTTCTTTCTTCTGTGTTGACTCCTACATTTTAATTCCTTATTTTGTGTTGACATATCTGACCTTTATAATCCTCATCATAGGATTTTCCTTATTACTGAGTTTTGCCTTGTTGATTTCAGATTTAACCATAATTTCAAATTCTAATCTTGTTTCCCGTGGTACTTGACAACCTTTCCTAGCTTTCAGAAAATAGTTCTTTCTCCATAACAAAAAAGTCAATATGGTCTATGGGATAACAATGTACAATTCAAATTTTAATATAGAAGACAAAAACTCCAAATTCACTTCAATGCAAGCCTGACTCTGAAAGATTTCATAAAATGTATTGATTTTTCATTTTTACCAGAGAGACAAGTTGGATTGTTCATTAAAGACAATGGGATTTCTTTGAAGTTTGTTTGAGATTAAATTGTGTTAAGTTCGAGGGATGCCTTGTTTTTATGGAAGTTATGTTGTACAGACTAAGCAGGGAAATGGATTACCTTATGATCTGTTATTTTCACTTGGTACAAAAAACACTTTTTTCTTGCAGAACCAATTGTAGGTGGAGGTTTCCAGTGAATTTTAATACTTCTGTTTTCAAGGGAAACTGAGACGTTGATTGGCGGGTTCAGCTTCTCTGAAAAATAAAGATCATGGAGAGATGTTCTGTACCTCCTGCTCTTTCTCTTATTTGAACAGATGTATAACAAATGAAAGTACATCAGTCCTTAAAATACACAGCTGAGTGTTTTGGAGTTTGCCACATCGAAAGAAGACATTCTAGCGAATGACACATTTTCTT
Source organism: Chloropsis cyanopogon (assembly GCA_013400585.1). Taxonomy (NCBI): domain Eukaryota; kingdom Metazoa; phylum Chordata; class Aves; order Passeriformes; family Irenidae; genus Chloropsis; species Chloropsis cyanopogon. The sequence goes on from WEZZ01034716.1 coordinate 17,854, forward strand.
TGAAGTTGCTGTTCAGTAAATCCCTCAAAATAAAGGGATGTAATTGGGGTTTTTCACGGATCTTTTTAGGAAAGGCAGAAAGTGTGGGAAGGAGAAGAAGGCCCTCTCCAGAGTCTGTGTTGGTGTTGAGGAGACCTTGAGTCTGCTACTGGCTCCACATCATTTAGGATATATGTATTTTGTCTACCCACAGTCCTGGTATTATTACTTTAAAAAAATGGAATTTCATCTCTCACAGAGGGGTTACAGAAGGGGCACTTAGAAATTCTTCATAGAATCTTAGAAGGGTTTTGATTGGTAGGGACCTTAAGGACAATCTAGTTCCAAATCCTCTGCCATGGCCAGGGCCACGTCCCACTAGACCAGGTTGCTCAAACCTCCATTGAACCTATCCTAGAACACTTCCAGGGATGGGGCATCCTCAGTTTCTCAGAACAACCTGTTGCCCAGAGGATTTCTCTGATTCAGTACATGAAGATTTCTGCAGATGCTTAAGAAATATCTCTCTTTCTCTCTCCTGTAAAAGAACAAGCAAGCACTTGCTATGGAGGAAGTACAGTATTAGAAGCAAGGGACTTTTGGGCCCCCAGGAATTCAGCCTTGGATTCACATAAGCAAGTCTATAGTTGTTTTTCATCATGGTAAGTGTTGGGGCACTGCTCCTGAGTGTGTGCTCAGTACTCAGGCATCCTCAGTCCTTCTCAGCTGCTGCTGCATTTTTATGAAAGGAAGAATTCCAGCTGGAGTTTTCTGAAAAAAACCCTCCCAGCAGAGGCAGAAGTGCATGGCAAGTTTCTGCAGACAGGGTCAGTGAGGTCTGGGGATGACAGGGCTGCAGTGCAAGAAAAGCCAGAGGGAGGCAGAGAGGGAGAGTGGCAGCAGGACTGCCCCACGCAGCTGCTGCTCCTGCTCCAGCAGCCTTTGAGGGTGGGGCACACCATGAGCCATAAGAAGAGTAAGAAGCAGGCTTTTTTTTGTTTGTTCTCTGAAATACTGCTGCCAGACCATTCTCCCTTCTGTAAGGATGTCAAGAATAGGCAGCAATTTCTTTTCATCCTTTTGTCGTATGTCAGATTATTGCTGGCTCTGATTGCATGTAGAGTTTTAGGTAAAGCAAACAATTCTAATGTCTGAGAAAAGGTTAGATGAGATCTAACTCAGAAGAAATATTTAGAGTTTTGAATTATGTTTTGCTGTCCCTTGAGCTATGACTGATTCCCAGGTTAAAGGTCTGGAAGACAATCAACATGTTAAAGACTTAAAAGACATTCGAATCTGCAATCTTTGCTAAATTTCAGGTGAATTTCTTACCACTGAGATTAATTCAAACTTCCCAGAGAAGTTAGGAAAAGTAATTTTATATGATTATTCAAAACTGTTGATAATTAAAAGTAACTGTCAAGATATTTTTAACTTAAAAAATAAATTAAGATGCTAATAATGGTTGAGAATATTCATATTTTTAAATTCAGGTTATAAATGAGACTTGTGACTATTTATGCTCTTTTTCTTAATCACACTTGCTCAGCACTATAAAAAAAGAAAAGAAAAAAATGGAGAAACAAGGATATAATTCTTTTAAATATTGTTTTCTCACATTAGCCTATCTTTTAATTAAATTTATAGATAAACAATATGATTAAATCAGACAAAAAAATTGAAAAACCTTCAGCTCTAATCCATTTTGTTTAATCTTTGTGTAACATTCACAGAGATGAATGCCTAAATAGTTAGAATTAATATTATGACTATCACATCTATTTCCTTTCTTGTTTTCCATAAAGTAACTAATACATAAACTTTTCATAATATACAATAACAGACAATACTTACCTATTCTCTGAGGTGTAAAAGCTTTGTAATAAGACAGTCCCCTTGAACTATTTCTCAAACTTTTCACAGTTATATTTAAATTTATTTTCCTTGATGGTTGGAAGTGTATTTCTTTCATGTAGCATCCAATATTTTGCTTCCTTGCATTTTTTATATATTGCTGGCATGCAAAAACCTGTCCAATGTGTCTGTGAGAAGGAAAGATAAGGTATTTTTAAATCAACAGCTTAGGTCCAAAATCATGGTTTCGTACTTATTTTGCTAAACATCCTTACCTGTATGAGGTAAAGATCTGTATATCTTCAGGAGCTTCTGCTTTGATGTGCCAGGTGCAATTGAAAAAAGAAATGTTATATATGATGCACGAAAGATTCTGAATGTAGACTGCAACAAAGAAATGGTAAAAAGAAAGAGATGTGTTTATTTTTCATTAATTTAATTAATTTTACATTAACAACAACATGATGGTGTAGCTTACAAACCCATTATATTGGCTTATTTCTAGAAGCATGAAAAAGTACTATGTGTGAAAAAATAGGTCTTTCTGCTTTTTAGACAATGAAAGCTGGGAAGCACATCTGCTACTGCTACACCGAAGCCTTACTAATCCACTTAAAAATAAATTGAAATCTCTGATCTCTTAAGAATTGCTGAAATCATGTGATACAGAAGGCAATCTTCATGGGACATGAGTTGTTACAGAAAATGAAAAGAGTGTTTGGATCATATTGACATCTTGCTCAGCAGAGCTGGAGTTTTCTGAATCTGAACACATCTAATAAAGGAAGTAATTCTGCAATATCTCAAGGTATTATGAACCATATTCTTAACATATCTGTACAAAAAAAAAAGTAGCAGAAGATAATAATGAAATTTCCAGAAACTCCAAATAAGACAAGACATTATCATAAATGCTTGGATGTCCTAACAACAAGTAGGAAATAGCTGACCTGGAGGTGCCTTGTAAGTAAATTCTGTCCAGTCACTCTCCTTAATTATGTCTTCTGTTTCTTTTGCAAAAAGTTGTGTCTTAACTTTAGCATTAAAACCAGAGTATAATTTAAGATGTATTATCTTTTTCTTCTCCTGCAGTCTTTCCTAAGAGGAGGAAGAAGAAATTCCATGAAGGTAGACAGTTCTAAGTATTGAAAGGGAAATTTTGCAAACTCATCTACTGAATAATTCAATATATTATTTTACTTTACACTATATGCAACCTCTGAAGAACTTACTTTCCTTTCCTTAGTGGTATTGAAGAACTTATAAATCAAAATATACTTCACAGTGTATTTCTTGGTCTCTTCTTTTGTCAGGTTATTGTTCCAGGACAAAATAATTCTTGTATCGTTCTTGGTGGTCCAAAGAACATTATGGAGCCTAAGTGCATCTGCAATTACAATGATATTAAATAGAGAGAGGATCCTCCACTGTGTGCACTAAGGAATTGTCTCTCAGCAAGGCTTGCATGCCCAGTAGCTCTACCAGGACCTCTGTTCTTGCATGGAGCGGGAATTTCTGAGCTTTGCTGAAAATGACTTTCAGCAGGGGGAATCATCCCGCTGTTTGCAGCTCTCAAAATTAGTCAATTTACTTTTGCCTGTCTTGGACACCTCTCTTACTGCAGGTCTCTGTTTCTCTCTATGGGACATAGAAAGTGCCTTGACAAGTGCAAATTAGACATCTGGGATGGTTAGCATAGGATGAACTGTTAATATGCTACTTACCCTTTATGTCTTCTTGTCCACTTGCCAGGATGGTGGAAAACAGTGTCTTACGTTGGAAAAAGCTTAATATCAACAGGACACGAGTGACTGTAACACATGCCATAGTAAATGTTTTGGGCCACAGGTCTGAGGAAACTGAGACTCTTTAGTTCCAAGTGTGGTTGGAAAAGTTGTTAGAGCGTGACGTTTTCATTTTGCATCTGTGAAATATTAGGAAAGGGTCACCTAGATGCTTAAAAGGTGTCTAAAGTACAAAAAGTAAATATGAAATGACAAATGTTTGACAGGTCTTGTTGACTGGTGCCTGCTGTTCCCAGGATGTTTGTATTCAAGCCCACTCTTTGACTCGGTGCCAGGGCCAGAGAGAAGGTGTGCCACTGAGCACTGGTTTTGAGTGACAGCACAGCTTTGATTGCAAGCCAGCACCACAGATATGACACTACTGACACTGCAAGCGTTTAGGCAGGGCCCACCTGACATAACCATGACTAGATTTAAGCCCAGTAGCTCTACTTGTATGTGTTATCTGGCCTCTTGTGACCGTAGGGAACTGTCATTTCTAGACTGTGGCTTGTGTTGCCTGGTTTAGGAGGATATGAACCATAGGAGATGAAGCCTGCCATTTGAACAAGTATCAGCAAGAGAATTTCAGGTGTTTGCTAAATTTGGAATACAGTGAGCAAACAGATTCAGACTGATCAAAGTTGGTTTTAGCAAGACAGCATTGCTATTTCTCTGAAGGGTCTTATTCAGAGGTTGCTTTAATGCTTTAATATAAAACAACATTTGATACTTCCTGTGTCCATATGCCTCCATGTTCAGATACTTTCACTCACTAACTGATTTATCTTGGCTCTGATTGTTTTCACTTTTAAATTCTCAGACATGTTGTATCCAGGGATCAGCACCTGGAGCCACATCAAAAGGTTCACAATATATTGGCTAATAAGTGGCACTGGTCACGGAGAGGAAAATGTGCGAATGTTCAGCACATCAGAAAAAGCTACAATGAGGTTTCCTGGACAAAAGAAATACACATACACTTAAAATTACATACATATACAGATAAATTTATAATGCTATTTTATCACAATGCAGTGAAAAAGAGACCATTTAAGGAATGCTGCCCTCGTTTATGAAGTGCTGTGAAAAAATCATAACAAAAGCTGTAAGGCAGAGGTTTCCCCATCTGGTTCATTCTGGAGTGATCTCAGCTGTAGCACCAGCAGCAGCTATAGTATGCAAGTCACACTAGGCACATGGCCAGCCGAAAAAAGAGTAAATTCTCCTGCTTGGTGTGCCCAGGTAAGAAGACAATTCTAATTGTCTGCAGAGGGAACAGGTGAGCTGTGCCAGTAATTGTGCTCCTAGAACAGTATGGTGTGTGGCGAGAGGAAAAAAAGAAAATATAAAATAAAAAAAAAGGAAATTTTGATGGTATACTATTCAACACGTAGTGGCTTATCCCTCTCCATGGAATGAAGCAATCAAAACCAGTCCTAGGAACATGTAAGTACTTTATTTAAATTAGCAGAAAGGGAAAAGTGAGGATGGAAAACACTAAGCAAGTTAAAATACTTGCGGCTAATATTAACATGATTTTTTTGGAAAACACAAGTCAAAAGAGGATGTGGAACAGGAAAAGGAACAAAATAAATCTTACGGTAGCAACAACTTGTGGTGTTAGAAACAAAAATGGACATAATTTGTGCAGAAATATGAATGCATTTAGTTGGAGGGAGGACACATAGGGGCAGACAAGGAAGATTTTTAAAGTAAGTCTGAACAAACTCAGAAAAAAGCCAACCAACCAGAGTCAGAGAAAGACATTTCAGGTGAGAGCAGTGCTGTTTCCCCGAGGTGAGTTGCTCCTAGGAGTACCTTTTGTGCAGGACTGAGAGGCACTTCTCCACTCAGTGTGCAATGAGCACATGCACCTTCTCCCACCGATGCTGTGATGGTGGGCAGTGTGAGCAGGCTGCAAATAGGAGCAGGCAAATGCATGGAGAGCAGGTACATGGAAAGCTACCAAAACCTATTAGAGATGGATGCACAAGCTGACATCCCTAATTCAGCAGCTGTAGGTGCTGGGGGAATACTTAGGGAATGGGCTGCAGGAGGTGGCCAGAGTTGTGGATTATTTCTGAGTAACATCTCCTGTTCTCACTGCTGCAGGCAGAACAGCAGAAGGACAGCTGGGCTGACCCCACGGGGTACTTCTTATGTTTATATACAATTAATTAGTTCCCAAAAAACAGTGAAGTGGAAGCACTGCAGCATAATTACACCCAAAGTAACCAGGAGGGAACACAACCTGTCCATACACAAAAAGTGTTTGATTCACAACTTGTCAAAGAATACATATTTTCATTTATGCCAGCATAGATGAGCTGAAAGACAGAACATTTCTTCTCAGACATATGCAGACAGGACTTTGCCTTCCTCATCCTGTGCTACAAAGAGGTTTGAGTCAGCATATGGTGCTGAAATTCAGTCAATGATGTGCAAAATAAAATTCATTACCTGATAATTTTTTTCTAATAAGACTCTCTGGCTCTTTTGTCTCTGAAGAAATGCCTACTAGCCAAATATACTTGCAGACAGTCCACTTAATCTAGTGGGATAGAAATTATCTCAACAATCTAAATCATCTAAAAAAGAACTATAATGCAAAAAAACCAAA
>WEZZ01034718.1:0-15159 GCA_013400585.1 Chloropsis cyanopogon
AAAAAAAAAATCAAGTATTTAATAATTTTAATTATTAATAAATTACAACAGTCCTACAGACATGTTGCAGAACTCCCTTGAAGTTAGAACTGCTTCATGAGCTTTGTGCAAGTCCTGGTTGCTGAAATAACTGCAGATGACTAATGTAGTTCATAAACATCCCGTCTCAGATTTGCTTTTATATCTTTGTGAATTGTCTTACATGGCAGAGGTCATTCTTGAATTCCTCTGAATGCCTTTTATTTGGGGAGAAAAGGAATTTGAGGATACAGTACATTTAATCTTTAGTTTTGATGTTTCTAGTTATTTTCAGGGCCAGGAGACAGTAGTACATAACCTGAGGCTGCAATAAAACTTGGTGTTTCCTTCCACTTCCTCTCCAGAGGAGAGAAGGCATGACTGTGTGGAGGCAATGTTCTGCAGGGGAGCTACAGATTTCACAGATTCATTCTGTCTGAACGCCCCAGCAGAAGAAATATTTATACAAGGAAATACCACTCAAACACCAGCATCTGGCTTCCAGTGGGTGCTCAGGGAGATGCCTGGGAAGGCAGTACCATAAACAAAGAGCCCAAGGGGTGCTGGGAGGAAGGGATTTATCTGGCTTTATTACTCAGCTTCCAGCATTAGACAGACTTTTTTTTCTTTTTTTTTTTTTAGTGTTTCAATTCCATTTATTTTTAGCTTCCATTAAATATTTTAAGATGCTTCATCAGTGGATATTTATTTTTAAACCCCCAGGAAACCAATTCAACTAACCAAGAAAAGACTAAATTTCACTTGAGTATGAGACCCTGGAAGGCAAAACATCAAAGAGCAAAGTGGTCATCTACCAAATGTCCTGGGCTTCAGAGAGCTCAATAAGAAAAAAAATGTCTTTGAGCGCAAGAACACAACAAGGATACATGGTAAAATGTAAATAGTCTTGTGGGAAAACACTGTTGCCAAAAACATGTCAAAGAATCAGTGTTGGATTATTGATCAGGACACTGAAGCAGCAGGCAGGAGATCTCCGGTCTCATCCCAGTTCTCTGATGGACCAGCTGTGGGACAGCTGCTCCTCTTAGCCCATGAAAGTCATTTGGAACACACTCACACTGTGTTCCAACAACATCCCGAGATTCTGCTCTAAACGTATGTGGGAAAATTTAACATGAATAGTTGAAAAAGGGAAAACAAGAAAATGAGGTAATTACATAAGATTTATGAATTTTTATACTTCTATAATAATTTTTCTTTGGCTTCTCACAGGAAAGAAAACTTAAAAATGTTTGCTTACTATTGCTTCGTTTCCTTTGATACACAAAAGTAACAATGTAGGCATATTCATCCAAAGAAGCAAAGCAAGATATACTCACAAATATTCCTATTTAAACCCTTGTAGAGCTTGTAGTCAGTGCCATAAAGTTGGTCTGAAATTTTCTGCTGTTTTCCAAACACATTTTTCTTATAATAGCAAGGAAAAACCAAACTTAATTCAGTTTTGTGTTCATGCCTTGTCATGGTTCTGGGATGCCAGAAAAAAAGCCAGACTGTATGTTTTGAAAAATTAAGCATGGAAACAAGATGATGCCTATAAATCATAAGAAACTTCAGAAAATAGAATTTTGTAATAAAAATTGCCATATTTTTGTTCTTGCAAAAGAATAAGAATAATAAAGGTGAACAGTGCATGAGTATTTTATTATGTCATTGATGTGTAGGATTCGATCCCTGCACCTTTCACTAAAAAATGTTTCCGTATTCAGAATATGACAAAACATTCACTGATATGGCTTCTCGAATGACTGTGGTAATTCTGAAGTTTTTTTTATACCCTTGATTCTTACAGGGTATTTATGAAGGTGAAGAGTAACCAAATGTTTCATTTACTAGTTAATTACAATCTGAGTAAGTGCATAAACCAGGCAGAGATTATGCCATACAGTCCACTATTTTCTGGTTTTTTTATCAGTGATAGATACAGCTGGTAGCAAAACATAAATACATTTTTAATCTTTTATTTGCCCCTGTTGAATCTTGACTTAAAATGAAATTACATAGCAAAGATAATTGTGCTGCTTAAGAATTCATGGGTTTATCATACATGTTTTTCAATGTTGAAAAGCTTGCAGAAATCTGCAAGAAATTATCCCAATTAGCTTTCCATGGCTACTTGTTGATGTATTTTTCAGAATTTAAGGTTTACTCAGATACACAGGTAGAGAGGGAGTATGTTCACAAACCTTTCTGAGTTCTAATGCTAATTTCTTGTGTAGGAATTCCAGTGCACATCTTAGTGTTCGTCTTTGTTAGCAGGTGGACATGGAAATTGGGTACATCAGGGGGACCTGCTGTTTGAATGAGTCTTAAACATTTCTGTGTATGTGTATTTCATGTGAGGGGAAAGAAGGGAGAAGAACAATACATTTTTGGTGAAATTTCTGTATTCATAGTTTTGTTGGGTTGGTGGTGTTGTGTTGTTGTTTTGCCTGTTAGTTTTTAATTATAATTTTCATTTCCATGGTAATCTCAGTACCTGTGTGTAGCCATGTATGGTCCCTTTGTGCAGCAGGGAAGATTTACCTGAGCCCTTTCTGAATGCACAGCCCAACTGTCAGCGTTCCCAGCATTGCCACTGCTCTTTTATAGCCTGGGTTATCTCTCTTCTCCACTTATATATAATGGCATGGGACTGTTTAGGAACAGGATGATTACTTTTCCTGAGACACAGTCACTGGTAGAATGGCCCTTAGAAACAGTTGCCTGACAAAAGCACTGATTTCTTGGACTATCAAGTATAAGGAAGCTTCCCACCTATGCCTGCAGCCTATAGATGAGTTCCTCCCTGGATGCTTAATGGTGACAGGGTACATGATCTTAGAGTCTTTTTAAAGGTGGATGAAAGTGCACTTGTTTTCCTCTAATTATTAATATATAGCTGCCTAAAATTGATGCTGAGATAGCTGTGACAGTCTTTAGCTCTAGCAGAGTTCTACAGTGCTCAAAAGAACAAAACGATTTGCTGGAACTTGCATGGTCTGTTCAAGGCATGTGAAGAACATCCTTCTGTCTCAGAGATTCCATAGCTGTTTCCTACCTCCTCTGTGAGCAGAACATGCTGTCTCACACGAGAGCATTCACTCCCACGTGGGCTGTGCTTTTCTCCTGCTGGACATGTGAAAGCCTGTACAGGAGCAGGCTGCTCCCACTAACAGGCATGTTTCAAGAAGGGTGTCTGCCTCGTAGGATTAGAGCTGTAGTTACATTTTCCCATGAACTGAGCTTAATAAAAGGTATATAAATTGTGTGAAGTCACCTGTATTACAGAAATAAGTGATGTGTTATATATATTACTATATTACATGCAGCCATACACACATGACTTCTGCTTTAAAAATACCACAAATCCTACATACAAAAGCTCAGAATGAAAAGAATATTTTCACTAGAAGCATCTGGATCTGTGTTTAGGTTGACTTGTTTGAGAGTAACTCATTTATTGTCAACATTTTGTAAGCATCTAAAATCTGTTAAAACCATACCTTAAAACCATGACATATAAAGAGATTACCAAATTCCCTGGAAGAGAGTGCTCCAGAGTTCCCAGCTGTGACTATTAAAAATACAACATTATTGTTGTTGGTGTTTAAAACTACTTAGAACAATTTTTGATAAAAATACGATAAATATATTTATTTTTCAATTTGAGACATTCTTCTAGAAGAGACTATTGTGGACTAGTATTTGAGAGGTAAACATGATTTTCATTCTCCTGCTATCAGTTTGCCTGAGGACAAGGCCTGCTCTGTGTGCAGATTCCAAATAATTTCTGGTTTATTAAGTATTTTGTCTTGCAGAAGCGAGGTGCAAACCTTCAGCAATGTGCAAATTAATCTTGTTCACAATGACAGGTAGCAGCAGAAACATCCGCTGGCAAAAGTAGGTGTTGCAAAATTGTCTAAGGTGTGATTGGTGAGGAAATGAAATGGAAAAAAAAACCTAGCTGTAATAGAACAATTATTTATGTGCTAAGAAAGGAGATGGCAAATGTGTTTGGGTGTGGTTTTGACTTCTTTAGCTTTCTAGGAGGATATTATTGACATCAGGTAGAAAGTAAAAGTATTAAAGGAAAGAAAAAGCCTTTAAAAGGACTATCTCTTTAGCTATTAGTGGGGGGGAAAAGGGATTTTTTAAATCAGAGAAGAAATAAAGACACTGAAGTAGAAGGAACAAGGTTATAATTAAAATAGTAAATAAATGTAGAGTTTAAAAAAGATAGGTGTTCAAGAAACTGAGAAAGAAAGAGTGAGAAACTGTGAAAAATGGCAAACAATGAGATGATGTTCTAAAATTGTACTTAATACCAAGAGCAAGGCCACAGGCCTGCATGCAACAGGCCTGGAGGGAGGAACAGAGATAAAGAGGATGCTTGGTTTGAAGATCATGCCTCAAAAGAGAAAGCTATGAATCATGAATAATTTATACCCAGTATTGCCATTTGAAGTCAAACTGATCAAGCTTAGGATGTGAATGAAATCTTTAAAGACTACAGATAAGCATCTTGAAGCTTCAGTTACCAGCTTCACAGGGAGAGGTAGATCTTCTAGGTGGATGTAATCACCCTAGTCCAAATCCTACAAGGTATTTAAATGGATCGCTCTTTTCAAGAGGAGACCTTTGAAGAACTATTTGTTTCTCAAACAGACACATTCAGGATAAAAGTTCACAGTTACTACAAAACAGGTTCCCTTGGGAATCCCATTTCCCTGTCACAGTGTGTATTGCCATCACATTGTATGTTTTCAGGCCCCAAAGTGCAACCTCTCAATATCTTCTTAAAAGTGACATTACAACAATGTGAATCCCATGGGCAACGTATTAAAAAGACTTTTTTCTTTTAACTTTTGAGAAGGTTATGCCTTGGAAAGCTTTTAAAAATGAACTGGCAATTCTGGACCCAAAGCACTGTGTGACATAGAGAGAAGGATGCGTTTGGAGTGCCACAGGGCTGTGGTGAGGGAGCTGTGGGTAAATTGATCAGATGCAGGCTGGGGTGCACCCTACATGTGGCAATGGAATGGGATGTCCCTGGCAGCCAGATCTCTGTGGGGTCTCCTACGTTATTTTCTTAGAAGTTTGGGTGCTGTGTTTGTAGAAGAAAAGTAAGGCTGCAACAAGTGACAGGTATCAGAAAAGGTTGATATGCCCAAAAGAGTCTTTCAAAGCATTTTGCATTTATCTTTCTGCAGAGGTTTCCAGACTTCAGGGTGGGGTGAGAGTCTGGATGAAGAAATGATGCATTGGTCCTTCACTCTCTCATGATGCCATAAAGACAGAAGGATACCCAAAGCCCAAGAATCAAAGCAATAATATTGCAATTAACTTCTCACACACAACAAAATATATGTTTTGAAGGGGCTCATGAGTTTCCTGGAAGTGATGTAGGTACAGAAATGCCATCCAGTGTTCTCCAGGAAACAAAGATTCCCACCAGCGAAGGCAGCACTGCTCCTCCATGGCTCTGCTGGCCCCACCCCCTAGGAAGGACTTTGCTGATCATGTGCACATGCTGCAGGTGGGAGAGGAGGAGTGGCCAAAAGAGCATTGAAAACACTGCTTTACTCTCTTTTGCTCTACTGAACTCAGAGGGTTAATTTTTAACATGACTTTCAGTTTTTAATGTGTCAGTGATAGTGGTGTTTTCAAATTTCATCCCAGCAGCTCCCAGCCAGATCAATTTTAAACATTTTATTAGTTCTAGAAGTTCAAAAGAAGATGACTGATGGTAGTTTTTGAAAAATACATGCTTTACTGATGTAGTTTCCTCCTTGTTTTTTGATCCTAACATCTCTATGTGAACACATTTTTAAGCCAAATGAATGTTGGAAAACATGAATACAGGTGTAAACAAAGTTCTTCAAGCAGCTCTCAACATGAAACAATTTATCTGTTGTTCATTTGTATTACTTGAGCTAGCAACCTTGATTTTGGAATACAATTCCACTATCATAGGAATTTGATTTCAAAGAAAAAATGTTTGTGTCTCCCAAGTTGACACTTCCAGAGTAAATTAATTAAATGTCATAATATTAATATTTCTCATTGCCCTTTTCTGAAAAACTACTTTTTCCTTTAAAATTGTTTTTATATTGTATTGTAAGATTTTTTTCATAGGTAGTCTCTGCTATTCTCTGATAATAAATTCTTTTGATGAAATTTTTTACTTTTCTTGTCACCAGAGGTACATTTTTTTCTCTCAGAATGGAAGGCTATCCAAAGGTTTTCCTATACCTTCATGCTTGAAAGTATGCTAGTCTTTCTCTAAATATTGTCATAGAGTTGTTGACAATCCTTGTTTTGTCAAAATAATAATGGGAATAAAATTAATTTTCTTAATTTTTCAATAATATTTTTGCTTTTTCCAGGATTAAATCAAATAATGGAATTACTCAAGAACTTTTTTTCTTAGGCCAAATCCCTAGCACTAGGGCAAACTGGAGTGGCAGTATGCTGTCATGCATGCCCTGGTTATTACTTTTGCATTTGTATAAGCTAAGTGAACATATGCAGTTCCAAGATTCTGCTGATTCACCTTAGGATTTTGTAGCAGGGACAGTCTACTAGCTCTGTTTCAGACCAAACTTGTGCTACCATAAGATAAGAAAGGAAATTTTGATGAACTACAAGGGGTTGAAAGCATTCAAACTTGTTTTCTTCTGGTTTTGCAGAAGTATTACTGGGTAGCAGCAGAAGCTAATCAAATTAATCCTTATTCTTTGTTGACTGTGTGTTTTTGTATTTTGCATAAGTAGAGAAGGAGTGTTAAGTAAGGTCAAATAGTTACTGCTCTTTGTGATTTGCATTGATAGGGTGTGAACTCGCTGTAGGCCTTCTGGAGGGCGGCAAAGGAGGTGAGGTCTTGGGGGGGTATTTTTAACCTGTGCACTGAGAATGGAAACAAGTTTGTATGGTGGGTTGTTGCCTACACAGTATGACTCTACTTCCTCTTCAAAGTCATGTTCTCAGACTAAAATAGAAGAAATTGAGCTCCAATCAACAAGAACACATTATTTGCATTAGTGAAATTTTTCATAATTTTCTCATTTTTGGGACAATAGACAAAGAAAAAATAGAAATTACTGACTAGTTTCATAAACATTTCTAGTCTCTAGCATTAAGACACACAAAGGGTGTTGTGGCACTTTACACATTAAATCTTGAAAAATATTTTCAAATTCTCCTATGTAGGGCATGATACAAGAAAGTATTATTACATAAATTTTATCCTGCAGCTCTTTAGCCTTAATTATGCAATCTTCTTGAGAGTAGCAAAGAACTCACTTAATAGACTGTATCACTTTTTGAGATAAGTGGCATATTTTTAGCTTCTGTAATGTACATTGAAATGAGGGCAATTATGCCTTGTTTCAAAAGGCAATGTTAAAACACACACTATTTACAATTCAGAATTTGTTTTAACAATACAAAATGAGGGAGTTAATGTTTGAGAAATATACAATGATGATGACAGCTATTTGAACATTACGACCATGCTTAGTGTTAGGCTACTATATTCTTCTGTGAGAATGTGTTGTCAGCATTGTAGGATGGGATTTGGAATTGTAGGTAAGGTATCTAAAAATGTAAGTAGAATATTTTTTAGTCACAAGGTACAGCAGAGAGTTTCAGTAATTTGTACCTCATGTGCACATTTTCATTTCACCCCCTAGTGTATTTTCTTTTTGTTCCTCCCATTTTGTTTGATAAAAATAATTAACAAGTAAAGTTCACTGTGAAGGTATCTTCAAAGTTAGTGATGTTAATTAAGTTTTCTTTCCTTTTTCCATGTCTTTTTTAGCATATGGCTGAATTTATGTATTATTAGCTCCCATGGATGCTGCCTGGCTCTTGTTACATGTGACACAGTGTATCTTATTTCCAACCTGCCTTTCGATTATATCCATTCAAATACAGTGACAACAACAAAACAGCATCTTAGCTAAGTAGGTTACTAAAAGTGCAATGTAATGACAGGGGTTTGAGAAACTCGAAATTGCACTTGCAAAGAGGAGGGATTTAAATGTGTAAGAACAGCCTTAGAGGAATATGTTTATTATTTGGGACATATATGTGCCCCAGGCAAAATGAAACCTATTTCAAATGAACTATCCCTACTCTATACGCATTATGAACAGTAAGCTGTCCTCATCCTCAGACATCCTAATGAATAAATTTTTCTTCACTGAGAAAGGAGATGGTGAATAATATTCACTGATGGTGAATAATAAAATAAGGCCAAGGGAAGAAAATGTCTAAGACATTATCTTATAATCATTGTACTAGAAACATGGTTTTTTGACAATAAAAAGGCTCTGGAAGTGAAACATCAGTATATAAATTGACCAGTAAATTGATCAGTACTACACTGAGGTAGGGATAGGCTACAGAGATTATCTAGTACTCTGCAGATGAAAGGATGAAGTGCTCAGGAACCTTCTGATTTATCACAGGATTGCTTGAACTTTAGTTATTTGAACAGTGCATTAAAATATATTTATATCAGTGATTTAAACATGCTTATTACCTATTGAAAAAATGCTTAATACTAATACTTATTTTAATTCTAAGGTAACTGTGACTATACATTGTTCTTTCACTACTGCATCACTTGGTCTGATCTTTTGAACAAAAGATTTCTCCCTGCAATTCATTGTAATTAGATCTAGCTGCAACTGCAGGAATGACATTACAATGATTTTCTCTTGTGATGTTTCTGAAAGTCACTCAGTGGTTGGAGCAGGATGATTTCATTGCCAAACAGGAATTATAGAAGGGAGTTGGGATAATATGCTTTGTCTCAAGGAGTCACCAGTACTTATGAAAATATATTCATAGGGGCATAAGAAGCATCACAAGAATTTTTATGCTTAGTTATGCGCAGGAAGTGTTTTAAGATATAGATTCACCCTCTGAACTTGTTGATTTTATCATAAAAGTAGAAAAATTTAAAATTCTGGTTTTTCTTTCTTTTTAGTAACTCAAATATCCTAAAAGATCCAATTATTTTCTTGCTATTAAATGAACAAATATCATTTAAAGGCAGTGTTCTATCATATCTATACAAGTATATTTAAAGCAAAACCAATCTTGCTTGTAACATCTGTGTTTTTGCAATTACCCAGCAATAAGTTCAGTGAAAATGCTTGTAAGATCCCACATTATCCCTTATTCTCTTGTTACTTGTATATTAATTCTTTTTATCCTTATCTGACCCTTCTGAAGCTCAGTGTCAGCTCTAGCAGGCCATGCTTTTAGATATGGAAAACCTCACGAAAGACAGACTCAGAAAAAAACACTTGACCCTCAAGGATCTTTGTTCAACTGGGGAGTCATTACGAGGAGGACTTCAGGCCCCAACAACCCTTCTCCTCAGGGACAGTCATGATTTTGTTTCGCTGAGGTGAGTCAGTTGAAATTGAGTGTAGAAAAAACTGAGAGAAAAAAAAGATGGAATTAATGTCACTGGAACTTGAAGAAGGTCTTAAACCTCTCTCAAAAAATGGAAAGTAATCATCAAAGAGCCTTTCAACTCTTTATATGATTAAGTACAAGCAGGTGGATTTCAATGCCTAAACCTCAATCTCTATAGATACAAACCTGAAGAGAAAAGTCAGATTCTCTCAGTCTGTGAGATTTTTAAACATATTGATTCCCTTGGAGTAATGTTTGGTTTTTTTGCCTGCCTATTAAACCGAAACGATCTAACCCGTCACTGTGAAAGGGATGGCAAAGTGAAGGAGACTCTGGCTCTGGGTGCCTGTGGCACTGACTCCAAGGGGTGATGTCCCTGCAGTGCCACTGGTGGCTGCTGCCGTGGCCAGGTGCTCCCTGCTGGCCCCCCAGACCTTCCCCAGAGTCCTACGGCAGCCAGCAGGGTGCTGGCAGGGTCTGTGCCACACCCCTGCCACAGACACAGGCAGGATCTTCTGCACTGTGGCCATAACTGAACACAGAGCTGGAAGCAGGCAAACCCTGCTATTAATTATCTGTCTGGCTTGGATCCACGGGTTCTGTTGTTGGATATGGCATTTGTGTCAAATTCCATGGCCTTGGTTTTCCTATGGCTCTGCTGCCACAGGATGGGTCCACAGTGATTTGGGAAGGAACTACAGAGCAGGGATGAACAGAGAGGTGTCTGAATGACTAAAGTGGGAAGGCAAGTGTAGATTTTTAGCCAAGGCCTGAAGCCGCCAGTACAGAAGAGACTCAAATTTTCTGCCTTGAGTCCTTCCCAGCCATTCCAGCTCAGGCCTCTGTCCTTGTCTGCTCTTCATTGTCTGCTGTCCTGGGAAGCTTTTGCTCTGTTCCTATAGTCCTGTCTGTCTCTACTGGGATTATATAAGGATAAATGGTACTAAGGAGTTCTGATTTTGCAGTTCTAAAAAAATACACTTACACATATCTTGGAAATCTGCATGACAGGGAGGATTCAAAATGCTTCTTTACTGAATTACTTTGTTTATTCAATCATGTAAATTTTAATGTAAATTCTTATTTGCCCCACAACTAACCAACTGAAAAAGATGTAGAATAGGTAGGGAAGGAAGGGAATTGTATTTCAGTTTTACTTACTCTTTGAAGGTACGATCCTGATATGTGGGTTATTTTCAGTGAACCAATTATTCAACAGTTAAACTTTAGTAAATGTTCATTAATAATTATGGTTTGATGCATGACTGACCAGCAGGAGTGTGTGGATTATTTTAGGAAAAATTTGTTGTTCACATTTTAGGAATATCTCTTATCGATTATTGTCCAAAAGAATATGAAAGTGTAGTTTCCTTAGACTGGTTTTTATCCTCTAAGAGCAAGATCAAACTGTTGTAAGCTGCCACCATAGCTGAATTCCTGCTCACAGAAGTGTCTGTAACCCTTTTTAATGGTATTATATGAAAGTCAGATAATTCAACTCTTCCTGTGTTTTCTTTCAAATGATGATATTTGGATGCACTAATGTGGTGGTTCATGGAAGTTGAAATAATGGAGAGTTTGAATAAAAACCAAAAAAAAAACTTTATAAGCAAAAATATTCTATGTTGACTCTTACTAGGATAGGTGGCTATTCATAATGGGAGTAAAATCTTAAGGTCTAGCTATTAAGGTGTTTTAGGGTTATCTTAAGGATAGGCCTTTCAGTTTATTGTGTCTGCCTTCTGCTTAAATGTTTCACTGTCCTACAGAGACAGTAATCTTTTAGCAAGCGTGTTTAATGTAATAATTTAATATAGCTTTTTTCACAAATAAGGATATTGAGATAAATACTTTCCCATACCATAAAAAGAGCAATAACAACACACAAACACTTTAATAGTCTGGGTTTTCTGACTTACAGCTTATGTCATTATTTTCTTCTATGTAAGGTGGATACAAACATGTATCCAAAAAGCAAGATGCAGGCAGTAGTACCTTGTACCCATTCACCAGATCAGAATCTTCAGACAGGAAAGGTTTTGAGTTCTCAGACAGATCTCCCTGGCAATGCCACACGCTGTGGTCCACCCATGCTGGAACCTGAGGCTGTGTAGGGGGCTGGCAGGGATTTCTAGGTGCAATGGAGATCCACTTATGCCCATTTTTAATGTCAGGACTATTTCCCAATGCAGATCTACAAATCTGATTGCAGCTGTCATATTTTGCCTTAATAAAGAAACAGAAGCAGACTCCTAGGGTTTTTTGAGTATTATGAAACCTCTGGGGACTGCATATCTGCCAACAGTTCAATTCATTAGGATACAACATTGAATTAAAGTGTAAAAGCCTGGAAATACATCCTCTTCCACAAAATAATAGCCCTGACCATATTTTCCTGATAAAACAGAAACCAGACCCAGATTTACTTATGTGGTTTAATAGATGCATAGCAAGAGGCATATTTAATTACTGATTTATCAATTCTGATCAATGAACTGTCTCTATTGCACAGCTCTGATTAGCTCTCTAAAACATAGGCAAGGAAGAAAAAAAAAGGTATTTACAAATATTGCCTGACCAGTCTTGTGGTTCCTGTGCAGCTTGTTGAATTGCTATTTATTAGTCTTCTAATGCCTTTGTATCTAATTAAAAATTCAGGACAGGCTCTGTAAATAAGCAGGAGACAATGTCTGGTCTAAAAAAAGGAACTACCCAGTCATAGAAACAAACTGGGAATACCAGAAATTCCATCTGTCCTGAATAATTACACATTTACAAATTGTTTTGCATAGTACAATATTTTATATGTTCAAAGCAACTGGAATAGTGAGTAGAAGTGCAATTTATCTAGGAGTTGTATGAAATTTATGGAAACCTATTGATAGTATTTCAAGGTTTAAGCTACTCCTTTCCTCTTGGTCTGTAGTATGATTTTATAAACTTGCTGATTTTAGGGTTTCCACTATTTTCCTCTCTACTAGTGTTGATCATTGTTATGATTTAAAAACAGTATTGTTGTTTTACTCCTTTAATCATCAATAATATTTTCTTCCAGACTAGTTCCATATTTCCAAGTATTTCTATAAGTCATGTTTTCTAAACTCCTTATTTGTCATATTCCCCTGCACTACCCTGTATTTCTCAAAATATTGCACTAAAAGTGATTTTTTTTTATTAATCAAGCAGAATGCAGCAACCATTTGACATAAGTTTTTCACAGAGCAGCACAGTGAATATTTCTCCCAAGTTTCCACACATAACTGAGTAATACATCCCAGAGGCAGGTTTTTGCAATAATATCACATTCTCTGTCCTTTGTGGACTACTACAGCCCCCCAATTTTTGGGGTTTTTTTTGTTGTTGTTTGTTTGTTTTTGCAAAACTACTGATGTGTTTTATACTTGTCCAGTTGGTTATTTCCTTCCTACAATCTTTCCATCATAAATTAAAGTGTAACTAATTAAAAATTTTGAAATGTCCTTTTTTCCTGTTCCCAAAGTGCAACACGTCCTTCTCGATATAATCCATATGTGCATTATATTTTGCAAATCTTATACTTCTGTATCACTTGTTGCTTTCTCTGTAAGAACTATTCATAGCAGTGTGCATCCAAATTTTGCAAGTTTGTGAATTTCTCAAGACTTTTCTGTCAGTTCATCCCTTTTTTGTTGGAGAATCTCATTGCCATTCACTGGATGGGGCCTTACACTGTGAGCAAAAAAGTCATACACAAGAAATTGTAGTTTCTTACTAAGATATGCACTCTTTGAGCAGTGATTATTGACATACATCAATAATACAAAATGTCTTAAACCCATCTCAGTTTCTAAGTGTGTGAAGTCAACTAATGTTATAGCTCAGGTGATATTAAGTCTCAACATGTACTCTATTGGAAATTTTCTAAACTAAACCAATGCTGTTTACATAAGGCAGATTTTAGTGAAAAAGCAAAAGAATACATGCAGGTAATGTATATGGACTATTTAGTTATTTTAATGAAACGTCCATAAGGCAGAAGATTTATAGTTAACTTTTTTTAAGAGTCCCCACTATAACTGGACAGTGGATTCCATTTGCTAAGTTATTTCTTACTGCTTGGTCAATGACTTTTGAAGAAAATTAAAGTTGCATGCAAATGTTCAGTTTGGAGAGAAACAAGCTGGTAATTAAGGATGAATTACTTCAGATAAGAGAAACAGAGGGATGGTTTGTAATATTCCAATGGGTTTTTTCAGATGTTGCTGGGATTTGCTGGGATTTGCTAACTAAGGACAGAATTCTGACATCTGGTCCTTTGAGTTAATCTTGTATTTCTGCAGTGCATGCAAAGGAAGAGCAGCAGATAAATGTATTAATTTTAGCAAGAACCATCAGGTCTTAGGAAGCTTACACTCAAACAAGCCTTGTCCTTCTCTGCCCATAACCCAGCCCACACCTCAAATGTGCAGCTCTGACATGACAGAGAGTAGTGGAGTTTGTAATGGCCAAACCTCAGCCATCCTGATTCTCTCTCCAGACACAAAGCTAGCATAGCCCTCAGGGACCAGAAGGTGTTGGTTGCTGGGAGATATAAAGCTGGAAACAAGAATTTGTTTTGAAATTGAGTAAATAGAGACACTGAAGGTTTACTCCCTTTTCAAATGCCTTAACACTAGCCCCAAGATCCTTTTGTTCTCTAACTGTTCAATTTTGTATTCTCTAACACCCCTTCTTTTGTTCTGGTTTCTCTGGGGTTTCTTTTCACCTAAATTTAGTTTTGGGGAAGAGTTTGTGGGAGTATAGTTTAGCCCTCTTTCCAACATCTCATTAATTTTTCCATTGCCTCCTCCACTGTACCTCAGATTCTCTCTCTACCAAAGCATTGGCATTAGTTTGTACTGAAATTCTGCACTGAAAGTAATTGCATAAAGTGTCAAGACTATTTTAGCTGTATGGGTACTCAAACGTTCAACTGGGCTACTCTGGCTGCACCTAGGTTGCTATTAAACTTGGAATCTTTGTCCTTACTGTTCATGAAACTTTTGAAAATATATGCACATGCTAAGAGTGTGATTATAGGTGGGGTGTGGGTCTTGCTGAGGAATACTGGACTTAATGTAGTTGACAGCATGCTAATAAGTCACTTAAGGAAGCCATGAAGACCCTTTAGGCTCTGCTGGCTTTAAGAAAATATTTGTAGGAAATAGACCAGATTCATGTCAACTGCTATGTTGCTGGATTTTCTCCCTGCCTTCTGTTATTTAGATGCCACACCTAGATCAAAATAAAATCTAGTTTTGCATGTCAGTGGTTATGAAAACAAGAGGAGCTATGAAAATCAAACACAGGGTAACTGCAGCAGAAGAAATTCATACACAGGACATGTGTTTTTATACAAGTTTTTATACACAAGCAGGCCTGTGAAAGCAGCAGCAGGCTGTGTAGCTTTCATGTGCTTTTCAAATTAGGAATTGAGTGACAACTTTTTGCTGCTTTAAAGTGCATGCTAGCTGCTAATTATTTTAATGCGAGCAAAATGGACTGGTGTGTGCTATCATATTAAAAACTATGGATGCCAAATTATGGGAGTACTCCAGGTGAGTATTAAAAGCTTGAATGACTATACACTGAAAAAGGAAAGGTTTTCTTTGCATAAGAAAAGGATTTTTGCTGTTTTGTGTTTTACTGTTTATTTCCCAGTATGCACTTTGTTCACATTAACAGAAC
>WEZZ01034718.1:19303-40427 GCA_013400585.1 Chloropsis cyanopogon
CCACTTCTGGGGACCTAATAAGATGCAATTTTGCCCATCCTTCAGATCCACCTGCAGCTGGACCAGGAATTCACACCTGGATCTCACCACAAAATGTCAAACTCCTGACTCCAACTAGTGCAATAGTAAAACACCCATCCACAGAAAGAAAGTGAAAGGCCAGGACACCTTGATGCTGAAAGTAAAATTTCTTGGTTTATGGTCAGATATAAGCATAAATCAATCACATAGGGTTCAGAAATTTCGTAATCTTTTATAGCAGTCCTTAAAGGTATTTGTGAACATATATGATACATGTACTGAAAAAAAAGATTAAAAACCAGTGGGGTATGTCTAAGTAAGAACATAACCTTCACTGACTCTAAGTATGTAAAAATAAATTTATAATAAGTTCAGTGTGGGTCAGAAAAAGGAATATTTTTAAGCATGTTACTTACAGCTTGAAAATTCCAGTGGGCAGGAGTGGACATCCATTGGAAAGTTGTGTAACTGTAGCTGACACTCAGCATCAATTGTCAGCCTGAGAAGAAAGAGATCAAGATATAGATACATGTATAAAGTAAACTATTGCTATCTGTGTAATTGCTGGAATATTCCAAGCATAGGAAGACATCATGGTTACTGATAAGCAATATTTCTTTTTTGGTTCCATAGACCCTGATCACCTACTTTCTGGACTGTGTAATGGAAGAAGGTATTAAAGTTCTGTTCCTGTGTATCTGAAATGGCAGCATTACTCATGACTGACAAATCCATAGGTAGGTAGATATACAGGTCATCTCATGAGCAGTGACAAATCTTTGTGTCACAACATGCCATAAAGCATTAGGAAAATATATTTTATGTGACAAAGATTCTATTTCAGAAATGATGGATAGGAATCCAAATTTAGACATCTGCATCCAAGACAGCCATCCAGACTCCCTTCACAGCTAGTGCAGAGGCACTCTGAGGATACACTTCTTCTAACTCCAAAATAAGACATTTAAATTTAATCAGAAGAAAAATGTACCAAAAGGTGTTTGTCTCCACTGAATATTAGGACAGTCTCCATGATAACTCAGGCAGTGTAGGTGCTAAGCTGAGGTAAAGACAATTACTTTTAGAAATCTCAAGTAAGATGAAATGCTCCTGCTAAAAACTCTACCATTTTTCATTCACTCCCAGCCCAGCCATGAGCTGCAGGATACTTGGACTTTGGAAGAGGGAAGAGGTGGGGTGAGAGATGGAAAAAGGTGGGGTAAAATGTTTGTTCCACGAGGTGTCTCTAGGAAAGCTGTAGGTTTCTGGTCTTTGCTGATTCTGGGGTGTCTAAATGATGAGCCCTGGTTTGTCTCCAGCTTCCTGAATGAAGATGTTATGGGAAAATGACCCTGAGTCTCATCCTGTGGGCTGCAGTGGAATTCTGGGGCCACCAAGTTAATAGAGTCCAAAGGCAACCTTTCTGCATTAGGGATTTAGGAAGAAATTTAATTTCCCTGTTTCCCTTCCTCTTCTCATTTTCATTATCTTCAGTACCACAGATTCTTGCTTTCCTGCTGGGCAGGGCAGTTCTTAAACCTGGGGGAGGTGACTGAGAAAAACCAACCAGCCCTTCTGGATCCCTGTTCAGGACAGAATCCCAGCTGTGTGATGCTGTCACATTTCATTTCTGGGTTAATCAAGGTTGAATCCTTGGTGCTTGCCATGACTCACCGGCACAACTAATCATACATTCATAGCAGACACCTGTTTCCAAGTTCTACCAGATACATCTCTTTCTAGTGAGAGAAACCAAGGAATTTGAAGAGAAGGGTAATAAAATCCAAGCAGACAGTAGTGTAGCTAAGTCCAAATTTAACATTTAGAAAGTTGATCTAGGCTCATCTTTATCAGACTAACTTTGATTTGCATTGCATTTCAATTCTGATTATTCTATTATCTCTTCTGGAAATGCAATATGCAATACACATAAAATAAATATGAAATTTAACTCCTTTTTATAATTCAGACAGTTGCAACATTAAAAGGTTGTCTTAACCAAAGCCTCACATCTATTCTTTAAAATTGAGTGTACTTCAAAACTTTATTTTTGGCAACCAGTAAAGTAAAAGCAAAATAAAACTTAGACAAAATGTAGTCTAAAACTCAGGTAATCTTATATCTATCATCTTTGACTCTACAGTCTCATTTTAAATTATAAATTCTCATGAAAAAGTGCTGTGTTTATCTATATTTTATATAAACCCAAATATTATTTCACATACAAGAAAAAGTATAAAAAAAAAACCACAGGATTTTCACATTTCACATTCAGGAGGTATCTTATGATCACTTGGAATATGATATTTGAGTTGTTATATATGGCATATGCATAACTTGATTATTGAAAAGATAAATTGTCCTAAAAGAAAAACCATACACATAACTGAGGAACCTGGACAGGTTGAGCACATCAAGTTCAGATCCATTAAAATTTTGGTGAAATGGGGCATATTCATAGGTTTGAGTTACATACTCAATGCTGGGATGGCAAAATCTTATTTGCCTAAGATATTTGAGGAATAAATTGCTTTTTCAGGGTGGAGTTTCATCTGATTAAATTCTAATCAATTCACAATAAGAGGCCTTTGATGTATGTAATAGCTCCTTTTATACCATCTACTTAATTCAAGGATATTTCACATTTATCAGTTTAACACAATTAAAAAGGGACCAAACCAAACACTAAACCATACCTGAACATGAAGACTAATTACTATAAAAATGCCTATATTAATGTACATATAGGAAGATGACTATTGTGCAGAAAGACAGTACAATCTTTAAGAAGAAATAAAACTTCTTATTGTGGCAATATGAAATAAATTTCATACAATTCATATCTTCTAAATTCTTCCCTTTTTCAGGGTTGTTTGCATAAATTCATAGGAAAACCCAATATTTTTTCCTTCAGGTTAGTGTCATATGACCTGAATTCACAGAATTTTTCTCTTTGGCTTTCCTTAGAGAAAATGAAATTAAAGTTAGGTATAAATACCTCAATGTGTACAAGACTCTGCCATCATTCCAGATCCTGAGCATCCTGTTAGGAGTTGTTATCCAATGAGCATCAGCCTTCTTGGAATTTCGGAAAAATGTGTCTGGTATCCAGATCTTCCCAACCATGTTGCTGTTTAATCTGAGCACTTTTATAGTGCTGTTGAACTTCAGACGTCTGTCATACCACGTTTGGGCGAAAAATATATCAATTGTATATTCCTGTTGTGTTAACCAGAAATACTGATGAAAACATAGCACTCAGCATTCCACGTAACTCCTGATATGCTTTCCTTAATTTCACATGAAAAAACTGTGAGCTACAGACAGTGATACTAGAACTGATAAATCTGATCTCTTTTGGTGAAGTTTTGAGGCATGTTTTAGCAAAGATTATTGTTCTAAAACAATTTATTATTTTTACCATTGAGGGTAAAACTAAGATGCAAGTGAGTGTTATATGCATCTTTCTAATCCTGTGTCCCCACATCTCAGCCCACACTTGCTCAGGTCAGAGAACAATTGCTTATTTCCTTGGATCTAGGACAGGAAAATCTTGAGCTGGCTAATTGCCTGTGCCCCCTGGTTGATCTCATACATGGCAAAGTCTCTGGAGAAGTTCTAGGCCTTTTACTTATTATCTCGCGGTGAAAAGAGTGGTAACATCACTCATGAATGGCTTTCCTGATTTTGCAGCAATCTGGAAGATTGGTTTTACTGGAGTTGAACTGGTTTATTGGTTTTATTGGAGTTAAACTGTTGCAAAGCATTTGAAAGCAGAGCACATAAAAATGTGAGGATATGTTAAAACTAGTATTTTTGCATTTTCAGCATATAGCTCAGTTTTCTGACTCGTACAGATTTATAGCTAATAGAGTGCACCCATCCATAATTAAATTAAGATTTTAAAAATAATATAGGTATGCCACAACATTAAGAACTAATGGAAGCTTTGTAATGTCAAAATGATGGAGGCTTTGTAACAAGGAAAATGGGCAATCCTTTACCTACCATATTGATAGCATTCACAGGGCCAATGCTATTTACGTACATGTCAGTGTGAATTATTGTCGGTTTAACTGCAAGAGAAACAACAAGAATCAGTAACCAAGGTCAAAATCAACTACATGAAAGTCAAGCACGAGCACGTTACTATGGCATCTCTGCTCTGTGGTTGCCTCACATTTAAAGGTGCATAGTAAATAAATACCAATTTGCAACAATGTCTTCAGTTTGAAATTAGTTGGAGACACTTTGGACAAATTCTTATATCATTTATTCTATCAAAACAAATTCCCTGATGCTATGAGAACAAATACTGAAACCAGCGTTGATAGCTTAGAGAGGCTCATCTGCCTGAGAGGATCTACATTTTGTCAGGTCACAGTAGTGCATCAAAACAAAACACTATCAACAAAAGCAAACTTATTTCTCTTATGATTCCTTGCACCACTTGTTTTACATTATAATGCCAAATGCAACATGACTGCTGTGGCCTGTATAGGTGGCTGTAGATATGTAACAATTTTGAGAGCCCAAAGCCAAAATACTTAAGGCTCTAAAGCAGAAATTAAGAATAGCTGTTACATTAATTTGAAATTACTCCATTTCAGCTTTATTCTTCTTATATACCTTGGCTACAGCATGATTGTTTTTATCCCAGATGATTTTAGGAATGCTTTACTTCTTTTCTGTTTCTAAAGTCTTGGTTCAAGTGAAGACAAATTCCTCTGCTAATTTACATTGTATACATACACTGAAGGGTAAAGACTCGTGTTATCCTTCACTGTGAAAAATTCCTTAGTTTATAAGCCTCTGTAAACTTGTTAGCCTCCTTCATTAACCTTACTGCTCTCTGCTTTCCTCTGTCTACCTCATCCATGAAATCTGTGCCTTTTTCCTATAATCTTATTACTGCTGTATCCTCTTCTGCAGAGGTATTGTCTGCCTGCTCTCATGGCCCTTCTCAAACTGACTTTCAGCAATTCATGGAGATTTATCCCTTTGAGTTACCTCAGTAATCAGTGGAGAGGAAGATTCTTCCAAAAGGTGATTCAGTCAAATAAGACTTCCATTCTGAGTCCAGGCTTGGCTCTACATACTTAGGCTGGCTGTGGGAATCACCTGGGCAGGTTGGCTTTGCTTGTCTGCAGTTATCATTTGTGCACATCCTCCTCTGTGTCCTGTTCTGTCACCTCCTGCCCTGCTGTGCAAGTGAGGGCTCAGGCTGCATCAGTCTGTGCAGGCCTGCTGCTGTTGGAGGCTCTGTATCCATCACATCATATGAGAATTAGGCTGTTTTAGCCTCTTTTTGGCCTTTCTTTCCAATGCATTATTTGTGATTCTCTGACAGCATCTCTTAGGTACGAAGAGAAAAACTTGCTTTTTCATTCCCCAGAAGTTAAATTCTGAACTTCCTATGCAGGTAAATCATCACAAGCTGCCTGATTCAGCAAATTATAACACTCTTATTAGATGTCTTAGGATAGATTCAGCCATCTTAATTTATGTCAGCTTCCAAAATCGTGACTAATTTACATGCCTCTGATGTTTTCCTGCTTTGCATTTTATTCTTGTTAGTACTTTCAATGGATTCTGCTTCCTGAGTAGCATAATATGACATGAAAACTCTTTCTCTTCACTGCTTAATTGAAAGTGAAGATTAATCTTGATCTAAAACCAAAACCAACATACCTCCTATGTCAGGTCTCAATTTGTTGTCATATCCTTCCAGCAAACCATTTAAAATAAGAGTCACATCACTCTCATGGACTTTGGGAGTCAAAACCCAAGTCTTATTTGTAGTGTAATCTTCATAATCATCATCTCCCTTTTGGGTGGAACTATTAAAAAAAAAAACAAAAATTAAGAAAAGAAAAGCCTTGAAAAAGGTTACTTGAAGAAGGCAACTTCTTTGGAAGACAACACACACACATTTTAGATTTTAATAATACTCTAAAAACACTTTAAAAATTTCCCATTTTCAAAATTAGACTTCCAGTAAAGATGCCAAATAACAGTTGAGGTTATAGTTCACTTTATCAGCACTTCCTTTTAGTATGGTTGAGATCACATTCTGTCTGTTCAGAGGAACATCAGTGCTTATCACCTTTGTTGTGGCTATTTTTTCTCTCATTGACTCAGGTGGGACCTGTTATGAAAGACATCTGTCACTTAGCTTATGCAACTTCCACCAAAATATCACTTATTATGTACACATTGTTGTTGCTTTACTTGTATTGGAGAGAATGATTTGATGAAACATTACTGGCAAGACCAATAATTAGATTCATTCAGACAAACTTCTCATGCAGCTTTTCTCCACTCTGATGAACTTGAGTTCATTGTGCATTTGGACAGTTGAGCACAAATTTTTGCCAAGGGTTTTCCTTTTCACTTTTGCTAACCACAACCCACAGAGGATAAAAAGTCTGACTGCTGGGTTTTTCTGCTACTCAGAACTATGACAGCAGATCTAATTCAACCTGCTTATACAATAAAAAAAAGCAAGTTTGGAGTCAGAAATGTGTAGACTAGTCTTAATGGATGTTTTGTTTTCTCAAAATCAGTGCTTCCAGCTCTAGAGGAGAACATTGAAACTACTTTGGAATATGACATAATCAGATATTTCCATTTCAGAATGTTAGTGGTAATCAGCTGAACAGTGCTAGGCAACTGTATGTTTTTTTGCATAATATGTCAGTGCCCTTCTTTCCTGCTCTGCTTCTGTGACAAAGTTTAAACACTGCTGTCTAGATTTGGAAAATCTTAATGATATTACAAATGTCTTAAGTCAGGGGATAGAGTTTGGACACAAATGGGTGAAAAGCAGAAAAAATAATTATTTTCCAGTTTCAGCCAGAATCTGAAAAGGAGTGGGAAACAGCACAGAGAAGCAGATTCTCATGGGTGCTGGATCTTTTGCGTGGCACAGAAATTGAAAGAGGCCCTGCTGGCCATGGCCATGGGTGCAGCAGGGAAGGCAGCACTGGTCCCAGAGCCCGAGAGCACCATGTTGTCCATGTTGTTTACAGCGATCTTGGCTCAGCTGAGGTCGTGCCCAGCCTTCCCTGCAGTGCTCTCCTGCTGCATCTGGCTTGTACCTGCTCAGAGGGCATGGCCCAAAGGCTTTCCTGTGCTGGGTGTTTTGGAGCTGTAAGCCAACTGCACAAATACAATCTCACTAGGAAAGAGGCTTTGGGCTCTTTCCTGCCCTGGGCACAGGCTAACAGGGAAGAGCTGTGGCTCTTTTTGCCTCTCAGTGAAGGGTGCTGCTTCCCAGGAGGTGCTGAAGGCACAGGGACATTTGAAGCAGCCCGAGATTGCACAGGGCTGTACAACTAGGAATGTGTAGCATGGAGAGAGAGCTTGTCTTGCTCTGAGTTGAGCTTGGAGGCTGCTAATGAATCTGATCTACGCCTTTGTCACGTGTGCTGGGTGCCAGCCACCAACTGCAGCCTCCAGGCACTGCCTCATCCACCCTGCACCAGCCGTGGGTGTCTGGGAGCTTCAGCTTCCCAGGTCAAGAACTGGCAATGCAACCTCTTCATTCTGGCTGCACAAGCCTGGACCTGTAGTGTTTTATTAGGAATCAAAAGCAAAGTTTTAATTGGCAATATGGTCCATAGTATTCTGCTAGTACTGATAAACAGGCCAATTTAATTAAATTGGGAGAATTTTTTTTCTTTTTATTCAGTTGTCTGGAGTTCAAAGATCTAATTGTAATTCAAAGAAACATAATTGAAGCCAAATTCTCTCTCCTGGAGGAAAGGAAATGCTTCTAAATAAAGTCTTTGCAAACAGAAGGCACCAGAGTATATGTTTTCAAACTATGCAAAGTAAATGAAGAAAAATAACTTTATTTATAAAAAACCTTATTCCTGTTTTGTAACCAATTAAACAACAATTCTCTGAAAAGAATATCTTTTTCTGAATGGAAAAGAAAAATAAATCAAATGCATTCTTTCACATAGGCAACATGTTACTGAATATCGGTGCCATGAGAAAGCTTCAAAACTCAAACCGGCTAGTTAGAAGAGTCTGGTCACTAGACAGCGCAAGATTAGAAGTATGTTTGTCTAGAAGTTTTCTTAGATCTAGAACAACCTTCTAGAACAGCACAGTAACTGAAACTTCCATTCCTTCTTGGAAATTATTTGTATGACAGAAACAGCTGTTTGTTTGCTCATCTCTCATCTCAAGCCGTTTTGGCATTCCACATCTCCAAAACCAGCAAATACTTTATGAAATTAGCGGGCGACAGAGGAGGGAAAACACAGCCAACGTAGCTGGGGAAAAATGCTACTGAATTCCAGCTTTTATAAGAATTCCACAAGGATCATAAGTTAGCATGGGTATGCAATTTTCTGTCTGTGTAAACCTGCATTCCAGCCAGAAAAATCAGAGGTGCTTCTGTATCCAAACGAGCAGAGCTTTAGCCATTAATACAATGAAAATTATAATGACAAAGCCCTTTTCATCTCCTTAAGACTTTCAGATAAGTCCTTCTGATTATATGGCTGAAATTTTGCAAGTGCTTTTAATGTCCAACCCAAATTTATTAAAGCCTAGATTATACCCAAATGCATATTGAAATCTATTTTTATTTTCCTGACTTCTAGAAATTTTCAAATCTAGTAATATAGATATGAAAAGAAGCACATATTTACCTATTTGCATATTAAACTATAATTTTTTGAAGGTTCATCTTTTTGATACTGATACAAAATCTCACCATTAGAGATATGCTCACTGTGATATTAATGCCACTGCAAGATGTCTGCAACACTGGTTTACATAAATCCATAAATCCATACATTCTATTTTTGGAAAAGAGATTACTTAAGAGGGTCAGAACCCAAGCTTGAAACTTCAAGCCATAGAGTAATTAAAGTTGAAGGCACTTTTGGAGGTCATTTGGTCTAATCCCTGCTCAGTTTACCAGCTGAGTCTGCATGTGGTGGCTCTGATGGTAATCACTTACAAATGTAGATATATATATCTATGTGTGTAACCACGAGTGTTTAACATTCAGGGGGATATTTGTATGTCTCAAATTATTTGAAATACATCTTCACATAGCAGGAAGAGGGCAGAAATTACTGGTGCTAATAAGCACTTATTAATTTAGATCTGATTTTCTTAATAATAAATGCAAATATGTATAAAATGGTATCTTACTCTACAATTACATGAAAAACTCATTCTGCCAGTGAGATTTTTACCACGTCAGGGGCTAAAATGATGTTTTTTATCTTCCTTCCTAAAACAAGCACATACTAATCATAACCCTGCATTGAAGTTGTTGCTTGATTTATAACATTTATAAAGCTCTTTTGAGTGCTCGTTGGTGAGGAGTAACTTTAGCACAAACTGAGGCTGATGCAAACTGAATGTTTAGGAACTTATTCTTCAGATCTTCGCCAGTGCATTTGATCCATACATTTCTTTGCAATACTCTCTGGGCAACATTTAATCATTTTTGGTCCAAGTGTAATCCCTGTGGGCGGAGGTAGCCACTGCAGGTGGGGCTGGGGTCACCAACTAAGGGAAACAGAACTAATGAAATGATGCTCACTTCCATTGTTACAGCCTCCTTTATGGGCCCCTTAGCACTAAAGGCATTATTTCTATACTGGAAATACATTAAAATTGTAGAAAAGGATATCTCTGCTGGGAAATCACTGACACATTAGGAAAACAATTTTTTCCATCTTCTTTATTGATCCTTCAGAAGACATGGTCAAACCCATTATGTAAATGTTTCATTAATGTGCTGATACACCCTTCTCTTAGCAGCCCAAAGCCACAGAAGCCCACATTATGGTTTGGGAATCTATTTTTTTTTTTTTTTTAATTAGATTCAGCATGATTTATTTTCTTTTGTGCTTTCATTTCCCTGGAAGTTATTTTGATGCATATGTAAAAATAATCTTTGCTTTAGTAAAACTTAACAAATAATTATATTAATGGTATATAACTGTCTTACATTATTATCCTTTCAAGCCTTTTGGCTTAAATTCTTTACTTCAAAAATTAATATAAAGCACAGGTTACTCATTTCAAAGCTACTGTGTTTTAGTTAATTGCTAACATAAAATCAACACTGACTTTGGATGATCTCTGCTGTCCTCTCTATATCAGAGACAGATATCTAAAGTGATTTCCAGGAGAATCATATGTAATGCTTCTTGGAAAGACACTACCATGTGTTGGTAGAGATAGGCCATGTGTTATTTAATATCACAGACAGCAGCAATAATTTTGCAGTCTAAATTGGGGGACAGGTTGGCCACACCTTACTTAAGTAGTGAGCAATAACTCTCAAAGGATATCCCTTTGAAATAAGATATTATTTCCTAATCCACAAAAGCATGATTTTCACAACTTGTTACAAGGAGTAGAAAGGAAAAAAAAACCTTTCCTGGCAAAAAACCCTTTCACGGCTGGTCAGTCTTTCAGCCTTGAGACGTGAGGTCATCTATTAACTTGTCAAAATCTCTGTAGTTCCAGTGACTTTAAATGAGTTATGCCAGTTTGTACCTGCTGTGGCTTTGTCCTCTAATTTTTCTAAATATACAAAATTAATTTTAACTATTACCGAGAATTTTGTCATGAAACTTCACCTAAGAGTTAATTGCTAATATTGCATTGTTGTTTTCAAGCAGAATCAGAGTAGCCACTAAGTGTTTCAAGGGAAAGACTTGTAGCAGTACTGAATAGCTAATGACAAAATAATTTAAATCTAACTAAAACTTTAAGTTTATTTATCAAAAAAATCTGGGCAATTTCATCTTTTATGCAAAGTAGCTATAGAGCTTTCTGCAAAGATTTAGTAAGCTACTTGAACATAAACTGAGTTTTCTATTGAAAACACCAATGTTTTCTGCCTCTCAGAGAAGAACTGAAACAAGGCTTGCCAGTCCTTGTTAAACTAGCAGTTGAACTAGCACTGTTTAATTTGCAAAAGAGTCAAGTTCGATGCATTCTCTGATGTGCATAAAAAATTACCTTAATCTATAGGTGATACATTATTCATGGTGATAATAGGGTCAGGGGGAAGGAAAGATGAATTCCAGGTTCCCACTGTGGATACAGAGATGCTGTGTGCAGATGTGACATATGAGTATGTGGAGATGGCAGATGTGGAAGAGAATACAGTGTCTCTGGAAATCTCACAGTGTCTGAATTCTCCCTTGCTGACTCACATTCTAAGTCAAGGTATCCTGACTGAAGCAGAAAATGTTTTCACAAAGCTGTGCCATGGATTCTCTTATCCTGTTTGGGTTTGTGTTTCTGTTCTGTCCATTTGTGATGTTTAAATCCCCAGACTATGCGCAGGACTGAGTTTCTGTTCTTGCCATAAAAATGGCACCTATTTTCTCTTTTACTACAAAATGTTCATCACAAATACCCAACCTTCGATTTTATTAGGGCTTTAAATTGTGTAATGCAAAGATTAATCTCTTTCCAAATAATTTCCCTCATCAAAGATGTGGACACTTTTCACTCGGACACTTTTCTTAGAGAGGAGAAGGTCCAGTCAGTTATCAGAAGCTCCATAACAGAAAATTAAGTTGAAAAATTTGGGCTAAGAAATCACTGAGAAACTGTCTTGTAGTCCTACTCCCTTCACCTAGATTTGTGGTGCTGCTGCAACTACTATTCTGGATGAAACTTTAATGTGCCAGAAGAGCCTGAAATCCTGGATTCACAGAGTTTTCAGCAAAGCTTGTTTCACATGGCTGCAAGGGTATATAAGCTGTATTTTGGCCATTTGTTGTAGTCATGTAGTAAGGGAGGCCAAGGAATTTCACAGGAGGAAAGAAAATAATTTTGACCTCTGTTCAGTGGTTTGGGTGGGGTGGATTTTAGGTAGGTCACCTATAGAAGATAGTTTATTTCCTAGGCACTGCTTCTGCTGCAGCTATCATTCCATGTACTACTCAAATTATGTAATGTAGTTAAAATCTTGGCATGAAATGATTATTTGAAACAAAGCAAAGCTAAAATTTTCGGTCATCCCTAAGTCACAGAGGGACTGAAGCACATATGAAAATAATTATTAAAATAATATTGCAATTCTCATAAAGAAATAAGTACAGCTGAAACACTTAGATTATGGGACTGAGCACACAAGTCTCAAAATATTTTTTTAAGAGCCAGAAATTACTAGAGGAGCACAAATGAATGCTCCCAGCAATGACTTCTCAGTCATCTTTACTGAGCATGAAGGCCCCAAACTGCCAGCAATCAGTCATTTCTGAAAGCGGTGCCTGCCCTGAGATTTAAAGGCTGTCTGGATTCCTGTGGATCACTCTGTTCCCCTGAAGAGATGATACCTGGCAACACAGCACCTATGGATCATGCTGTGGATTTTACAGGCTTGCTTGTAGTCATTCAGCAGCTCCCAGCAACCTCACTGGTGCTTGTCAGCCATTTTGAGTAAAGCAGTCCAGTTCTTAAACCTCTTCACAGACTTCTAAAATATTACATGGCAGTGGCAGTTTTGCATTAGTGTCTATAAAACTGTCAATCATAGCAGACTGGTCTATCTTACAGTCCTTCTATGTCTTGCCCAAAACATGCACTCACATTAACTACTGCACTTAAGATGTAATAAGTTTTAGCTATTTGTAACTATTGCTAAAGCATCTATTTTCCATATTTTCAGATCCAGCTGAATTTGGCTACAGCACGTGCTTATAACAAAAGGTTTAAAATGAAAAATTTAACTTGGTTTATGTTTTGTTTCATTCCTGTCAGGTCATGAAAACACTTTTTAAAAAAGCCCTTTGGAGTGCATTTATTGAGAGTGCTGACAATAAACCTTCTGGTTTGCAGTATTTACAGTGTTTTCTAGTTCACTGTGCTGAAAAATTGTAGTGTAATTCTTGCATTGCACAACTGATTGGATTCAAGTCGTGAGTGACCATGGGTTATTGTCCCTTTTAAAATATTTCTAGTTGCAGCAATATGGGCTCACAGCCAGTTGTCACAAAAATTACCAGAAACAGAGCAGTGTTAGCAGCTCTGGCAAAGAATCAAAAGCTGAGATGTAGCACCCAGTCTAGAATTTGTTTCTTCAGCAGACCATTGATGTATATTGTTAAATAAATTGATAATGGATATACATCTCTAGGTCTACCAGAACAGATTGGTGTTATTAACCACACCACAATATAAAACTTGTGGCTATGGAGAGAAATTGTATGATACCCCAAGGGAAGATAGCAAAGTGTAAAGAGATGAAGGAAACTTTAGGCCAGTAAGGAATAGAAAGATAATTATAGAAACAAGCATACATCATTCATTTTGAACAGCCTGAGCTTGAAGTGCAGCATTTATAGTTACTAGAGCTCTGGAGGAGTCTAAGATGTGATCAGATGATTCAGATAAGCCTCCATAACTTAAGATGATTATTTCCATTTTTTTATTTTTTTTTTTTTTGGCTTGGAATTTTTTTGACTTTTTTTCTTTTTTTTTTTTTTTCTTGTGGTTATTGGGNTGGAGGCCAAGGCTCGGCGTTCCGGGGAGCGTGGGCAGCAACACCGCGGCTGGAAATTATTTATTTTATTTTTTTTTTTTTTTTTTTGAGCTGGAATTTTGTATGACTATGTTCCTTTATATTTTATTTACTGGAGGTTATGGAGGTTATATAATCTACTTCTGTATCTGTTTTCACTGTGGTTATGGATATTTATGTTAGCAGTGAGCAAAAGCATTAGAAACAAACAGAAAAGGGAGAAATAGCTATAGCTATTCTTCTACATCAATTGTAGGGTTAGCTTGAGTTGATCTGCTTTATTTGAAAGTGTCTAGCTATATCAAAGTGTAAAAGGCTTAATCTTGGAATTATGTGAACCTCAGAAGGTTTCTTTTTTGTTTTGCATTCATGTTTTGCCACTCCTCTCCTGTCCCATCCCCTTCTCTCCTTTTTAAAATTTTTTTAAACCATTCTATGCATCTCTGAATGTGAAATCTAAGGCACTTGGAGCATGATTTTTGCCTGTTGCTATTACTCAGCTCCTGTAGATTTCCACTATATCTAACAAATCTCAGGAGAAGGAGTAAACAACCATTACTGAAATGTGATTTGACTAGGTTGGTTTTAGCTTGAGCACATTTCGTTTTTTCTGGCTGTGTTTTATTGTATATAATTGTCATCTGTTGGTATTCCATGTGATATCTCTTCCCCAATGATGTACATTGCTTTTATAAACGATTGCCCTAAAATCTCACTATAAATTAAAAAGCTCAATTCTCTTCTCAGTGAGTAAGATTAGGAAAACATGGATGCCCTCCAGCCATCTATTTAAAAAACATTAACTCAAAACCCCCAGTCCTATTGCTCAATTAGACTTGAGAAATGAAAAAATAGGTTCTTGTTCTGTAGTACCCTATAAGGCACTCGTATCTGTGGTTTTACAAAATTCTTTCACAATTTCTTTCTGTATTTTGTCTGCATAGTAATTTCACCCAGAAGGAAGTCACTTCTGGAATCAATCACTCATGATGCAGTCATCTTCTCATCACTATCTGTAAATGTTTAAAAACAAACATGTGAGGTGCTAGAAATGTCAGCAGTTTTGCTTATTGAGTAGCACTCCTGAGCATTTTTTTCAAATTTAAAATACTTTTTGGTTTTTTTTTAATTGGTCTACCAGCATGATCTATAAATTCAAGTTAGGCTGAACATAAATTCATGTTAAGCTGAATATAAATCCTTATTAGAATTAAATCTATCAGGGAATGTTTTCATTCTCATTTTGTACATCTCAGTACACAGAAGAGCACTATAATGAAGTGTTCCTGGTGTTGGGCCAGGAGCCAGGAACATGGAATGCTTACCCCAGCTAAAGGACTAGTGTCCTACTTGCTATGCTAAGCCAAGGGGTATCTTCTCTGCATGTAAGTGTAAACCATTTTTACAGCATTAATAAGGCACATAAATGTCCCTTATTAATTGTGTTTGATGAAGACTGGGTATGATGGAGGAGGAAACAACCCCTAACCATTCCTTAGGGAATGACTTTGCCTTGTGCTTACCAGCAACATTAAAGCCCATATTGTTGGTAAAGCAAGTGGGTCAGATAAGTCTTCAATGTTTAAGGAGCAAGTCAAAAATAAATGTGAAACTAGTATAGGTTTATTCTGAGTGTATAAATAATTCTTACTTCCCTCAGATCATGGAAGTATCATTACTGGAATGTTTTTAGATAGAAATGCTTCTGAAGAAAGAGCTGAATGAACAGAAAATAGCTGCTCAATACACATGTCTCTAATTACATCGTGATGTAGCTAACTCATTCACAAAAGAAGGGTAAGCAAATGGTGAAAATTAAACTGGTTTTTGTTGTTTCTTTTTTAAACAATGCTTCTGATTTAACTTCATTTTTAATGCATGGTAACCAATAGTAACCCATGTGTTCCCACATAAACCAACTTATATCATGCAAGACACTGTTTGCACTCATGCTCATAAAACAGACTGTGCAGAGGTGGATGTGGAATTTAGTTCTGATAACAGGGTAGATGTGTGATACATTAGGAATGTAAGTGGCAAACTAATGTCTCTATGTCAGCTGAGTAGGGAAATCGTCAACAAGTGTTCTGCAATTCCCCTATGGAATGTATTTGTTTTGATGGATTTTCTTTGGTGGTTGGTACTATCAGGATGGCTTCATGTCAGGGTCTCCTTAATCCCGTGGGTCATAGAAGCATGCCAGCTTCTGGGTAAGGACTGTCAGCGCCTGTGCTCTAAAATGCACCCAGGCAGGGTTTCTCAACTCACCCCAGGCCTGTTTACCCTGGATAAAAGGAGGCTTAGGGAGGACCTCATCACTCCCTACATCTCCCTGACAGGAGGTTGTAGCCAGTGGGGGTCAATCTCTTCTGCCAGGT
The DNA here is from genome assembly GCA_013400585.1 of Chloropsis cyanopogon. Classification (NCBI taxonomy): domain Eukaryota; kingdom Metazoa; phylum Chordata; class Aves; order Passeriformes; family Irenidae; genus Chloropsis; species Chloropsis cyanopogon. Next base: position 35,225 of record WEZZ01034718.1, read on the forward strand.
AACAAGGGGTAGCACAAGAGGAAACAGCCTCAGGTTGCACCAGGGGAAGTTTAGGTTGGATGTTAGGAAAAGTTTCTTCACTGAAAGGGTTGTCAGGCGTTGGAACAGACTGCCAAGGGAATTGCTGGAGTCACCAGCCCAGAAGTATTCAAGCCATGTGGATGTGATATCTGGGGACACAGTTTAGTGGACATGGCAGTATGGGATTGATGACAGGACTTGATTTTAGAAGCCCTTTCCAGCCTTAATGATTCCGTGATTCTGTGCCTTTACCCTGCTATGCTGTATTCCAAGTCCACTTCTCAAGGCCTCTGCTGTTGAAGTCGCCTTGTATTTCTCCACACTGCACAGTGATGTCAGTAACTCAGTCTCCATGGAGTCATGGCTTGTTACTATTGTCTAAATAAAACTCTGGTTGTACCATACAAAAAGTCAAATAAATTAGCCATAGATGCCTGTTCAATTAGATAAATGGCTGTGGCAGCTAAACCAAGTAAAACGAAGCTGTGGGCAGGTCAAGAGGAGTTCAGACCCTGACAAGCCTCTGTCCTGAGGCTGTGCAGGCTCAGTGCAAAGCAGTGCCTATGGTGTGTTGCTGGGCTGCAGCTGCAGTTCACACATGGTGCTTCCAGAAATCATCACATAAATTGTGATGCAAAGCTGCTGCATCTTACTTGCCTATTTATGCCCAACTTTTCCAGAGACAATTTCAAAAAGAAATGCTGTGGTCCCTAAAATTTTCTAAAAAGCTTACTTTGGGTATGTAGTCCATAGAAAGAAAATCTCACTATTCAACTATATTCAGCTATCTCACTATATTCAGCTTTATATGCAAGAATTTCAGAACCTTTTTTTTCTGAAAGAAATTGTTTTAAAGGTCCTAAATAATAAATATGATGGTGAATCTGTAACTTTATTTTAGTGAGAAGAAACTGCGTCTGGGCTCACTCAGTGTCTTATCTTTATTCTTTTTCTATCAGTCTCCAGTAAGTAAAATGTAAGGCACATAACATGCAAATTCTACCTAGCTCTGATGTTTTTGACGTTTGAGTGGGCTAGGCATAATGATCAGTGCAAAGCCAAGCTTCCCATCCCTTGCATTTGAATGTGACTATTAAGGCTCGTCAAAACACCAGGAAAGTAGGAGCAATTTCTATTCCATACACACACAAACATACATCTCCCAGAATTCTCTTTTCCCTCCAGAAATGTTTTGGCATACCTTTTTTTACTCTTGTCAGCATTATAGAATTTTACTTTATAAATTGTCATTGCTCTGATTATGGTCGGAGAAGTTTTTTCCTTGTAAAAGGAATGAAAATTTTACAGAGAAAGATACTAGAAACTTCTTTTATAAGTAGATGTTATTCAGGGCTAGAGAAAGCTGGGTGCCTCATAACTGGAAAAGAGAGCAAGGATAAGAACAAAAACCAACTACAAGCAGAAGCAATGAGTGGCTTTGATTAATGTGTGTAACTGGCTACAAGGGTCAGTGGTAGTATGGATGTAACCACAGACATATTCCAAAAGCATTATTTTAAAATACTGTATTGAGAGCCAAGTTTATCCAGCACTATTACCAATTTATTTCTGAAATTTCTGGAGAGAAGGAACGATATTAAGGCCTAAGAGATGTAGACTCATGTAACTAGAGTTTCAAAATATGTTTAGCAATGGAATAATACAGGGTGCTGAAGATGCTACCAAGAATGATACAAAGTCCAGAAAGACATACAGTGTGAAAATGTTTCCTTCAGTTCCAGAGATTGTATAAGAGGATTTTCTTTTCTCCTTGTCTCCTCATCTCCTGCAGCTCTGTACTGTGGCTGAGTCAAAGGATCCACTAAATGTGCTGCAGAGACTGTTTCAGTTGAAAACCTAAGTGTCCATATATACAGTTCTGTTCCTATATATGTCCAGTTCCTCATCAGGTTTCCTTGGCTCTGTAGAGCACCCACTTTAAAGTGAATCAATACAAGACCAAGCAGGGATAGGCATTCATGGCATTGCTGGGTCATCTTGGATTAGTCCGTGGCCAGCTGTGGGGTCTCCTCTGAAGAGATGTAAACACCAGCTGCATGTGGGGTCATTTATGGAGATTGTACTTGTTGTGAGCATTGAAGCAAGGTCCACAAAGGAATTTAGGGTAGCTGCACAAAGCATCATGGCAACACAGAACAGGCTCACTGGAAAAATGCAGAGGGTTTCAGACCCCATTTTCTGTGATACAGAGGAGGCACCATGAGGCTTCAGAGATTTTGTTGGTCCTTTATGGATCTTACCCAAACTATATAATCAGGAACTCTTTAAAAACAAGAGCCTTTCCCTGACTTGAGCAGATGCCAATGGGACTATCAGGTGAGGATGGACACCTGAAAACCCCCAAAATTAATGGGAGATGAGCAGAAGCTAAGCATGATGTTTTTCTAATTGTAGCATATCTCCCACATAGATAAATCCATCTTCAGTTTTCCCTTGTTACAGATCCAGCAGCTTTTTATGAGCTACAGACTTACGCAGAATAACTGACAGAGTATTGATAAGAATAAATTCCACTGGAAGCCACTGAAGTAAAACTCTGTGTGCAATTTATCCTCCTGAGATCCTGGGGAGTTTGGCAAACACACCTCAGGATAATTTTTTAACAAAAAACAGGTGCTATTCTAAACTCTACAGTTTTCCAGGACAGATTACCAAAGAAATAATTTAGAAGTGAGGACATAAATGGAACATATTTCCTGGCAAATGTTGCATTTTTAGTTTATATCTGTCAGATTTTCCAGGATTATGCTTTCCATACTGCCAGCTGCTCACTATTCCAATTCTTGTGCAGAAAACCATGTTGGTAAACATTTAAACACAAATGAAAGTGTTTTCCTGGATAAAGGCTAAAATGAGAGGTCCTATATAAAATATGCACTATTTATGATTGGAGGTAATTTGACTCTTAAACTGGGATTTTCATTAAATCCTTTCATTACTATTTTATTGAGGAGCTCAGAACATTCCATATGCAGGTAATGATTGCAGATAACAAATGTTTCTCATTTTTTTAGTCTGAATATATATTGTTGAATTTAGTCACATCTGTGCTTATCTACTGTAGAGAGATGAAGATAGAGCCTTGGGGATGGTAACAGAAGAATTTATTTCACAGATATAGTACCTTTCCTCTTTCTTTTTTTTTTTCCTTCCTTAACAAATTGTATAATTAAAGCTGCTCAGAATTTTCCCTTTAGTATTCTCCTTAAGCCTTCACATACTCAGAACTTTTTCAAAGTTACCATAAGAGCTGAATTTCTTGGTTTCTGGCCAAAGATTAATTTTATTTCAAAGCCTAAAATAAAATCTACTTTTTGGAATCAGTAAGGCTAAAATTATTCATATTCCCTTTTAATATCAAATCTATATGTGGTTTGTTTTCACACATATAATCCCTAGATGACAGAATAGTAAATTTTGAAACTCATTATAGAAATAATCCTTATTAAGAGGTATACCAGAGTAAAAGTGTTTGGCTATTAAGTGGTTAAAATGCATTAAGTGGGTAAAACAGTGGTTGAAAGTGGTCAGATATTAAGATCCTTACTGAGTTATATGTTTAATTTAATTTAATTTCACAGCAATGAACTATCCCTGGAAGTGCTGTTAGCATGGGGTGAGAGGAAGGATACACTGTCCTCACCTGGACAAAATAGCAGTACCTTAGATTTACAACCTTGTGGCATAAAGGAGGCAGAGCTGTGGATCTGGATCACAATAACCAATGCAGAGAAGAATATTTTCATGTTGTTCACCATTGATTCTTAAATACAAGTTCAGAGCCTTTTTAGTTGTGCTGGACATGGAATTTAGGAATTTGGCCTGAAAGATTTGTCATGACTTTAATCTCATGTGCTACATTAGAGCCTTATTAAGGTTTTAAGTAATTTTAAGTGCATGCCATAAGTCCTTAAAGCAGCTTAGTGAGGTTTTTTAGCATTTCCTTTAGAAACCATGAAATAAAATGAGAAAAGTCATTGTCAATGTATTGTTGATTGTTCTTGCCCCAAAGAGCTTACAAATATCCAATGTGTTTATTCAATACAACGTGGTCTGTGATACTGGTTAATTATTTGGCTTCAGTAAAATAGTAGCAATATTTGTAATTGTATTCTAAGGGACCTCCAAGTATTTTACTGCTGGTAACCTTCCCCTCTTCGGAATCATCACCTTGCCAGAAAATAGTGACTTCTTTACTCCATTACAAAACAAATTTTTAATACTCAAACACATTCGAGCCCTCACAGGCTAGAGGAGCAGAATGCATTATTTAAGTTACAAATAGAGAAGCCAAAAGGTGTCTTTTCAAAATTCAAGTTCAGCTACTAAGACAGTTCTTGGCAATGTAAATATTATTACATGGGTCACACACCCCATCTTCTTTCTGAAGCCACTACCAGCTTTCTCACTTGTGTTCTTCAAGTGTGGAATGTCTCTGGTCTCTGATTCCTAAAACATATACCCAGACTGTCTTCACTTCATGCAAGTGGTTGCTCTGCATTTCTCATCTTTGTTAATTTGAACATAATAACTCATCTTCCCAATCCCTGCACTTGTTTTCTACTTGAAGCATAGCAGGCTTCTTGTCACTATGTTAAAAATGTTGTATAATTCCAGTATTCATTATTCACTTCCAGACCAGGTTCAGTTCTGCCTCTTATTATTCATAGCAAGTGTACAATCTTCCTGGACTCATAGCTGAAGTCCTTACTCCTTGAATTAAGTGACACTAAGGGCTATCAGTAATTAATCTGAGAAGGTTAAGCTGACTGTAATTTTAATTATATATCAATTATTGGTATTCTTCATTCAATTCAGACATTTGTCTGTTTGCCTTTCCTGTTTTATCTGTGTGAGCCATGGTATCAGTTGTCTTGAAAATATTGTCCATTTCCAAAAATAAGAAGCAGCTTATGATTTACATATAGAATTATGCTGTTGATTGTTGGGGGGGGGGGTGGGTCAGGTGATTATTTTTCTGCACAGACAGTCAGTTCAAAAGTTTTAAATTTGGAAGAACGGCTCTTAGGGCTATAAAAGTAGTAACCAGAGGCATTGATCAGGGTAGCAGAGGGGAGAAGTCAGTGCAGACTCCTTGATAAACTGCTTTCCCTTGCCTGCTTCAGTACCTGCTGCCCTCCTGATTGAAGCCCTTTCAGTG
>WEZZ01034718.1:64193-79415 GCA_013400585.1 Chloropsis cyanopogon
GGGGAAAAAAAAAAAAAAAAAAAAAAAAAAAAAAAAGGAGTGGGCTGGAAATAGGAATAAGAACAGATGGCCCATGTTAGCATTTTTAGATATTATATTACATAAAGTGGTAGGAGGGAAACTAAAAAGGTAAATACCAATCTTTATAATAGTAGAAGTGTTCTGTTGATACTCTCTCTCTATTGTATGGATATGAAAACTGAAAACCCCACTGCTAAATAGTACTAATTTCAACATTAAACTGGTTAATTGGTTAAATTGGAATTTTAAGGATACCTACAACAGTTATGAATATCTCTGTGTTTTTTAAGACTTCTGCATTTGTTTGAAAGGAAACATTTATTATTTTATATGATCAGGTCTGCACAGCTGATTTGCAAATTAAATGCACAATAACATTCTTCAGAGACACTCTGCCATAATGTGTCTTCAAAGGAGTGTCTGCAGATTCTGGCTTGAAGCTGTCTCCCACACTTCATGTGTGACTTCTCCAATGCCTGACTCTTTATTTAGGAGCTCAGTTACTACCCAAACTTTTGTAACACTGCCAAGAAACTTTCAGGTGAATGCTGGCAGCACTTCTTATTTTATTGTGTGAAAAGAAAACACTTGCTTTTTTTTTTTTTTTTCCAGAGAAAGGTTGTTCAACATACTGTATGAGTATGTGGAACCTGGATACCTCCTCAGGAGATTGTTAAATTCTCATTAGCATCATATTAGAACACAAATATATATATACATATATATATACATATATATATATATATATGAAGATTAAAGAATGTAGGTCATGTCTAAAAGCATAAAGGAGAGTCACAGAGATGCAATGTTTCTGAAAATGATCTGGAAGAGTGATTAATCATCCCATCATTGCTGAGAAAGTGGCAATCCAAAACCCTGAGATATTTTGAAGTACTCAGCATTTAGACAGCAGGGTAGGATATGATCTTTGGAAGTATGCAATGTAGCTTTTAATTTATTTAGGCATAAGAGGCCTTGAACCTGTGACAGAAATGAATTGTTAAAGCTGGGGTGTTTTAAAGTTGGAGAAGAAATCAGCCATATCTGAGATTTGTCAAAACACCCTTCCCAGCCATGCCCCAAGCTCACTTGGCAGTGTGATTACCCACCATGAGACTGGGAGCAGGACACAAAGTGCTGCTTCTGGTGATGCTTAGGAAGAGCAGCCTGGTCAGCACGGTCCAAACAGGCCCTGGGAGCAAAAGCAGAGCCAGAAGCACCAGGAATCTCCTGCTGACAGCATCTGGGCCCCATCCCAGTCACACAGGAGCAGAATGACTGCTGTCAAGAGAAAAACGTAGGTGCCTCCACCTAAAATCAAAGCACCTTCAAGGTCCTTGAATCTTTTTATGAGTCTGACAAAAGACACAGAAGATATAATTAAGAACAGAAGACAAAGAAATGGTAAAATTAAAAAAAAAATAGTTCTGTGATAAGTTTATACCTGCCAATGGCTGAGCATTTTAGTAAATCCTTTAAGGCTCAAAACACATTGTGTTACATCTTTAGATGGTAAACTTTATATTGAAGTCAGAATTAGTTCTTCACTAATTTATTAGCTAAGAAACTTTTTCTACTTAATAATTTAAGACATCCTGTCTCTCTATTCCTGTCTAAAGCAATTTTTTATACAAGTATTAAACACATTTCCCTGAACCATTTAGTTTGGCCACAATGCATCTTTCCAGTTAGATAACACCTGAATAGCTGGTCAGAATTTATCCATAAACCTCTTTATGGCTGTACCTATTTCATATCAAAAATCAGATGATGTTATTATCTTCATGGCTTTGAACAAAGTAATGCTCTCCTACATTATAAAAAGTCATTTTCCTTTACCTTTTGATGTCTTTGCCTTTCCAAGAATTTGTCATTTGCAATGATAGTCACAATGTCATGGGAATCAAAGTTCTTCTGTGAGCAACTCTGTTGGGTCATGTTCATCTGTGCAATGAGAATGAATGCATAAATGATTTATTTATGCCATTTTACATTTTGTTTTTGAATTATGTTTAATGTAATGCTCTTTTTATATATCTTCCAAGTATTTTCAAATAGCTAATGGGCAATAAAATTAAATAATTTCTTAAGATAACACGATTTTTAGGAGTGCTGTGAATGGCGCTCATCATTAACATTTCTTGCTGCCAGAAGAAACTGTCTCTTTTAGAAGCTTTGTCTATACCAGGAAAAGAATGAAAACTAATTTCCTCTGTGTTTGCTTCCATTTATGCCATTTGTGTAATGCATAGGCAAACACTGATAAGAGCGTGATTCAGATAAAACACAGACAAAGGGGTTTATCTAGATTAAGTATATATATTCATTGGGTTTTTTAGTAGATACTTTAAGAACTTAAATTAAATACATTATAAAATAAAGCTTTACTGTAGCAGGCTAAAGCCAGGGCCTTGCTTCAGCTGAACCTTGTGTTTCTAAGCTTTAGCACAAAAAGACCAGAATATTTCAGGTATTCAAACAGTTTTTAGCTGTCTTTCACAGTATCCATAATCTTTCTCGTAGACTTTTCATTGGCCTACTTCCCTACTCACTGAAAGAGTTCTGATGGTAAATTCAGTGCAAGAGCTACACTTTCAACAGTGATTTTCTGCCCTTATACTAGATTATAATTCTACAATAAATTCTGATTTTCTCCCTAAAGCTCTTTCTGAATATTCTACTGTCTCAAGACCAGGCAAGAATCTGTAAAAAGTAGCCATCCAGATAAAACCATTAATTTTGGGGGGGGATTTATGTTACATCAGAGGCATCATATGAAGAAAGACCTTAGGAAATGAGCCTTTCAAATTACACCACTCACTACCTAAACTCAAATGTTTTTTATTCTTTGCAGCTTTTTGGAAAGCTTCTCTTTCTATACTCACTCTCACTTTGTTAGTGAATATAGAAATATATATATGCTATATTGTAGTGTAGCATTTAAATATCACTTCTTTATCAGTGATGTCTCAGAGTGATCAAATTTAAATCAAATGCACAATAAATCTATAAACAAATCTGACCATAATAAATTGTTGTAGGAGTTAAATGTATTTTCACATCCGGCCTGATGTGAAAATATTTTATTTTATTGTTGATATTGTTTTATAGCACTAAGAGTAGAAATATATCACAATTAAAACAAATATGTATATTTTCAACTATTCTTTTATCTACATGTGCTCCTCTCCTAGAAGGCCATAATAATGGTAATGACTTATTTCCAGGGAGGCCAATTTTGATTTGTTGCAAAATAATTCCTATTTAGGCTAGTGGTAGAGGAGAAAAACTGAAGTCAAGAGACAATCAATATTTTTCCCATAGCAATTGAACAAAATAACACTATCTGTTAAATATAACTGATTTTGATTTAAATTCTCCCATAAACTTTGTTCAGGCTCTGCTGAGCCTGCAATATATGTTAATCCTATCAGAGGGAGAAAAACACTTGTGGAAAGAAAACAAACAATCCTTCAGGCAAGGTGAAGAATCCACCATTATTTTGTTGATCCAGCAGTGGGTCAAGAAGAAAAAGAGCTTTAACTGGTCAGTTATCATCCACCATCTGAATTGTGTTAGTTATTGTAGCTGCATTTTTCTTTTTGGGAAGAGTGCCTCAGTGCCATAGACCATGCTTATCGTGTTATTAAAATAATATCCAAAGTTCTTTTATAAACTCTCTTGTAGTTTAGGAACCATATACTCTATTCTTTAATTTCAGTTAAGTTTATTCCCTTTGTATAGGCGTTGCAAAACTGGTGAAATAAAAATAATGCCATGAAGGTTTTCAGTACTGAGCATATTTGGTTCCTGTGGTTCTAGAAACTTTTAAATCTTTTTGCTGTGTGCAAATCCATCAAACAGCTGCTGGAGTCATGAATCTCTCTTGTGCCAAATCAACTCCTTTCTTCTTTTCAGTCATGGGTTAAAGGGTTTGTAACACAGTGGCAACAAATATGCATAGCTCTATATCTATTATTTGATGATCAGGCCACATCAGCAAGACAAGTGAGACTGATGGATGGAGTCCTTGCATATTGTTGGATATCAATAGGACAACACTGGTTACATTTTTCTTCTCCAGTTGCTTTTGAATTCCTACATGCATTTTAGTTTTATTTTTACTCTCGTATTTTTTATTTGCCTTGGTAATAATTCAGCTTTGCTAGAAATAGCTTCTTTTCCACTATTTTGAACAGTTATTTTCAATAATGAAAACAAGGGAGACATGAATTAACTACAAGGATTTTTCATTTTGGACAACTATAATGGAACTTAGCAATAACACAATTTTTTCCCGTGATTACTTACCATTCTCACATGAACTCCATTAGCAATTACAATGCCAATGAGTGATTCTGTGCAGGAGAGTAAGAATGAAAAGTTTCAAAACATTTCAAAGTACACTGAATCACAATTTAAAAAAAAATAGTAATGTGAATAAACTTGTAATGTGAATAAATTTGTAATAAATAAGCTTTCTTGTGATTGGGAAGAGAAATTTGCTACAGAAATTTTCATGACAAGTCATATGCTTCAAGAAAAAATATTCCTACCTCTTGCTAGGATTTTAGGCATCAGAATACTTTATGAGCTAAATCTAAATCAATATTAAAATGAAATATTCACAATGAATACAAGGGAGCATGTGAGTTGATATAAAACATTCATCTGTTAAATAATTTACAGTACCTTTTTTTTCCCTGTTCATCTATCCTATTTTCACATTATGCTTGTGGTTTTTTTAAACATCATTTTTTCAGCAATGAATGGAGGACTTCTTTGTATACAGTTTTTTTATTAAAACTGCATTAAAAAAATATGGTTTCAGTTCAGTTATCTAACAGAAAAGGAAATCTGAATTAGTGGAAACCTTCATATAACCCAAAGGTTTCCTTTTTTTTTAAATTATCCAACGCTTGAAGCAATATCAAGACAACAATTCACAAATTGCCAAAAGCATAGGGAAGACCCTTCCTCTCTTTTCTTGGGGCAAAAAAAAGGGAAATAAAACTTAAAAAAAAATTTAAAAATAGGATGTCAACGACCTCAACCTATGACACCAACAAAATCCTTCTGTCCAGCACATTGTGGGGTACAGAGGGAGAGATGCTCACCATTTCCCCTGTGTTATGTTACTGATCGTGGAATATTCTTTTAAACAATGAAGAACTAAGGAAGAACAGATCTGTAGTGTTGCCATCAGGCTTTTTGTTTGTAATCCTCATTCTAAACCAGGTAAAACTAGAAAAATTAATATAACTTCATCTACCTCCTATGAAAGAATCTGGTAAATACCAGTTTAATATATTAATCAATAGAAACAAAGATGCTGTGGTTCTAGGCTTGATTCCAGCCCAGATGATGAAGGAGGTAATATACAAGTAGGGAGATATTTTGAGTTGCCTGTTCTACCACCAACTTTGTGTGTCTCAATTCCCTCTCTGTAAAGATAGTTAAAAATCACGTGTTTATGTTTTTTCAAAGTATCTTGTAAGATCTCAGAAGAAATATTCAGTTCATTATATACTTGTGAACTACATGTGCCAGTTCTGTTGTCAGTTGTGAGTCCTATTGCAATATAGATAAATTAAATAGCAGGAATTTAAATCAGATTAGGTTTATAAATGCCACAGAAATCTTTGCTAACCATTTGAGTTTTCCTCCTGTGCATAGGATCACACTTAAGCTCTCCCTTAAGCTCAAAATCAAGCTGGATCCTCTTAATAACACCAAACATCATGACAGGAGTTACTGCATGCAGATTTGCCACTTATAATCAAATCACCATTTCCTCTATCAGTTTGGTTGCATTATTAAGTGACACTTAAAAGTAATTTTGATGATTAAATGAGCTGTTCTTCACAACAAGCACGTAATTTTCTTTTTTTTCCATGAAGCTTTCAAATCAAGACATAATATTCTGCGCTTGGCACATCTATGCCAGGTGTAAGACAATTGGCCTGGAGTTTTACTTCCTTCTTTACCTGCTAGCAAGATGTTTCCACCACTTGTAGTATGTATTTCTCTGTGGTTTTATTTTGTAGGGAGGAATTATTTTGCTCCCAGAGGCAATTCTGACAATAACTGCAAATAATTATTTTTGCATTTGAGACCAGAAGAAAATGAAGGTGAATATGCTGAGAAAGTTGGTGGTATTGGTTTCTTTTGGAGTTCTCAACCATCATTGTGATATCAGGTGGTATCTAAATTTTTGAAAATTTATTCTAAAAGCCTCATGTGAGCAAGGAGTAGTGCTATTCTTTTCACTCAGGTCTTAGACTCAGATGTTTCTCACACTAAATTAAATGCCATTCAGTGTAAGAAAAGTCTGTCTTGTTACCCCTCTTGTTCAATCTGATTGAAGATCATAAGAAAACATAAGAGGCAATTGATATTATGCCACGTCCAATAAATCTTTATATTACTAATTTTAATTAAACACAAAATATATGGTCTCTAAACCCTCTTAGTAACAGGCATGTGTGAGAAATAGCAGCAACTCAGACTATGAAGGACATTTCAGACAAAAATTTATTTGTTTTCCTCTGATGTTTGTATTTCTGTTGCTTACTCAGCTTTTGTTGCTTTTTGCCTTAAAGTCTATTTAATTTTATTTTTAGTAATGTAATTCAACACAGGATTTTTGAAAACTCTAAAAATTATGGAAGTAATTTCTAAAATGACAAGTACTGTCATACTCATCAAAGAAAATTTCTATCAAATCTAAGTGCTTTATTATGTCTGTGTCTGCAGAACTGACTAATCAATATCTAACTTCATCAGTTCTGTTAAAAATTAGGGAAACATATACATATTAAAAATTCTGTTCTGTTGGCTGAAAACATAGTATTATTGTTCAAATGTCTGCAGCAGTCTGTTACTTGATTGTTCTTTTTGGAGCTCAATTTCAATTTTAGATTATGTTTAAAATTATCTGCTGTATTCTTGGTAGCAACTGCCAAGCACATGATATTCTGGAAAGCTGAAACTGCTAAATGGCTTATGCATTTTTTTTTTCTAAATGTTATACCTAATTTTAGCACTGTTAACATTGTCATCTTACAATTATATAGGGGCATATACAGCATGACCTGCAAATAATGTATCAGCAAAGGGTTTTCCCTCCTACAGCCTTCTATTTCAAATGCTTCATGAAATCAGAAGGTATGTAAAAGTTATTCTGAGCCACTAGCCCACCTACAGCATGTCACTGTGGATTGCTGAAAAGTACTATTTAAAAAATGAATTTAAGATGCTGAAGAAGATAGGAGCTGTTACATTTGTTGTGACGGAATGTGTAAGATGTTCGGTTTTATGTGTCAGTTAAAAGCAAAAGAAATCAAGAATGTCATATTTCAATCCACAGCTTCCCCAAAGTAGTTTCATGAGTTATTATGTTGCCAGCTGCCAGATGGTCAGTGACTTATCTGAGAGCTCAGATAATTTATTGACAATGACATTCATTCATTCCTATCAAATTTTTATTTAGGAACAACATGTGGTTTTTCCATCTTACTCTTTTTCTTCCTACAGAGAGAGTGAGGAAATGAAGTAATTAGAGACGTCCTTCTTGCTTTGCCCTGTCCTCAGGCAGGAGTTCATGGGGGTAGTTTGAGCTTCTCCTGGATGACAGTGCAGGATTCCTTAAATGCACAATGGCTTTCCAGTTTTGAGTCACAAGGAGATGTTTAGCTGAGAGTATGGAAAAGAGTGGAGCTGGGCCAGCTGGTACAGAATTCAACAGCACATCATTCAGTGTGTATTGACAAGATCCCACATTTGCAGTTCAATAAGGAAAGCATTCTCATGTGCAAGGAGAGTTATAGTGTACAGGTGACCATGTGAAGGATGGAGGGGACAAAGAGGCTTTATCTGACAACTGACATTATTTTTGCCTTCCACCAAATTCCCTCTTTTCTTTTTTCCTAATTTCACAGCTCTTGTTGTTGAAAATGTTTGTTTTAATTCCTAAGTATGGGACCAGCACTACTCTACAGATGCCAGAGGTCTGACACAATGGTGTAGTAAAAGGTGGCAGTTTGGAAATTTTACATAGCTGAGATTTGAAATCCTGGACAATGGATAAGCTTTGAAGACTTGAAGAACTCACAAGTTCTTTCTTAAAAATCCCACTCTACAGTAATAAACATGAGTGAAGTATTCTACCTGAATATCCTGAGGTATTGTATTCTTTTAACTGGAAGGTTTGAAACAGAAATAGGAATTATTTTCACAATGCTCTGAGGCAAGTCCAGCCTGCAGAAAGTGTAATTTCATCATACCCTACATAGTTTTTCTCTCTCTCTGCAATGTCCTTATTGCCTGAATAACTTACTGCACTCACATGATCTTCTTGCTGGAACTTGGGAGGTGATGTACAAGGAAGGCAAACATAGCTTTTGGTAATGGTCTTTAAATTGCAGACAGTTTCTATTAACTGCTTGCTTTAGGATACCACTGGGTAAATAATAATTCTTTTTCTCGTTAAGAAGAGGAGGAGGGGAAAAAAAGGAAAATACTAAAATGGTATTATCAGGATTAAAAAATGAAGCTAACAAAATAAAAAGGAAGGCTGAATAGTCAAGGGATAAGGGATAAACCACATTGATGAGGAAGGTGAACCTGATTGATTTAGAGCCATTATTTAGAGCTGGGGAGGAAGGGAAATTAGAAATATACCCTATTTTTATATCATTGCATAATAACCTCAATGAACAAATAGATGCACTGGAAGTTAGTTAGGAAATCTAAGAATTTGAGGAACTTAAAGCCTAGTAAAAGCATTTCAGAGCATGATATCTTCCTGTTAAGGCAGAACCTGTCTTTTGTTTTGCACTACTTTGGATTTGAGATTAAGATTTGGCTTTAGGTCCCAAGTACTAATGTAACATGGAAAAAAAAAATAGAACTGAGAAAGTAACTATCTGCAACATTCACTGGGGCTCCAGAACTCTAATAAACTGTGTGTCTGGATGGGATGTACTGTCTGTCATAGGAAAGAACAGGATATTTTTAAGTGTAAATCCATATTAATTGAGATGCCACCATCTGGTAGTCTATTAATCTGTTGAAATCAATAGGAGCTAGACAACAGAGCAGGTTTTGGTGCCTATGTGTTGCCTTCAGTCACCAGCAAGTCAATAGCAGAGAATGTAGTTGAGATCAGGCTCCTCAAGGAATAAACTGATATCCTGCCTGCCAGCCCCTTCCTTTGAATTCCAAACAGCGACACTGGAGGGAAGCAACAGGAAAGAAAGATGCTACACGGTGTTAGTGAGAGCAGACACAACCTCTAAATATTCAAGTGTGGTGGTTGTTTTCTTTTAGAGCCTGTTACTGGCTTCCGTGGGGCTGTCATTCCCTGGGACTCTTGTTGGGGTAGTGTCTACAGGTGGCAGAAAGGATAAGAAACCTGCTTATGCTCTAGAAAATTAAATCCTTACTTAGCACAATCAAGAACTAATGAAAAGTGGAATGGTTGAATTTGATGAGTTCCATGGAGTGTTTCATATTTTGGAAGAAAATACAGGTAACCAGAAGAAGAATCCTGCAACCTTGACTTTAATAGAAAAAGATAAGAGGGAAAAATTTGCTGGCTCTAAAATTATTTTTCTAAGGGCAGGGGGCATAAATGGAAATTGTAGGGTGTTCCACAGCAATATCACTTCCCATGTGACAGCACTGTGCCCTAGGTTAACAGGCACATATTCTTTAGATATGTGATTCATAGGAAACATTGATCATGCTGATCTGTCTATCATATAAAAGTAAAAAACATTAAAATAAAGTTATTCAAATGAATGAAGAAAAATAAGTTTTAAAAAAATCAGCTCAGAATGATATATTAATGTACCATTCTCTTTAATTTGTATTCTAGTACTGGTCTTAGAAAAGCACTCTGCCAGTTTGGGGTATTTAGTGTAATATTTAATTTAAAGCTGTGATTGAATTCTGGAAAATCTAACAAGCATTTAGCTTCATTTATTAATATCTAAAGATGCAGTATTCATCATCAGTGATTTTGATTAATGTTCCCCTTCAGCAACGATACACAACAGTGAGGTGACCTTGATGAGAGAACATTCCACGCTATTAAATAATAGACATCCAAAAGATTATTTTGATTTCTGTGTCTGCCTGATTCATTCATTCCTTTGGCAAAAGTTGTTCTTGGTAGAATAAAGCCATGCATGCAATGAGACAATTCTTTAGATTTTAATTCATTTTTCTTTGACTTTTAAATTGAGGTTTAGCTTCCTTTGGGGGCCATCATCAGTAGATATTAAAGGTCACTTGCTGATGAAGTGCTTTTTTTCCAGTGACTGGCCCATGCTTTGGATTTTTTTATTGTATTTTTCAGATAATTCTCAAAATACATAAACATAAATTTAAAATTCTTAATTAAATATTACATATTTATAAGAGAAGTTGCATAAGTGCTCCTCTAGGATAATTTGGATGTAATTATTCACTGAACTTAATGAAAAGACTTGGGGGAAAAATATTTTCACCTGCCACTTAACATGGAAATAGCAGAGAATGGAAATAATCCAAAGGAGAAAAGTTCAACAAGAATGGGAAACAAGAAATATATTTTTTTGGATAAGAATTTGATTTAATAAATAATATTTAATAATACAGAACTTTAAGGAGGGGTAAATGATTAAGTATTACAAGAAGAAAATAAATTGTCTTGAAAATTTATTCTTCAGTCTTCTACAATTTCAATGCAGGGTCAGTTCCAGTCATGAATAGTATGGGACAAGTTAAATGTTTAGTTATGATTGCTGCGATAGTCACATGGAAGAGAGAAATCTCATTCTAGACACAAATACGTTGGGCAAAACTTTCTTCTTCGAGTGGACTCTCTTCTGCATCCGAGTCCTTTGAAAGGCCTGCAATAACAATACCACAAATGTATCACCCCTTGAATTGCAAGGTCAATATAAGATTAATATGAGCTAGTTTTGCTTCTAACATCCTGAAAAGTTCCTTTCATTAGTATTACTTGTCTGCAGTTAGCTGCACAACAGTCCTTGAATTTGCTGATGTCTCAAATGATCACGCACCACTGAGGGGAAGTGCACTAAATGTATAATTCTGTTCAGACTCCTGAATAACTTTGAAATCCAGCCTCTGGTCATTTGCAACAAAACAAACTCTTGTAGAGGTTGGGTTTATAGAAATACTTGTGGGAAAGGCAGAGACTCTCTCCTGAGGAGTAGTTTGTGTTCAGGAGGTCACACCTGCAGATGGTTGATTGTGCCCTCAGTGAAAGTGGGCTCAGGTGTGGGCACTTTGGTGAACAACCACAGTCCATAAAAGACTGTTATTAGGGCAAAGGGGTTGAAGATACGTGAAAATTTTTTCAAAATACTCTTTCAAATGTCTCTTCTTTCTGTTCTCTCCACTGTTTATAATCTACTGTGACTTCTTTTGCTCCTCCAACTTCATATGGAGGCACTCAGAGTATATCCAAATGCCTGGTGTCCCTCACCCTTGGGAGATGGAGGCTGTTCCGGCCACAATGCTCTTTTGTAGCAAGTCTTTGCTCAGGAATGAATGTCCAGTTGGGTAATAATGATAATAACTTCCTCTGAAATTATTTAAAATTCTTTTCTCCTTAAACTTGTGGTTAAAAAGCTTAAGAGCAAAACAGCTAAGCTTTAGCATCAAGATAGTAAATCAAATAATGCTTAGAAAGGAAAATCATGTCAGAAAATTCCTTAGCTCATGGTTGAAAACAGACTAGACATTTTTGCTTAAGGGAAAGGAAAAATAAAAATATCATAGAAACCAAATTAGACTTATGATATAACTTCAGGGATTTAGCAGCAGAATTTTGTAGGCACACAGTTTGTGGTGACTGGGAGTGGGGCTGCAGCCCAGCCTCATCCCCAATGGGCACAGCTGTGAGCAGCAGGTGAGCAGCACTGAGAGCAATGAGCCATGGAGTGCCCAGGGGTGCTGAGCAATCACCAAAGGGAGCAGAGGGCACACAGGTGCAGTGCATGAACCATGAGGGTATAAAAGGTTGGGCTAAAGAACAAGAAGCATTAATGCTTGAAGCCTTCTGGAGTGGTGTTACTCTGTATGGGTTGAAGCCTTCTGAAGTTGCATGGTGACACTCTGTGTATTGTGGCCATCTCAACTGCAACACAGCTTAACACAAAGTAAGCAAAATTTTACTTCCGACTTTTATAGGTGATTGATTTTCTGTGGTTGGTTTGAAATATCTTTTGTTCTGGCTATTATAACAGTGATTTCTTGTTTTATCAACCTCTGCAGATTTTGTGAAATGCATTATAGTCTATATCCTTTTTCTTCTACTTAAAAAAAAAAAAAATTACAGAAAAAAAATGAGCTTCCTGTAGATTCAGGAATGCCTTGAACTCTAGTGTCTGTATACAGTCTAGCACTGGTGCTCTGTCTGTTATGCTGACTACCCTGAAGCCACCCAAATTTATAAATGTTGAAGTCACTCTGTAATTTTGCTGTCACTCTTAATGTAAACACCATGGGCGAGATTTCCTTTTGAACCAACACCCTTCCTGTTCCTATAATTGCACTCACATTCAACTATATCTTATTTGAGTGTAGATTTCTCACCAAGACATGCTTAGAGTACAGCCTTTTCACTGCAACAAGCTCTGAAGCTTGAAGGACATGTATGAGATATTTTTCTCTATCGAGGTTAATATACTTAGTAAACTCAAATAATTTTCTGTACAGCACAAATTAACCATCCTTTTAAAGAAAAACTGAGAAAAAAAGCAGACTTAGAGCATTTATCTTCAGATGAGTAAGTAATTTTTGAATTTTTTAAATTATGTTGATTTGGAAACCATAGTTATTGAAAACTTGGTTTCCATATAATGCTAATCATGGCTGTCTTCAGAGTCTGTAGAACTGCACCCATTTTCCTTTTTGACTTCTTTCTGCCCATGGTTTTGCTATCACTCCTAATTCCTTTCTCTGGATCCTTATGGTCCTGTCTGGACTCTGCAGTAAGATTTGTGTCTCCAAGCTGCAGAGTGTCACAGAATTATACTTTCTAGTACTTTATGTTGCTGTCAGTCAAGTTTAGGATGAGGTATATTCAAAATAATGCAGGTAGCGTCAGCAAATTCCTACTGATCCATCACTGGTGTCTTAGGACAGTTGTGGCTGTAGCACAGTCACCTCAGCTGCATCTGATCTGATCCCATTCATCTCCTTTAGGTTTATAAGGGATTGTTTTGCCGCTAGAACACCTAACGCTCCTTTTGCAAAATTACCTCAGTGTCTGAAGAAGTCTATGTTCATGTTCAAGAGTGAGATCAGCATTTTGCAACCTAATTCAAATAGGCTTGCTCTAAGATTTTAACAAATGGGATTGCTGGGACATTTTATTTTTTGTGTGGTTTTAAATATTTTCTTTATTTGTCTTTTCAATTTTTTTTTTATAATGGGATTCAGTTGTTCATAAGAATTTCTTGAAGTATTAATGGTTTCTCTTTTATTTTAGCTTAACTTGACAATTGAATTTAACAAAATTGTTTTTAAAGGAAAAAAAAGAAGTCAGGGTGTAAAAATATTTTTCAAGGGATTAAGTGTTCTAACTTTCATGAAAACTCATTCTTCAGGGCTCATATAATTTGATTAATGGAACCTTTCTACCAAATGCTGAGGTCATGGGATTTTTTTTTTTTTTGAGGAATATGAAATCACTAAATATGCATATATGTTAATACCCTCTGTGAATGTCCCCTTGGGTGAACAGGTTTGGAGGCTTTTCCTTGATGGCCTGGCCTGCCACTGTCATTCCCATTTCATTTGCAATGTATGTCCCTTTGGCAATGTCCCTTCACTTCTACTTGAAGACAAACACTTCATAGAATAATCAGACAATTATTTCCTTTAAACATTTAGGATTAGTGAAATGTTTTGAAATATTTAGTTTGAAGGTTTCTGAGTATTTCTCATGTACATGTCTGCTTATCTTATATAGGTGTTAAGTAGCTGGTGCACACATCTACAAGAATAAATGTTGATACTGTGAATGTTCACAGAGGGACTGATGATGCAGTTTACATCCCTGTTTACTGTAAAAGAGCAGTGTAAAATGTTTAATGCCACAAAAGAAGGTCAAGTGAACTCCTTTAATTAGCTTTTTGACAAAATTGGATGATCTGGCTTGGAATCAGTGTCCTTCAGTAATAATTAAAGTGGAAAAATAAGAAAAAAGAAAAATAATTAAAGTGGAAAACTTAAATCACTTGGTAGAAAGCAACTTGTCTTATAGTCAGCACAAGTAAGCATCCCATTAGTTTAGTAAAGGAATGTTAGAGAAAATATTCTATTTGTTTCTGGTTTTCCATGTACTATGCTATTTGTCATTGTCCTCTTTTCTTGACCTTTGATCTGCTGTCACTCATTTCCTCAACATCTTTTTCACATTTCCCAAAACTTTTGCTGTTTTATTTTCTATCTTCATGCCAAATTTATGGAGGTTCTTATTTACAAGCACAGATGTTTCAACCCACCTCTAGAATGACAGTGTGACATGATTCCACCTGCTCGATGGAAAATCACGACATGTTTTTCTGACTTGTCCTCACACGCAACTCTATCTCCTCTTTAGACAAAAACACACATGTTTTCCTTTTGCTGTCTCCTTTCTCAAAGACAGCAGCTCTTTGATTTGTCTCCTGTGCATCACTGTTTTGCTCAGGCTTTTATCAAGACATTTGCATCTAGGTTGTTATGATTATCACGAACCAAGGTCTGTTTGATAGGCTTTCTTATCTATGCATTAAGTAAGGCTTTTCTTCTTCTGGCCTCTAGTTGCTGTAATTTGCATTACTGTTGGCCTAAAACACTTAATGGAGTTATGCAGAATACCACTATGAAAAGTAATTTGCCTCGTACATGTTTTTCCTTACCCTGTAACTTTATTGATGTGCCTTTCCTTCGCTTCTTCCATCAAACACAAGCTACTTGTTTCTATTTTCATTTACAGTTAACTTTTCCAGTCAGTCAGAACCAAGAGATCAGTCATCACATCCTGCACTAGTGATGTCAGCCTCTAATCTACATGTTCAAGAAAAGAAATGCTCTATTGATTGTTGGGTGTGATCATATTTGCACAAGTACTTCAGGCAGACCTTTCTGGGCACCTCATGCCTCTAAGCCCAGATTTTTTTTTTTTTTTTTTTT
>WEZZ01034719.1:0-14527 GCA_013400585.1 Chloropsis cyanopogon
GGCTGAGCCTGATTCCAGGGCTGAGCCTAGAAGCTGAGCCTGAATCCAGGGTTTAACTCCAAAGAGGAGCTGAGCCTGAATCCAGGGCTGATTGTGGTCACTGCCCCCATCTCCAGGGAAAATATTCCCAAGAGGATCCCCTCCAGCTGAGTATCCTACAAACCCTCCCAAGCTGTGGGGCCCCCTGGGTCCCAAACCCCATCACTCACCTGTCCCTTGGGCCCTGGCTCTCCTGACTCCCCCTGGGGACAGAGGACATGGGAAAGGCAATGAGGGGACAGCAAGGATTTAGGGATGGAGCTGGGATTTAGTGCCAGGCAGGATTCCCCAGCACTCCCAGGAATCTTCTGGAATCACCCACCTTCTCTCCCTTGAGCCCTGCCAGGCCGTGGACGCCGGGATCGCCCTAAAGGAAAAACAAGGAGAGATGGGAACGTTCCCAAAGTCACCCCCACCCTCTGGGATGAGGGGGGAAGCAGTGGAGCCAGCGTTAAACCCAGCTCTGTTAAACCAGCTCTGTTAAACCCAGCTCGGTTAAACCCAGCTCGGTTAAACCCAGCTCTGTTAAAACCCTGCCACAGCCTGGGATGGACTCACAATGCTGCCTTTGGGGCCGGTTTTCCCCGGAGAGCCCTGGAAAAAGGAAAAAGTGGGATCAGCCCAGCTCAGAGCAGTGTCCCTGAGAGGCCACCGTGCTGTCCCCAGAGCTGTCACCTTGTCTCCTTTGACTCCAGGCAGGCCTTGGGGTCCTGGGATGCCTGGTGGGCCCTGCTCCCCCTTTGGCCCCTGGAAATCCAAGGAAAATGGGAAATGAGTGAGAGGAGACAACGGAATTGTCCCCAAGGCACTGAGGGGCACGGGCAGCTCCCCATCCCTCAGCTGATCCCAGCACCCCAACCTTCCCTAAATCCCAGCTCTGAGGGGGGACAGGGCACAAAACCACGGAGAAGCCACACCAAGATCAGTGACCTTCCAGGGATGGATTCCTGTCCCCAGGAAAAGCACCAAAAATCTTTTTTTTTTTTGCTGTTTTTTCCAGTGGAGGAAAGCTCTGGAGAGGAGAGGGGCCAGGCTGCCCTCCCGGGATGGGAGGAAATTCCTGTCCCAGCTGGGGTCCCACTAATCCCTGAGCTGTTCCCTAATCCCTCAGCAGCAGGACAGGCACGGCACTGACCCCGGGATCAGAGGGGGAGGTCTGGCTGTGTCCTGCTGATCCCAAATCCAGGCTTGGAACCCCCCATCCAGGGGCTGAGCACCCCCTGTGTGCCAGCCTGGCTTTGGGGACAACTCAGAGCATTCCCCGTGTCTCAGAGTGGCTTTGGGGACAACTCAGAGCATTCCCTGTGTCCAAGAGTGGCTTTGGGGACAACTCAGAGCATGTCCCATGTNAGAGTGGCTTTGGGGACAACTTAGAGCATGTCCCATGTCCCAGCCTGGCTTTGGGGACAACTCAAAACATTCCCCATGTCCCAGAGTGGCTTTGGGGACAACTCAGAGCATTCCCTGTGTCCCAGAGTGGCTTTGGGGACGACTTAGAGCATGTTCTGTGTCCCAGAGTGGCTTTGGGGACATCTCAGAGCACTCCCCGTGTCCCAGAGTGGCTTTGGGGACAACACAGAGCACCTCCCATGTCCCAGAGTGGCTTTGGGGCCATCTCAGAGCACTCCCCGTGTCCCAGCCCGGCTTTGGGGACAACACAGAGCACCTCCCATGTCCCAGAGTGGCTTTGGGGACATCTCAGAGCACTCCCCGTGTCCCAGCCCNCTCAGAGCATTCCCTGTGTCCAAGAGTGGCTTTGGGGACAACTCAGAGCATTCCCCGTGTCCCAGAGTGGCTTTGGGCACAACACAGAGCACCTCCCATGTCCCAGAGTGGCTTTGGGGACATCTCAGAGCACTCCCCGTGTCCCAGCCCAGCTTTGGGGACAACTCACCGGCTCTGGGGACAACTCACCGCTCTGCCCTGCTCGCCGGGGGGCCCCACGAGGCCCCGCTCGCCCCTGTCACCCTGCGGACAGCCGGGAAAGGAGCGCGGTCAGGGCCAGCCCCGCTGGCACGGCCACCCCCCCGCGGTGTCCCCAGCTCACCTTCAGCCCGGGGACACCCTGCGGGCCCTGCTCACCCCGAGGTCCGGGCTCGCCCTAAAAATGGGAAAGAAAATCCCACAGAAATGGGATTCACCGGCGTGGTGTGCTGCTCGTCCCTCCCCGAGGGAGGGGTGGCCCTGTCCTTGTCGCCAGGGCAGGGCGGTGACAGGAGCAGCGATCCCGGGAGGGGCAGGGTGGGGTTAAGTGCCCGATCCCGCTTTGATCTTGCAGGAAACGGGGAAAAAAAAGGGAAAAGGGAGAGATCAGCCCCGAGGCTGTCCCCGAGAGCGACACGGGGACATCTCGGTACTTACAAGCTGCCCTGGGGCACCGGTGGCACCGGGGTGGCCCCGAGGACCCGCTTCACCCTGTGAAGGGAGAGACAGGTGGGTCAGTGGGGACAGGGAGGGGACAGCGGGGCAGGGAGGGGACAAGAGGCGCGGGGTGGATGCTCAGAGGCGTCACCCACCTTGTCACCCGGGCCACCTTTGCTTCCCGGCTGGCCCGGCAGTCCCTAAGGAAACAAAGGATCAGCCCCTGGGCACAGCTCAGGGTGCTGGCCCTGGCACAGGGTGTCACCCCTGGGCACAGCTCAGTGTCCCCGCAGGGTGCTGGCCCTGGCACAGGGTGTCACCCCTCAGGGGACAGCCAGGGGGGTCCTGCACTCACAGCTTGTCCCCGGTGTCCCGGCGTTCCCGGGCGTCCGGCCTGTCCTGTGCCACCCTGCGAGGGACAGAGGGGTGTCACCAGGAATGGGGTGCCCACGGGTGGGCAAGGGGCTCCTGCCCAAGGGGGGACACTGCCCTCGAGCCCGTGGCCAGGAGCTGCCATGCCAAGGGATGTTATTCCCTCTGCCATTCCCGTTATTCCCTTTGCCATTCCCATTATCCCCTTTGCCATTCCCGTTATCCCCTTTGCCATTCCCATTATGCCCTTTCCCATTCCCATTATTCCCTTTCCCATTCCCGTTATTCCTTTTGCCATTCCCGTTATTCCCTTTCCCATTCCCTGTGCCAGCTCCTGCCGCTCTCTCACCTTCACTCCTGGGATGCCCGGGGTGCCATCCTTGCCATCGATGCCCGGGAGACCCTGAAAAGGGGGAAGAGTCACTCATGTGACACCTCAGAGGGACTCACGGTGGGGACAAAAAGACATGAGGAGGGAAAGGAACATTCCAGGTGTGTGGTGGAGGGGACAAGGACACGCGGTGGCACAGTGGGGACAAGGGGCTGGTGCCCAGCAGGGCACAGGTGCCACCAGCTGTACTCACATTCTCCCCCTTGGGGCCGATGTCACCCTGGGGTCCCCTGATGCCACGGCCACCCTATGGCAGGAGGGGACAAGTGTCAGCGTCCTGCTGGTGCAGGGGACAGAGCTGGGAGAGGGAGATGCCCTCGAGGGCACCTGGCAGAGCCCTTTCCATGTGGGAACGGTGCCAAGCTGGGGAGAAGGGGACACTGGCACTGGGGGGTCACCTACCAGCTCTCCCTTGTCACCAGGGTCCCCAGGCGGGCCCTTGGGGCCTTCCCTGCCCTGGAGGAGAGAGGAAAACGAGGATTGGGCAGGGGAAAGTGGGATCCCAGAGCACCCAGGGGTGAGGGGGCACCCACCGGCCGCCCGGCTGCTCCGATGCTCCCGACCATGCCCTTGTAGCCAGCAGGGCCCTGGAGAGGGAGAGGAAAGGTCAATCCCCATCCCAATCCATCCTTGAGGTGGCCTTGGGATGGAGGGATGCTGCTGGGAATGATCTCTGTGGGATCTGGAGCCCTGATCCCAGAGGCAGGGGAGGCCACCCGCACTCACCGTCTCACCCTTGGGTCCTGCCATGCCAGGATACCCCCGGAGGCCCTGGGGTCCCTGCAGGGAAGGAAACCACAGCAAATTTAGCTGGAAAAAAAAAAAACCTAGGAGCAGCCCAGGGGGAAGCAGCAATTACAGCAAAACCCCACTCTGGGAATGCACCAGCTCTGCCAAGCACGAGGAATTCCAGCCCCTCCTGATTCCAGAGCCCCCCAGCAGGTGCTTTTCCAGCTGTCAATCCCATAACTCCAGCAGGCCCAAACTGGAGCCGCTTCCCTGTGCCAGAGCTCTGGGCTTCAAAGCAGTTTTGCCCTTTCCTGGTGTGGAGGGCTCAGCTCTGTAATTGCTTTTCATCTTCAAAGTGCTCCGAGAATTCCTGGGGCTTTAATTGCCCCCAGGGCAAGGGGGACTCAGGGGACAGCAGGGATTTATCCCAAATTATCCCTGGGAACAACCCAGGTGCCCGTGGAGCTCTCCAGAGGGAGAGGAGGTGACATCCATGGCTGGGAGAGGGATGGGATGAAGGCTTTGATTCACTCCCAGAGCTGGGAGCAGGGACATGGCAGTGTCACCTCTCAGGACAAAGAGGCCACCCCCAGTTCCTGCAGCTCTTGGGGGACAGAGGAACAGAGGAATAAAGGATTTACCGGAGGGCCTGGGACTCCTTGTTCTCCTGAGGCACCAACGTCCCCCTTGGGGCCCTGGGAATGGAGAGAAAAGGGAATGTTGGAGGGAGAGGAGGGACAAAGCACCCTGGGGACACCACAGCCCTCACCTGGCACCCGGCAGGGCATGGGGACAGTGGCCCTGCCCAGGAAGCCACCATGGGAAGGCCACCCTGGACTCCCATTCCCACGTTTCCTGTTTTTCTCTTTCCTCCCTTCTTCCTTTCCCTTCCCAAAACTCCTTCTCTGGGTCCAGCCCCACAGGGACAGCCACACCTGGATCCAGCTGGGATCCTGCCGGGATCAGGCTGGGATCCTGCCCGGATCCTGCTGAGATCCTGCTGGGATTCAGCTGAGATCTTGCTGGGATCCTGCTGAGATCCTGCTGGGATCCTGCTGGGATCCTGCTGGGATCCTGCTGGGATCCTGCTGGGATCCTGCTGGGATCCTGCTGGGATCCTGCTGGGATCCTGCTGGGATCAGGCTGAGATCCATCTGAGATCCTGCTGGGATCCTGTTGAGGATCCTGCTGGGATCTCTCTGGGATCTCTCTGGGATCTGTCTGGGATCCTGCTGGAGCACTCACCGGCTCTCCCTGCTTGCCGGGCTCTCCGAGGGCACCGGGGCGGCCTCTGTGTCCCTGAGGGAGGAGAGGAAATCCGTGAGGAAAATCCCTGGCAGAGCTGCAGGGTGGTGGCACCATCCCGGTGGGCACGTCCCACAGAGCCACCCTGCCCGCACATCCCACCCTGGGGTGCCCGGTGGGGAAGTGGTGGGGCTCAGAATCACATTGGGGACATTGCGGGGCTCAGAATCCCACAGGTGACATTGGGGAGGTTCAGAATCCCACAGGTGACATTGGGGAGGTTCAGAATCCCACTGGGGACGTTGTGGGGGCTCAGAATCCCAATGGTGACATGGGGGATGTTCAGAATCCCACTGGTGACATTGGGGAGGTTCAGAANATCCCACAGGTGACATTGGGGGGTTCAGGATCCCACTGGTGACATTGCAGGGGGTTCGTTCAGAATCCCACAGGTGACATCCAGAGCTGGGGTTGGGGCTTTGGCACAGGGTGCCACCCCCAGGAAGAGGCTGGGGACCCACAGGGACATTTCCCACAGCACCTTTTCCTCCAGATCTCCTTGTGCTGGTGCTCCAGAGACCCCAGAGAAGGATCCTTCACTCCACCACATCCTGGAGGTGACAATTCCCATTTCTCCCCCCATAACAGCTCCAGGACCTCCTTACCTTCAGTCCCTGCAGTCCCTGGGGGCCTTTGGGACCTGGGGGGCAGCTGGTGGGGCACTGGGAGGAGAGAGAGGACAAGGATGAGTTGGAAATGGCCTGGAGAAGCCTGGGAAGAGAGGGAGGGAGGGGTCCTGCTCCAGGTGGGACACAGGGGACACCCTGGTGACAGCAGGGGACAAGGTCATGGCAGCTCTCACCAGGAAATCAGCGCTGCCTTCCAGGCCTTGGAGGTGTCCCGGAGGGCCCTGCAGGGAAGGAAACCATCAGCATTCCAGGATTTCACACCAGGATGGTTTTTTACAGCAGCAGGGAGCAAGGAATGGGGTGGGAGGTGAGAAACAGAGCCCAGATTCCAGCCCCAATCCCCAGGATGAGCCTGGGGAAGCTTCTCCCTCCTGGAGGTGCCTGGGGGATACTCACGGGTTTCCCTGGAGGGCCTGGGGGACCCCTCGGGCCGTCGGGTCCAGGGTCACCCTAGGAAAGAAGGCCAGGAAAGGAGAATTTGGGATGGGGAGGGGAGGTGGAGACCCAGAGAACCAGGATATCCCAGCAGGAATGGGGACATCCCCAGGGTGATGGCACCAGGGGAACCTCCAGTCCCAGGTTTTAGGATCATCCCTGATTATCCCAGGAGCCCTGGAGGGCACAGAAGCAGCTCCAGGTGGAGGGAGGGGAGGTTTCTCCATGTCCCCTCCTGACTCCTCACCTTGGGTCCCAGCACTCCGATCTCCCCGGGAAGTCCAACCTGGCCTGGAAGCCCCTTAGGGAGAAAGGGAGAGAAATTCATGGGATGAGAGAGGTCCCATCCTGATTCCTCCCCTCTGGGGGTGCTGAGGTCTGAGCTCCTCCTGCACAATTCCAGGCAGGATCCCGGGCCACCCGTCCCAGCCCCAGCGTGGCACTTACGGGGGGTCCTGGCAGAGAAGGGCCCTGCGACAAAAAGAAAACAACAATTGGTTCGAATTCCCCAAATCCTCCAGAATTCCTGCCCCAAGGAGGGCCATTCCCACCCCACCACCAAGGATGGAGCAGGGGGGACTTGGGGGGTGCCCACCCCACCCATGGGAGCAGCAGATACTCACAGGGAGCCCTGGTGGCCCTGGGAGTCCGGGCTGGCCCTGCCAGGACACAAGAGGAGAGTCAGGAGCTGGAAAAGGAGGATCTGCTCTGGCAGCTGCTCCAATTCCACCTCCCTGGATGCAGCCTCGGGGCCAAAAACTCCATCAGGCAGTTCCTGCATCCATGGATCCCTTCCATCCATGGATGGTCCCAGGCTGGGGCTGGGAGGGGAAGGGGGGAGCCTGGGAAGGTGGGAATTTGGGAATGAGGGAGCCTGGGAAGGTGGGAGTCTGGGAAAGTGGGAGATTGGGAAGGTGGGAAAATGGAAAGGTGGGAATTTGGGAAGGTGGGAGCCTGGGAATGAAGGAGCTTGGGAAGGTGGGAAATTGGAAAGGTGGGAATTTGGGAAGGTGGGAGCCTGGGAAGGAGGGAAATGGGGAATGAGGGAGCGTGAGAAGGTGGGAAATTGGAAAGATGGGAATTTGGGAAGATTGTAAATTGGGAAGGTGGGAGCCTGGGAAGGTGGGAAATGGGGAATGAGAGAGCTTGAGAAGGTGGGAAATTGGAAAGATGGGAAATTGGGAAGGTGGGAATTTGGGAAGATGGGAGCCTGAGAAGGTGGGAACCCAGGGCTGCCCCTCACTCACTTTAATTCCTGGCCTGCCAATGGGTCCCGGCTCCCCCTTCGCTCCCGTCAGGCCCTGCAAGGGAACAGACACAGCGAGTTATTCCCATTCCTCCTGCTCTCCAGGCAGGAGTTTTTGCTGGGTTGAATCCACTGGGAGGGGCAAGGGTGGAATTTCATGGCACAGGGACGCCCTGCAGGGACCCTCACACCCCGGGCAGGGGCACGTGGGGAGCTCCACCCATCCCTGATCCTGATTTTATCCCTGGGATGGGGCAGGAACCCGCCCAAACCTCCCCAGGCACCCATCACACACCCCTGAGACCCCACCCAGGGGACCTGGGGACAGGCAGGGTGAGGTGGCAGCTCCGTCCCCTTCCTGCCACCACCTCTGCCAGGCCGTGCCAAGGAGGGGACAGTGGCAAAGTCACCGGTGCCACCTTATGGGTGCCAAGGAAGTGGGGACAGTAGGGGACATGGAATTGCTTCAGATTTATTCTGGAGGAAACAAGAGGAGCTCTGCTGGGATTTCAAAGGTGGAAAGGGATCGCAGAAGCTCTTCCTGAGCTCTGCTGGGATCCTAAAGGTGGAAAAGGGTGGCAAAAGCTCTCCCCGAGCTCATTTGGGATTCCCAAGGTGCTTTCAGCTCCTGCACAAAGGGATTTGGGCACGTTTTTATGTGGGGCCGACACTGGGGACAGGAGCTGTGACCCCGCAGGCAGGGACACCACGAGGGGACAGGGGTCGGTTCTCACATCAATGCCCGGCTTCCCTGCGGGTCCATCAGGACCAGGAGCTCCAGGCTCGCCCTTGACACCCTGGAAAAGAGAAAAGGTGGGATCAGGTTGGAAGGAGCCCCCACGGAAGGAGCGGGATCACCGGGAGGCTGAGGGAGGGGTGGGCACTCACCGGGGATCCGGGGGCTCCGGCAGGGCCTTTGTCACCCTGGGGAGAGGGGAGAAGGTGGGAAAGGGATCGGTCNACCCAAACCTCCCCAAGCACCCATCACACACGCCCCTGAGGACCTGGGGACAGGCAGGGTGAGGTGGCAGCTCCGTCCCCTTCCTGCCACCACCTCTGCCAGGCCGTGCCAAGGAGGGGACAGTGGCAAAGTCACCGGTGCCACCTTATGGGTGCCAAGGAAGTGGGGACAGTAGGGGACATGGAATTGCTTCAGATTTATTCTGGAGGAAACAAGAGGAGCTCTGCTGGGATTTCAAAGGTGGAAAGGGATCGCAGAAGCTCTTCCTGAGCTCTGCTGGGATCCTAAAGGTGGAAAAGGGTGGCAAAAGCTCTCCCCGAGCTCATTTGGGATTCCCAAGGTGCTTTCAGCTCCTGCACAAAGAGATTTGGGCACGTTTTTATGTGGGGCCGACACTGGGGACAGGAGCTGTGACCCCGCAGGCAGGGACACCACGAGGGGACAGGGGTCGGTTCTCACATCAATGCCCGGCTTCCCTGCGGGTCCATTGGGACCAGGAGCTCCAGGCTCGCCCTTGACACCCTGGAAAAGAGAAAAGGTGGGATCAGGTTGGAAGGAGCCCCCACGGAAGGAGCGGGATCACCGGGAGGCTGAGGGAGGGGTGGGCACTCACCGGGGATCCGGGGGCTCCGGCGGGGCCTTTGTCACCCTGGGGAGAGGGGAGAAGGTGGGAAAGGGATCGGTCACCCCACAGAGCCCATCCCGGGGCATCCCGATCCTGGCCCAGTCCTAAGACAGGAGGATGGTGCTGGATCCCACAGGCTGGGCAGGATGGGGCCGGTGTTGGGCTGGGGTTCCTGAGGGTTTTATTGGGGTTTGTGAGGGTTTAATTGGAGTTTGTGAGGGTTTAATTGGAGTTTGTGAGGGTTTAATTGGAGTTTGTGAGGGTTTAATTGGAGTTTGTGAGGGTTTAAT
This sequence comes from Chloropsis cyanopogon, assembly GCA_013400585.1. Lineage (NCBI taxonomy): Eukaryota > Metazoa > Chordata > Aves > Passeriformes > Irenidae > Chloropsis > Chloropsis cyanopogon. The sequence goes on from WEZZ01034719.1 coordinate 9,384, forward strand.
TGGAGTTTGTGAGGGTTTAATTGGAGTTTGTGAGGGTTTAATTGGAGTTTGTGAGGGTTTAATTGGAGTTTGTGAGGGTTTAATTGGAGTTTGTGAGGGTTTAATTGGGGTTTGTGAGGGTTGAGTTGGGATTTTGTGAGGAGAAATTGGTGAAGGTTGTTCTAGGGTTTGATGGAGTTTCTGTGGGGGGCTTTTGTGAGGGTTGAGTTGGGATTTTGTGAGGAGAAATTGGTGAAGGTTGTTCTAGGGTTTGATGGAGTTTCTGAGGGGGGATTTTGCGAGGGTTTTATTGGGATTTGTGAGGGCTGAGTTTGGATTTTGTGAGGGGAAATTGGTGAAGGTTGTTCTAGGGTTTGATGGAGTTTCTGAGGGGGGATTTTGGGAGGGTTTTATTGGGGTTTTGTGAGGGTTGAGTTGGGGTTTTGTGAGGGGGAATTGGTGAAAGTTGTACTAGGGTATTGTGAGAGTTTTGATGGAGTTTCTGAGGGGGGATTTTGTGAGGGTTTTATTGGGATTTGGGAGGGCTGAGTTTGGATTTTGTGAGGGGGAATTGGTGAAAGTTGTACTAGGGTATTGTGAGAGTTTTGATGGAGTTTCTGAGGGGGGATTTTGCGAGGGTTTTATTGGGATTTGGGAGGGCTGAGTTTGGATTTTGTGAGGGGGAATTGGTGAAAGTTGTACTAGGGTATTGTGAGAGTTTTGATGGAGTTTCTGAGGGGGGATTTTGCGAGGGTTTTATTGGGATTTGGGAGGGCTGAGTTTGGATTTTGTGAGGGGGAATTGGTGAAAGTTGTACTAGGGTATTGTGAGAGTTTTGATGGAGTTTCTGAGGGGGGATTTTGCGAGGGTTTTATTGGGATTTGGGAGGGCTGAGTTTGGATTTTGTGAGGGGGAATTGGTGAAAGTTGTACTAGGGTATTGTGAGAGTTTTGATGGAGTTTCTGAGGGGGGATTTTGTGAGGGTTTTATTGGGATTTGTGAGGGCTGAGTTTGGATTTTGTGAGGGGGAATTGGTGAAGGTTATTCTGGGGTTTTATGGGGTTTCTGAGGGGGGGGATTTTGTGAGGGGTGAGCCCAGATTTTGCGAGGGTTTTATTGGGGTTTTGTCAGGGTTTCATTGGGATTTTGTGAGGGGAAATTGGTGAAGGTTGTTCTAGGGTTTGATGGGGTTTCTGAGGGGGGATTTTGTGAGGGGTGAGCTGGGATTTTGAGAGGGGGAATTGGTGAAGATTGTTCTGGGGTTTTGTGACTGTTTGATGGGGTTTCTGAGGGGGGCTTTTGAGGGGGTTCTATTGGGATTTTGTGAGGGTTTTACTGGGATTTGTGAAGTGGGATTTTGTGAGGGTTGTTCTGAGGTTTTGTGAGGGGTTTGATGGGGTTTCTGAGGGGCGCTTTTGAGAGGGCTGTGCTGGGATTTTTTGAGGGTTATTCTGGGGTTTCTGAAGTCCTGTGGCTGCTCTGGGTGTAAATAACACTAAAATAACACCACATTCTGGAGAAAGGGCACTTTCTGCTGCCTCACAGGGCTCCTCTCTGTTCGGGCCCCCATTCCACAGCCCGTAGAGGACCCAGAGCCACAATTTCCCCCCCAACATCCCTCTGCAGGAACCCCACTGGGACGTCACTGTCCCCCCACAGGTCCCCCCTTCACTGGGCACCTCTGGGGGTGTCCCTGCCCCAACCCCTCCGAGCATCCTCCACTGCACCCCAACCTCCCTGCCCTGCATTCCCCAAAAACCAATCCAGGCCCCAATTCCCAAGATGGAGCTGGATTTGGGGTGCAGAGCAGCAGAGCTGGGGCTGCTGTGTCTTCCCTTAAATCAGGAGTGGGAACAGCACGGAGCAGCACCCCCAGCCCTGTGCCACTCACAATGTCCCTTTTGTCCGTGTGTCCCCTCCCTCCCTCCCTCCCTCCCCACAGCCCGCACAGGTTCCTGGTCACTCACGTCGATGCCATCGACTCCCGGCACTCCTGGGGGACCGGGGGGCCCTCGTGGGCCAGGCTCTCCTGGTGGCCCTCGCTAGGGGAAAAAAGGGATGGGATCCACGTCAGGGAGGACCCCGAGATGTGCGGGGGGCACTGGAATGTGCTGGGAATCCACTCCCAGGGAGCTGGGATGGAGAACACCCCGAGGGGTCAGAGCTGTGTCCCTCCCGTGGATCCCCCAGCAAGGGCATGGATGGGGAAACCCAGGACATTTCCTCACACTGGCACCTCCAGCTCCTCATTCCTATCTATTTCTATCCCATTTCTCCCATCTCCTGTCCTGCTGTCCATGAGGAACAGAGCGGGGTCTCCATGGGGTGATGGCAGCGTTTTTATCCCTCTTTCCCTGGTGTCCAAGGATCTCCTGCCCTGATGGAGTAGGATCTCCACGGGACGACATTTTTACTCCATCTCTGCTCCCCCTTTCCCTGGCGTCCGAGGATCTCCTGCCTGGATGGAGCAGGATCTCCATGGGATGGCAGAGTTTTTGTCCCACCTCTGCTCCCTCTTTCCCTGGTGTCTGAGGATCTCCTGCCCCAATGGAGCAGGATCTCCATGGGATGGCAGAGTTTTTGTCCCACCTCTGCTCCCTCTTTCCCTGGTGTCCATGGCCTCCATGGGATGACATTTTTACCTCATCTCTGCTCCCCCTTTCCCTGGTGCTCCTGCCTGCATGGAGCAGAATCTCCAAGCATTTCTACCCCATCTCTATCCCCAACTTCCCTGCCACTCCCAGAGCTCCTGCCTCGACAGACCAGGGTGTCCACGGGGTGACGGCAGCGCTTCCAAAGACCCCTTTTAGCTCAGGGTGGGATTTCTGGGAGCAGTGGCAGGATTTAGGTGCCCAAAACCCCAGGATGAGGTGGGGACCCCCAGCCCCTCCGTGCGAGCTCTCCCTGGGCCAGGCTGGCTCCGCTCCCAGGCTCTGGACAAAAGCTCCATTCAGGGAAGCTCCCGGAGCCTGGTCCTGGCTTTGAGGTTTGCACAGGACTCGGCAAAGAAACCTCTGTTATCCTAACAGGGAGTTCAGGGGGGAAGAGATTCCAGTCCTGGAGACTGAAGCCCCGGTGTTCCTGGAAATGGGCTGCACTCCTGCTGCTCCTCCAGCCTCCCAGGCTGGGTTAATTTCAAAAAGAAATAGAAATATAAGGACTAAATATAGGAATAAATATAAATCTATAGGGGTGAGAGGTGCTGCTGGTTCGTGTACACAACAGGAGAGCCCCGGCTCCACCTTGGATCAATCCCTGAGCCGGGGAGGCAGCGAGCCCCCATTCCTGGGATCTCCCCTGAATGGCACCTTTGTCCTGCCCAAGGAACCAATTCCAAAGGGTTCCTTGTTCCCGAAATTCCCACATCCCCCTTGCTCCGCTCCCCTGCCCCCACAAGCCCACGGGGATCCCGGTGGGGTTTTAGGAAGGAGTTGTCCCCCAGTTTCTAACAGGCAGCTCAGCAGCCCCATGGAAACATTTCCCAAAACCTCTAAAATCGGAACTTTTTCGCAGTTCTAAGGCAAGCAGAGTTTTCCCAGGTGGAGTCCCACTGCCTGCCCCTCTCCAGGGCTCACCTTCCCCTTTTCCAGATCCATTTTCTCCTGCTCCTGGGTGAGTCCGGAGAGCCCACGGGGACCCCCCGACAGCCCCCACGGAGCCCTGGGACAACCCCGGGAGGGTCAGAGCCCCGCCAGCCCTGCTCAGCCCGGACCTGCAGCACACCCCAGGAAAGCAGGAGCAAAATTCCCAGAAAATCCAGTGGGAAAGACAGAGCCCCCCACTGCTGCTCCAGGGAGAAAATCAAATGAAACTAAACTAAACTCGTTTAGCCAACAATTCCCGAATTTCCAAGTCCGCGGAGAGCTCTCCGGCGGGTCGGGGCTGTGGCTGTGGCTGTTCCCACCCTCCCACGGGGACATTCCTGGGGGAAGAAAGGGAAAAGTGCCGGGGGAATAAACCCAAAGTGCTCGGCACTGCGAGGGAGCGGAGATGGAGAATGTCCCTTCTTCCCCATCCCCTCTCCATCCCTTCCCCATCCCCTCTCCAGCCCCATTCCAGCCCGGATCGAGCACGGCACTCACGAGCTGGGCCAGGCAGAGGCAGGAGGCCTGGAGCAGGAGCCAGAGCTGCGACACCAGGGTGGCACGGGCCATGGCGAGCCGGGCTGGCACCGAGCGCGGCTGGCACCGAGCGCCGGGGCCCCGACTCGCAGCGCTCCGGGACACCGGGCGGGCCGGGGGCGGAGGAGGAGGAGGAGGAGGGGGAGGAAGGGCTCATTAATATGGAGCAGAGGGATGAGGGCAGGTCCCCGCCCCTCTCAGGTGAGCCCGTGGCTATTCCGGGCTGGGTGGGGACAGAGGGTTTGGCACGGTGGTGACAGGATTTGGCACGATGGGAACAGAGTTTGGCACGACGTGGACAGAGCTTGGCACAGAATTTGGCACGGTGGGGACAGTTTGGAGCGGTGATGACAGAGTTTGGCACGGTGGTGAGAGAATTTGGCACGATGGTGGCAGGATTTGGCACGACGGGGACAGAGTTTGGCACGGTGGTGACAGTTTGGCACAATGGTGATGGAATTTGGCACGACGGGGACAGAGTTTGGCAAGATGGTGACAGAATTTGGAACGGTGGTGACAGAGTTTGGCACAGTGGTGACAGGATTTGGCAGGGTGGTGACAGAATTTGGCACCGTGGTGATGGAATTTGGCACGACGGGGACAGAATTTGGCAAGGTGGTGACAGAGTTTGGCACAGACGAGGGGCTGGGACAGGACGGGGATGAGCTCGGGCGCTGCTGCCGGGGCCAGCCCGGCCAGCACGTCCCAGGGTGTCCCCGTGGTGTCCCCATCATGCCATCCCCGTGCCGCTGGGCGGTGTGGCTGCAGCTCCCCCGCACCCGGAGGTGGGGGCGGCGCTGGGAACCGGCTCCGGCCACCGCAGGGATTGGGGACCCCTGCCCCAGTTCCTGCCCTGTGACCCCCGCAGCCCCTCGGGGATGTCCCCATGTCCCCTGGCAGGGAAGGGGGGCTCAGAGGGGCAGTTCCCACGGGGGCATGGATGTCCCTCTCACATCCCCGTTCCCATTCCCAGTTCCCGCCTCCGCCAACTGTCACCTCCACACCCCTGCCTGTCCCTGTCCCCCATCCCCTGCCTGTCCCCGT
>WEZZ01034719.1:15703-30783 GCA_013400585.1 Chloropsis cyanopogon
GGGCAAGAGTAGGGGGGGTTTGGAGCAGAGAATAGGGCGGTTTTTGGGGCGGGAATAAGGTGGTTTTGGTGGAAAGAACCCGGTGGTTTTAGGGGAAAGAATTCCGTGGTTTGGGAGGGAGAACGGGGCGTGTTTGGGGCAGAGAGCAGGGTGGTTTTGGGGGAAAGAACGCCGTGGTTTTGGGGACACAACAGGGTGGTTTTGGGGGAAAGAACACGGTGGTTTTCGGGGGGAAACCCCCCGGTTTTTGGCTGCAGCACAGCGGGGTTTGGTGCGAGTCGCACCGGAGGTGCTGCCGGAGGAGCTGCGGTTCCCGGAGCCCCTGGAAGCCGAGGGGAGATGGGGAGGGAACGGCCCCAGATCTCCCTGGGGAATCCCGGGAAGCACCCCGGAGTGGGTGGGGGCCTCTCCCGAAGGAGGAAGCAGAGGGACGGCGCTGTGGAATTGAGGGAATTCCAGCTGGGGAGTCACATCCTGTCACCTGGGGCTGGAATGTGAGTGCAGGACCTGCCCTGGCTGCTGTGAGGACAGGGAAGGAGCTGTAACCTCACCCCGGCATCAAGGACCGCTGGAGGAATTCCAGATTTTTGTCCTCTGCTTCCTCTCCCACCTGGTTTTTCCCTGGCACAGGAATCCGTGCCTGCCTCATCCCTGGAGTTGTTCAAGGCCAGCCTGGGATAGTGGAAGGGACAGGCTGAGCTTTAAGGTCCCTCCCAACCCAAACCATTCCGTGTTTTTCTGATTCCAAGGCGTGTTATGACCCTGATCTATCTGAGAGAGGAAATGTTTGAATTCCAGAGGATGACACAAAGGAATAAAACTGTTCCTTGTCCCCTGGTGCTGCTCTGTGGTTGCTGCTTCGTTTTCCTGCAGCACAAGAGTTAAAGTTGCCCAAAAATCCCGTTTTAATGAGCTGCCATAATCACTTGGAGATCTGGACTTGAGCCTCTGTTTCCCAAGAGCTGCTGGAATGAACTTGGAGAAGGGATTGGCCAAATCCATCTGTAAACAAAGGGCTTGGTCACCTCAGCGTGACCTCAAAAACTGCAGAGCCCCCTTGAACAGCGTTCAAAATCAGATAATTTTGATTTCTCTTCACCCTAAAAACCGCTAAACCACACTAACCTGATCCTTCCCACCTGCCTGGAGCACACCTGGCTTTTGGGATGAAGGTGGTGCTGGAGATCAGGGTGTTCCCCTCCCGTGCCAATCCTTTATCTCTTGGCACCTCCTGCCAGCCCCGAGGGCAGGAATAGCTCCTTTATCTCAGCTTGGCGAATTCCACCAAAGTGGGAACAAATTCAACCCCACAGCTCCGGGTGAGGCAGTGCTGGAGCATCCCCTGCTCACAGCACATCCTGGAAGTGCAGAATTCCAGTTAATTAATTATTATAATTAGAATTACCAAGTTCTGGTGTGGAGTTCAGCCTTTCCAAAGCTGGAAGCTGCTCCTGTCTGGGAGCACAGGGATTGCACCAGTCCTGGAGAGCAGGCTGGGGTTGTCCCTCGTTATCTGATCCACTAATTACCCCCTGCACTAATGAGATCCCTGGAAGTGAGAAATCTCCTCCTCCAGGGCATCTTCTGTGGCCACGGGAGCTGTCTGGGCTTAGAGTTCCAGGGAATTCCTGCAGTTTTGGGGCAGTTTTGGTACTTTTGATCAATGTGGTGCCACAGGAGCTGGGTCTGCCTGGAGCTCCATGGAGAATTGCTGCAGTTTTGGGCAGATCTGGTGTTTTTGGTGAATGGAGCTGTCTCTGCCCAAAGCTCCAGTGAATTCCTGCAATTTTGGGGCAGTTTTGGTACTTTTGGTAAATGGAGCTGTCTCTGCTCAGAACTCCAAGGAATTGCTGCAATTTTGGGGCAGTTTTGGTACTTTTGGTGAATGGAGCTGTCTCTGCCTGGAGTTCCAAGGGAATTGCTGCAGTTTTGGGGCAGTTTTGGTACTTTTGGTGAATGGAGCTGTCTCTGCCTGGAGCTCCAAGGAATTGCTGCAGTTTTGGGGCAGGTTTGGTACTTTTGGTGAATGGAGCTGTCTCTACCTGGAGTTCCAAGGGAATTCCTGCAGTTTTGGGGCAGTTTTGGTGAACCTGGGGCTCTCCCAGCTCTGATTCCAAGGAGGGCCTGATGTTCCTCCTGGAATAACTCCACCATTCCACTCTGCCTGTGGAGAGGAGCCCCGTGGTGGCTCCTGGTGCTGCCCTCAGCACTTCCAGGGGTGTCTGGAAGCAAAACTGCTTTTCTGTGCAGGGACTGGAGCAACTGGGATCGTGGGATGTGTCCTTGCCTGTGGCAGAGTGGAATTAAATGAGCTTTAAGGTCCTTCCCACCCCAGCCAGAGTGAGATTCTGTGAAACCTCGGGGTGGTTTTGCTGCTGCAGCAGCAAACCTTGCCCACAGCTCTTGTTTTGCAGGAAATTGGGTGAGTTCTCTTCACTGGTTCTTCCTCTTTTTGTTGCCAGCCTCGTGTTTGGGGGAGCTGGGAGAGCTGAGCTGGTGCAGGGTGGGCACTGCTGAGTTAGAATCCTCTCCTTGGAGGCTTTGGCTGTGGGAATCACTTGGAGAAACACCTGGGAAGAGCAGGGCAGGTGGGAATTGTGCTGCTGGTGCCATTCCTAACAGCCTGAGCTGAGCTTCCAGCAGCACATTCCCTGCTTGGAGTGGGATGGGGTGAAATATCCGAGTTGGGCTCTGCTGGGATTTGGAGAATTCCCCTTGGGTGACACAGAGTGGGTTCATTGCTGCCTCTACAGCTGCTCCTGTGCACCCCCAGCTAATTGTGTTTGGTTCTCTGCTTCTCCCAAACTCNCAGAGTGGAATTAAATGAGCTTTAAGGTCCTTCCCACCCCAGCCAGAGTGAGATTCTGTGAAACCTCGGGGTGGTTTTGCTGCTGCAGCAGCAAACCTTGCCCACAGCTCTTGTTTTGCAGGAAATTGGGTGAGTTCTCTTCACTGGTTCTTCCTCTTTTTGTTGCCAGCCTCGTGTTTGGGGGAGCTGGGAGAGCTGAGCTGGTGCAGGGTGGGCACTGCTGAGTTAGAATCCTCTCCTTGGAGGCTTTGGCTGTGGGAATCACTTGGAGAAACACCTGGGAAGAGCAGGGCAGGTGGGAATTGTGCTGCTGGTGCCATTCCTAACAGCCTGAGCTGAGCTTCCAGCAGCACATTCCCTGCTTGGAGTGGGATGGGGTGAAATATCCGAGTTGGGCTCTGCTGGGATTTGGAGAATTCCCCTTGGGTGACACAGAGTGGGTTCATTGCTGCCTCTACAGCTGCTCCTGTGCACCCCCAGCTAATTGTGTTTGGTTCTCTGCTTCTCCCAAACTCTGCCCTCTGCTCTCCAGCCCCATCCCTGCATCCAGCAGCTCCGTGGATCCCGGGGCGGTGACGTCGCAGCGGGAGCTTCCTCCCCAGCCAGAGGTTCAGGTTGCCCTGTGCTCCCCCTGGTTTGTCTGGCTCTTCCCTTCATCCCTTTGTCTCGTGAGATCCGTGGGTTCCAGGCCTAAATCCATCCCTTGTATCCCGAGGGATTGGATGGGAGAAGTGCTGCTGAACACGGCACGAATCCAGGTTTAATTCTTAAAAAAAAAAAAAGGTTTAGGGCTGGGGAAGTCTCTGCCCAGAGGTGGGTAAATATGGGATGGGAAAGGGGAAAGGCTTGGGGCTGGAGTAGGTGGGATGGGGAGGATGAGTCCCAGCGGAATTTGGGAATTATCTTATGGGGGAGCTGCTTTAGTCCAGCCTAACTCCTGTTAATCCAAACCAAATATTCCCTGAAAATCGGCGTGACTCAACTCCTCCTCCTCCTCCAGCAGCCTCTTGAGCTGCAGCTGAATTTCCTTTGCAGCCAGAGCAATTCCAAGAGGAACTTTTTTAAATAGCTGCTGGAACAGCTGCATTGGGAGGAAGGAGGATGGGGGTGGCAGGGGGAGTGGTGCAGCCTGTGCCTTCAAAAACCCAGCGTGGTGGGGCTGGAACTGCTCAGCTTGGCTTGGGAAATCTGGGATGAGGAGAAAGCTCAGCCTCGTGCAAGGGAGCCTTGCCAGAGGGATGCATGTGGGTTGTGTGTTCGTTTGAATCCTCAGCTGCAGCCACAATATTCTGGGATCTGCCATTATTCTGCTTTTCTGCTCTTCCCAACTCAGATCTGAGAGGTTTGTGCACAAAGGGAGAGGAAATGCTCCAAAATTCGCTTTATCCCTCTGGAATCTTCACCTCAGCAGGGTAAAACTGGGAGAGGACACAGCTCTGTCCCCCCCTGAGCCTGCCTGGAGCTGGAACTTCCCACTCAAGCAAGGGGAAAAAAGCATCAGCGTTCCCAACAGGGATTTAGGGTGGAATTAGTGGGGGAAGATCCCTTTTGAGCAGAGCTCTGAGTCACACTTGGCCCTACATCTGCCAGAAATAGGGATAATCCTCAGAGCAGCAGCACCTGGGCTCTCTGTGCTGTGACCCACCTGGGCACTGGAGGTGGGAAAAGAAAAATGCCCAAAATCCAAATCCCCAAAAAAAAATGCCACGTGATTCCCAGCTGGAGTAAAGTTTGTTCCTATAGAAACTGCCAGGAGTTATGTAAGGAACGGCAGCTGCAGTGCAAAGGGAGCTGGAAATGCAAAGTAGGTCTTGAAACCAAGCAAAAAGTCAGGAATAGCTGGGGGCTCCTCCAGGCTGATCCCTGGCAGTGATTGTTCCCTGTGTCCCAGGAAATCTGGGACGAAATTGGAGTTTTTAGGAGGAGCTGGCTTGGAGCAGTGAGTGCGAGGCTGGATTTTTACCTGGGCTTTAATAAGTTAGTTTATCTTTATTTTTGGCAATATTTGCCATTCCTTCCTGACCCTTCCCCTTGGAATTTCAAGCTCTAGGTATTGAATATTTAGCTCTAGATATTGAAAAAATTCTCAATCCATCAAAAACTGCCCCAGGACCTTCCTCTGCTCAGAGCTTTTTGAAGGACTTGGTGGCTTCTAATTCAAATTAAATTGGAAAACAGAATGTAAATATTTTTAACTCCAAGTGACGAATTAAAAACATCTTAAAAAGCAGCAAAATTCTATTTACAGCATCAAAAATCAACCTAGTGGTGGGAGAGCTTCCATCCTGCTGCTCTGTTTACAGGTGCAGCTATCACCTGAATTATTTGCATTTCGTGGAAATTCAGGCCTCCTTGGAATTTGGAATTTCTAGGATTGATTGATGTGTGGTTTTGGCCCAAAAATAATACCACAGGAAGTCCAGGGATCGTGGAATTGACTGATTTTTTAAATTTTTTTTAATGTATATTTATATTTTTAAGCTATGTCACCATCAGTGTTGGTGATGTCACCCAGTTCTTTTTCGTGGATGCTTGAAATTGTCCCTGTCACTGTTTTATTGACTGAAGGAACAACCATCACTTTCTGCAGCAGCAGGAAAGCCCCACCCTGCTGTTCACAGAAATTTTCATTTCCTCCACCTGCACTTCAAAGAACACGATGGCAGCAGTGATAAAGCTGCACTGAAAACTGCTCATCTTGACTCAAAAACACACAAATCTTGGCCTTCCAGGCCGCAGGGCCCTCAAATATTAGATATTTTTTGGTAAACTGGAAGATTTCAAGCTTTTTCTGGCAATCACAGCAATCGTTTTTCTTGCAAAATTTGGTTGAGGCCTGTAATTACTGTGGGGAAAAAAAAAAAAAGGAAAATAAAACCCCCAAACAGCTCTTTATTCTTTTAGAGGATGGTATAAAGCTGAATTTTTGGGTGATTAAACTACTTGATCAGGTGTAGATCTGTATCAAACACCTTTTGTGTGTGTTTAAGTGAGGGTTTGGATTTAACATCCCCTGAGGGCTGCCCAAATCCCTCAGTCTGGGCCTAAATCTGGGAGTGCAGCTGGGATTAATCCCAAATCCGAGGTGGATCCGTGATCCCTGCAGCAGGATCCACGCTCAGCTCAGCGATGAATAATGTTAATAACTGAATAATGTCATTTAGAAGTCTTGAAGCTGATTTAAGTGGGTTTTTTGAGTCTCCTTTGCCTCCCCAAAGTCCTGGGAGTGCAGAGCAGACATTTCCAGCAAAGAGCAGAGGAAGTTGTTTTGCAAGAGAGGTTTTGTCACAGCTCAGAGCAGGATGGATGGCAGTAAATCCTTGAGCAATTCCTTTCCAGAAGAAGGAAACCACAAGGCAGAGGAACCTCTGGGATCTTGAGTTCTTTCCTCCTTTGGCTCTGCAAAAAATGAGGATTATTCACCTTGGACTCGAGGAAATTTTTCCCCAGTGAAAAGCTGAGGGTGTGGATGTCCCCTGGCAGGGATTCTCCTGCTCCAGGGAGAATTCCCCACATCCCTTTTCCTCCTTAGACAGCCAAGGAGCAGTTTTGGGATCCTCATTTCCACTGGGAATATTTCATCAATTGTGATGCTCCCTCAATCCTGCTCCTCCTTTTCCAAGGAGCTGTGGCTTTGCAGCCAACTCCTGATTTATTTTTAAATGCTTTCTGCAGAGTTATTGCTGCAAAAAGTGGCCTCAGGAACTTGGGCCAGAATTTGGTGCCTGAGTGAAGGGTGAGGAGTGAATCCCCTCAGGATTTCGCAATTAAAACCACTCCAGGGTGTGAACTTGGAGCAAATGACTCATTTGGAGCAGGCTGGGAGTTGAAAAGGGAATTAGGCTGGGGGTTTTAAAGGGAATTAGGATCCTTTTCAGTCATTGAGATTATTCAGCAGCCCTTGGAGCATTAATGAGCTGGGCTTGGATGGGGACTGGAGCTGGCACGAGAGGTTGGTATGTGGAGTTTATTTTGACAGGCTGGGATGGAAAACAGGCTCTGGAATTGTCACTGAATCCCTGCTGGATGGTGCCTCCTCCCTTGGGAATGCACTCAAGTGTTCAGGAAAAAAAAAAAAAAAAAAGAAAATTCCCTGAGCAAGGGGTGCTTAGGAGCTGGTGATCCTCCTGCAGCCCCTGCCAGGCTGGGAGTGCATCCCAAGGGGGTCTGAGCTGGCCTAAACCTTGTGCCAGAGCTCAGTGGGCATCCAGACTTTGAAAAATGTTGGGATTTTTACTCCAAATTGATGTTTCCTTCAATAAAAGTGGAATTTGCGCAGGCCTGAGGTGAAGCCCAGAGCCACAGACTTGAGCAGGGTTGGTGCCAGGTGATTTTTCTTTCCATGGATGTTAAAATCATCCCTAAAGCTGAGACAAAAGTGGTGGCAGCACCAGGCAAGGCTGGCACTGGTGGTCACTGGAGAAAATTCCCAATTTTCCATCTGGGAATGGGGTTTCCATTTGGGCCTGGTGGCTCTGAGGCCGCTCAGCCTCAGGGAAATTGATTTTACAACATCGACCAGAGGATTCATGCAAGAAACAATTAATTTTTTTAGTGGTTTAAGGAGCTGAATGTTTCTGTTGGCCTTGTCCTCAACCCTCTGGGAGATAAATCCATAATTCCCTGAGCTGTGAGGGTGAGGAGCTCCCTGCCCTCAATTAGTGCTGGGTGTCAGGGCGTGCCCCCTTTTTGTGAGGGGTGATAATTCTCCCCGGCAGCTCAGCAGTGCTGATTAAAGCTGCCCTGTTCTTATTTATTGATACAAACCCATTTTTCTCAGAAAAATGTTTCCCTAAACTCCAGCCCAGGGGTTTTTCCCCCTTTTATCGCTGGAGCTGCTGCAGAGTCCGAGCTGGGCTTGGGTTTTGGGAAGTGAAAAGCAGCAGCAGGAGGTGAAAGTCACTGTGGAGATGCCACCTGGGGCTTTTTCGAGTCAAGTCACCTTGAAAAGAGCTGTGAAACCCTGTGGAAATACCTGCAAAAAGCAGAAAAAAGCAAAATCTGAGCCGCTGGGCACTTCCAGGGAGGTTTTTAGTGGGAGATGTTCCAGTGTGAGCTGCTCCGAAGAGGGAAGTGGGAGGTTCTTTACATCTGCACCAAACCCTTCCCCCCTCCCACAAACTCAGGGCTTTATGAACCATTTAAAAAGACATTTTTAGAAGGCGTTTGAAGGTTAAAATGTTGGTTTAGTTAAGCTGGGTGTCTGGAAAGGGGATATCGGAGGGTGTTGGATGTGACCTGACCCCACCAGGGTTTGCTGTGGCTGCAGGCTCAGGGAGCATTTTGGAAAATCCAGATTTCCTCCCTGTGTGGTGGCTCTGGAGTCCCTTCTGTCACAGAGCAGAATCCTGAGCTGCTGGGGGTCACAATCTGTGCCCTGGCTCTGCATAAAACCAACCCAAACTCCTCTTATTCCCTGCAGATTTGAAGCCTTTTTCCTGCAGCACCTTCTGGCTGTGCAAGGACACCCAAATCCCAGCTGGAACCTCCCCAGGGAACAGCTCGCCCCTGGTTGTATAATGTGTTTATTGCTGGGAGGAGTTCAAAAGCCTCAAAAAATATTTATTTTAATTTAAATATAACGAAGCTGCTCCATGTTGGCTCTCCCAGAACCTGGATTTAGGAGTTGCAGCACGTTCCATTTGTGGTTCCTTTGTTGTCCCAGACCCCTGAGGGGACACTGGAGCAGCAGGAGGGTGTGACACTACCCCTGAGTCATGTTTTAGTGGGAGGTTGTGGTGGCTTGAGCTGGTCCATGTGACAAACCCAGTGAGCTGATTACTCCAGGAGCTGCCCGTTAATCCTTTTAGTCCTATCAAGGCTAAATTTATCTGGAGTTTAAATCTAACCTTGAATCTCATGCTAATCCTTCCAGCAGTCTCACGTTAGAGCCCTGGGGTTGGATCTGGGAGAACATTCCACGGAGAAATCACAAAAATTGGTTTTATTCCCAATTTTTTGGGCGTGTTTAGGTGGTGCTGAAGTTGTGGGGTTTGCTTTAATAAATAATAATATAATATTTAATAAATGATAACAATAAAGGAGGTAATAAAGGGACTGAGGTGTAGGCAAGGATGTCTGGGAAGTGAATTCCTCAGCTCCGTTAAATTGATATCATTCCCAAATACTCCTGGAGAGGGAAAAAGCAGCAAATAATGACAGGAAAGGCCAGAAAACTTAATAAAGGCATTTTAAAAGTGAATTCCCTGGAAGAGGTGCTGGAGTTACCTGTTAGAGGTTGGATTCCTGTGCTCTGGAAGGGTCCCTGGTTTCATTAGCAGCACCAAATCCCTCAGGGTGCTCCAGGCTTTGCCCAGGAATAGGAATTAAACCGTTAACAGCATCTCAAGTACAGCAGTGCTTTTTTAGGGCTTCGAAATTACACTCTCCCCCTCTTCCCCCTCCCACCTCCCTCTCACTAACTTGAGGCTCTGCTATTTTAGCTGTGGCAAGAAAAGCAGGATAACTCTTCATCATCCAGAATAATGTCTGGGAAAAGGGCTGGTGGAAGGCTGTTTGATCCCTAATTCTCTGTTTTCCCAGTTTCTCATGCACTGGGACACCAGTTTGTGCTGGGAGCTGGAACTCTGGGCTGGGAGCAGAGGGTTTAATTTTAAAATATTCAGCAGGATTGAGGGTCTGGCCTGGCTGGGAGAGGGGTGGGAATTCCTGTGGATCTCTGTATCCCCTGGGGAATGCCCTGCTGGGATTCCTGGGTGCACCAAGGTATCTGAGCTCCTTAATCTTTCCTTTGTGGGTGTTTTTTTTATCCCTGGCATGATCTCCCATCCACACCTTGGAGCTGTCCTGCATGAAAACCAGGAATGTCCCATCAGAGCCGTGGGAACTGTGGAGTGAACTGATCATTCCTTGGGCTGGGATTGATTTTGGGGGACAAACCCTGGGCTTGGTGCTGCTCTCCTGGCTCAGCTGGCAATTCCTGCCCAGCACTGAGGAGATTTGAAGATGCTGAGTGGGTTTTTGCTGCAGGAAATCTTCTGGAGCTGATTCCAGGTTATCTAGGAAAGAAAAGGAAAAAGCAGGAGCACAGACATGGCAGAGCTCCGGGGGTTGGAGTGTTTGGGGTGGTTTAAATTCCTGTTTTCCTGCCTCTTCCTCTTCGAGTTTTTGGTTTGGGTAGATGGAAGAGGGAGGCAATAAATCCCCAAGGATAATGATTGGGAACATCCTGCTGATGTGGAATTGCAGTTTCCAGCCTGGATGAGAATCCAAAGGCCTCAATCCCAGTCCGCTTGCTGCAGTTTCCCAGTTGCTCCAGGCAAAAAAAAAAACAAAAACCAAAAACAAAAACAAAAAAAGGGTTCCTGAAGGAGCTGCAAGAGTCCTGTCTGTTCCCAGGGCCACGATGGGCATCCTGGAATATTGGGGTGTTCATCTGCATCCGCTGTGCTGGGATCCACAGGAACCTGGGGGTTCACATATCCAGGGTCAAATCTGTCAACCTCGACCAGTGGACACAGGAACAGATTCAGGTAAGGGCTGGCACAACTCAGTGAGGGTTTTTTTTTTTTTGTTAGTGGAGCTTCATAAATTTAAATAAACCAAGCTCAAAAAAATGTGGGAAGTGGAGGAGGAAGAGGAATTCCAGCTGGGATAGGTTGGGAGGGGAAATGTCCTCGTTCCAGGCTTGACAAACAGCAGAGAGTAAAGTTAAGGAGCTGCAAGTCTCTTAAATTACCAATCCCTGCTTCCCTGGAGGTGCTTCCCAGGGACTTCCAGAGGGATTTTGGATTGCTGAGGGGATATTTACCCTGCCTTGGACTAAATATTGCTTAGGATTGGCAAATGGGATGGGAGGGGATTGGAGCAGCCGCCTCAGGATCCCCTGGAGGGTGAAGAGTGGCTGTCAGGAGCGTCTCCCTTCCCTTGATTCCTCTTCCCTGGCAGCCTGGGATGCTGTGGGAGAGCTTTAACGTCCAGGGAAGGAAAATCTCAAGGTTTTTTTTTGGATTTCAGTGCGTGCAGGAGATGGGGAATGGCAAAGCCAACCGTCTCTACGAAGCCTACCTGCCCGAGAACTTCCGGAGGCCCCAGACAGACCAGCATCCTTTTTTCCTGGAAAAACACGGAGCCTTTCCATCCTGGGGCTGTGTGGTTACGGCTCCCTGAGGGAGGAGGAGTTCCCTGGGACAGGGAATGGGAATGAAGGAATTGGGCTGGAGAGCTGGGACACCAAGGTCACCACAGGAGGCAGCTGCTTCTCCCTGGTTTAGAGCCTGCTTGGACTTGACAGCCTGTTGGGACAGTAAAAAACTGGGAAATGTTGCTCTGAAATTCTCATTTTGGAAGAGCAAAGAGGATTTTGCTTTTCTTTTTGCTTTTAAAGAGAATTTTACTTTTCTTTTTGCTTTTAAAGAGAATTTTACTTTTTTTTTTTTTTTTGCTCTGAAAGAGAATTTTGCTTTTACTTTTGCTTTCAAAGACAATTTTGCTTTTAAATCCACCGGGGAAAAAATGAATTAAAGGGTTAATCTTGTTCAAACCTCTGACATTTCAGAGTGAACACAAAAGATGCAGGGTTTTGGAGGGAATGGGAGGGTTGGGTTTTCCAAAGTGTTGAGTATTCCAAAGGATCTGTGGAGACCTAATTGTGGCCTTCCAGGACCTGAAGGAGCTGCAAGAGAGATGATTTACAAAGGACAGGGTAAAGGGATGGATTCCCACTGCCAGAGGGCAGGGAGAGGTGGGATTTTGGGAGGGAATTCCTCCCTGTGAGGGTGAGGAGGGATTGGAATGGATTTCCCAAAAAAGTTGTGGCTGCCCCGTCCCTGGAAGTGTTCCCCAGGCTGGATGGAGCAGCCTGGGAGAGTGGAAGGTGCCCCAGCCCAAACCAGGCTGAAATTCTCTGATGGAATTTTTAACGCACCTGAAAACTTCAGCTGTTAACTCCCACCTTGCAGGAATGCTGAGTGAACAGGGATATAATGATGTGAACCTAAAAAAACAAAACCCCACAAGAGCACCTTTCCACCATCATCCTCTGAGTTAATCCGGTACCTGAGGTGCTTTTTGAGGTGCAGGATCCTGCTGTGACCACTGTGATCTGTGCTGGTGACCTGGATGCACTGAGGGGATGCTTGGGGCAAACAAAAAAACAGCGGAGAAAACACAGCAAGAGCCTAAATCCTGATTTAATTCCCTTTTTATAGCACTGAAATAACCTGAAATAACCCACGGGCAAAACCTGAGTTGGGATCCAGCGGTAAATTATTTTAAGAAAGTTACTGCTGGAAATGCTCTTTAAACAATGATTTAATTTAGTTACAGCCTGTACCTTGTTCCTCCCTGTCAAATAAGGCTTCTATTCTGGAATCCTTTGTCCTTAACCAGCTGCTGCAGAGCTGTGGAGAGTTTTATCCGGGATAAATACGAGAAAAAGAAATACATGGACAGAAGCATCGACATCAACGCCTTCAGGGTGAGTCTGGAGGCCTAAATTTGTGATTAAAACACTCCAAATATTTCCCTGTGTCAGGGACAATCCCTTCTCCAGGGCTGTTTCCACTTCATGGAGAGAATTCCTGCCCAGCACTGAGGAGATTTGAAGATGCTGGGTGGGTTTTGCACAGGGAATATTCTGGAGTTGATTCCAGGTTATCCAGGAAAAAAAGGAAAAAAAGCAGAACCACAGGCATGGCAGAGCTCAGGGGGTTGGAGGGTTTGGGGTGGTTTAAATTCCTGGTTTTTTTCCCTCTCCTTCATCTCACTGAATGGTTTGTGTGGATGAATATCTCACACTGGAGGAGGCCTTGGGAGGATTTTATCCAATTCCTTGCTCAGAGCAGGAAAAATGCAAATTTTACCTTAAATTCAACTGTTTCTGGGAGATTTTAGATCTGAGGGGTTTTAGATCAGTAACATCACCAGGTGTGAGCTTTTTCTTGGTGTAATCAAGAACTTTTCCCCTCATGTCAGTGATTTTTTCCCTCACAGAAAGAAAAGCACAACAAAATTGTGTTTAAATTCCTGATTTCTTCACTCTCTGAGCTGTTTGATTTGTGTGGATGGAAGATGGAGGCAATAAATCCCAGAGGAGATCTTGGAATTGTCCAATTCCTTGCTCAAAGCAGAAAAAAATGCAAATTTTACCTTAAATTCAGCTGATTTTGAGGTATTTTATATCTGAGAGGTTTTAGATCAGTAACATCACCAGGTGTGAGCTTTTTCTTGGTGTAATCAAGAACTTTTCCCCTCATGTCAGTGATTTTTTCCCTCACAGAAAGAGAAGGACGACAAATGGAAAAGGACCAACGAGTCGGAAAGAAAACTGGAACCCATCATCTTTGAGAAGGTGAAAATGGTAAGGTCAGGGAGAAAATCATGGAGAAAATCATGGAGACATCCCTGAGGCAGAGCAGAGGGATTCCAGCCTGCTCTGGGTGCATTTTTCTGGCCTCACTCACACCCTGGGTGCTTTGAGTCACTGGTGGGAGTTTGTTTTGCTCTGCTCACCAGACACTGAGCAGATGTGCAGCTTGGAATCCAGCTATCCCTGCTGCTTTTTCCAGCTCCAGCAGCTGCTTCTCCCTAGTTTAGAGCCTGCTTGGATTTGCCAACCTATTGGGACAATAAAAAACTCAAATATTCACTCTGAAATTCTCATTTTGGAACTGCAGAGAGAATTTTGCTTTTATTTTTGACCTAAATCCACTGGGAAAAATGGGGTTTTAAGGATTAATCTCGTTACGACCTCTGATATTTCAGAGTAAACCCAAAAGCTGCACAAGATTTGTGTTGTTTCTTTTCCCCCAGCCTCAAAAGAAAGATGAAACGCAGCAATCCAGGAAAAGTTCCCCCAAATCTGAGCCAGTCATGGACTTGCTGGGCCTGGGTAAGAAAAATTAGTATAGAAATTGTGGGAATTTGAGGAGTTTCAGTGCTAATTTTTCCCTGACAGGTGAAAAATTCCAGGAATCCTGCAGGAATATTCAGCTTGAGCTGCTCCAGTGCTGCTGGGGAAGAATTTTCCATGTGTTTCATTTTATCCTGGAGCCTGTGGTGTTCCAGGAGCAGCTTTATGGGACAAACAGGACCCAGGGGCACTTCCCAAGCCCTGCTCCAGCTGCAGAGGGGATGAGGGAGGTCGGGATCAGGTCGGTCACAGGGTGGGGTGGCAGTGGTGGCACAGAGGGACACCCAGGACATCTCTGTCCCTGCAGACGCGCCGGTGACAACGCCCGTCACCAACGGCCGGCCCAGCAGCCTGGAGAAGGACCTGGACCTCTTTGCATCCGTGGGATCCAGCTCAGACTCCAGGAAGGTGAGCTGGGAGTGTTTGTTGGTGCTTGGAAAAGCCTGGTGGTGTCCTAGAGCCACGAGATAATTTGGGGTGGAAGGGACATTAAAGAGCAGGGACATTAAAGAGCAGGGACATTAAAGAGCGGGGACATCTTGGTCTGTGCCAGGGTGCTCCAACCTGGCCTTGGGCATTTCCAGGGCTGGGGCATCCACCTGGGAATGCTGTGCCACTGTTTGACCACACACATCGACTGGCTGCCCCAAATCTTGCTTAGCTAAATTTCCCTTAATTAAATCCTGAAATCTCCCTCTTCCACATTAAAGAATCTCCCTCTTCCATCCCCCAGCAGTCCCTGCATGTGGATGGACATTCCCATTTTCCCCTCGTGCTGGGTTTTGCCCTGATCCTGTCTCTCTGTCCCAGGTCGTTGGCTCCATGCCGACCTCTGGAAGCGCCGGCTCCGTTCCCGAAAACCTGAATCTCTTCCCAGAGCCCGGAGGCAAAGGGGAGGAGGTGGGGAAGAAGCAGCTCTCCAAAGACTCCATCCTGTCCCTGTACGGCTCCCAAACCTCCCAGGTGCCAGCACAAGGTAACCCTGGCGTGAGCTGGGACCTGCAGAGCACCAGGGAGGGCTCCCGGGGTGTCCTGGGAGGTGACAAACTTCACTGGGGGTGGGGGTGGCCCCTGAGAACCCCAGAGTGGGGTGGCTGGGAAGGGAATGTGAAGCTCATCTCGTTCCAACCACGTACTTTCCACCATCCCAGGTTGCTCCAAGCTTTTTCCAAGCTGGCCTTGGGCATTTCCAGGGATGGGGCAGCCAGAGCTTCTCTGGGAAATCCATTCCAGGGAGGAATTCCCTCCCAGTATCCAGCCCAACCCTGCACTGGGAATCAGGGAGGAATTCCCTCCCAAAATTCAGCCCAACCTTGCCCTTAGCAGTTGGAATCAGGGGGGAATTCCTTCTCAATATCCAACCCAACCTGACTGTGGGAATCAGAGGGGAATTCCTTC
>WEZZ01034719.1:31187-47165 GCA_013400585.1 Chloropsis cyanopogon
AGGAATTCCCTCCCAATATCCAACCCAACCCTGCCCTGGGAATCAGGGAGGAATTCCCTCCCAATATCCAACCCAACCCTGCCCTGGGAATCAGACAGGAATTCCCTCCCAAAATCCAACCCAACCCTGCCCTGGGAATCCACTCCTGCACGTCCCTGCCCAAATCCCCTCTCCATCTTTGCTGAGAGCAGCACAAGGAGCAGCTCAGCCTGGCTATCCCAGCCAGGCTGTGGGTGGAATTTCACCCTCGCAGCCCCTGAGCTGACCCTGCTCCCTCCCTGCCTTTCCCAGGAGCGATGTTCATGGCGCCGGCTCAGCTGGGCTACCCCGCCGCTCCCTACCCCGCCTTCCCGGCAGTGCCCCCTTCCAGCAGCATGATGGGCGGCATGGTGGCCCCATCCATGGGCATGCTAGCCCAGCCTGGAGCCCCTGGCATGGTGGCACCCGTGGCCATCCCGGCAGGGTACGTGGGCAGCGTGCTGGGCGTTCCCAACGGGATGATGGGGGCCCAGCAGCCCGGCTACGTGGCCGGGGTGGCCGCGGTGCCCCAGGCCGTGTACGGGGTCCAGCCCAGCCAGCAGCTGCAGTGGAACCTCGCCCAGGTGAGGGGGAGGCACCTGGAGGCTTTTTCCAGGGTTTTTTTTGGGAGTGGGGAGGGGTGGTGGAGGAGCGAGGGGGTTTGTGCTTGGTGTGGGGTTGGTTAAGCTGGGCTTGCCTGGATTGTGCAGTGGGAGCGGCTGAGAATGCCAGGATTGGTCAGGGGGGGAAAGAATTCTGAGGGTGAGTCCAATCCCAACCTCATCTCCCATGGACACCTCTGGGGTGGGGACTCCCAATTTCCCTGGGCAATTCCAAGGCCTGACCACCCTTTCCATGGAGAAATTCCTGCTGATGTCCTGAGGACCCTGAAGTCCTCCCATGCCTGAGGACTCCAGACCTCCCTGGGCAATTCCAAGGTCTGATCACCCTTTCCATGGAGAAATTCCTGCTGATATCCTGAGGACCCTGAAGCCCCACCCTGCTCCCCTGTAGGGCTCTGCTGTTCCTGGGAGCNTCCTCCCATGCCTGGGGACTCCAAACTTCCTTGGGCAATCCCAAGGCCTGACCACCCTTTCCATGGAGAAATTCCTGCTGATGTCCTGAGGACCCTAAAGTCCTCCCATACCTGGGGACTCCAGACCTCCCTGGGCAATTCCAAGGCCTGACCACCCTTTCCATGGAGCAATTCCTGCTGATATCCTGAGGACCCTGAAGTCCTCCCGTGCCTGAGGACTCCAGACCTCCCTGGGCAATTCCAAGGCCTGACCACCCTTTCCATGGAGAAATTCCTGCTGATGTCCTGAGGACCCTGAAGCCCCACCCTGCTCCCCTGTAGGGCTCTGCTGTTCCTGGGAGCCGTGGGCAGTGTCCAGGCCCCTCCCTGACCTCTCTGCTGTCCCCTTTGCAGATGACCCAGCAGATGGCTGGGATGAACTTCTATGGAGCCAACGGGATGATGGGCTATGGACAGTCCATGGGAGGAGGAGGAGGAGGAGGAGGAGGAGCCCAGGGCAGCAATCCCTCCCTCAGCTCCCCGCTGTGGAAATGAGCCCTCGCTCGCACGTGACCATTTCTGCCTTTGTTCTGTTCTCCAGACCTGCTCCATGAGACATTCAGGGTTTTTTGCTTTCAGGTTTGGGGGACCCAGCCCAACCTGGATTGTTTTTTTTCCATCCCTGAGCTCCATCTCTGCCTTTCCACTGTCACAGCCACGGGGACAGCTGGGTGGCCAGGCCACGAGCGCAGCCCCGTCCTCAGCACAGTCAATGCACACGGGGAGGGAGGGGATCCCTCCCTGCACAAAGCTCCACCAGAGCTCCTGGGTAGCACTTGATGCCCTGCTGGGCACCTGGGCACAGGTGGGACTGGGAAATCTGGACTGAATCCCGCCCAGAAAACCGGGATTTCTCACTTCAGTGTTAGATTTTATTTTTTTTTTTTTTTTGGTGGGGAAAAGGGGGGGGAACCTCGTTTGGTGCTGAGGAACTGGATTTAAGCCGAGCCCAGGGGCAAGCAAGCCTTGCTACCTCCTCCCTGGAGCGGAGCTCTCCCTGCTCCCACCCTCCTTGGAACCAAAGTCCTTGGGAAAAGCCCTCTCCCACCCCCTGAGCAAGCAGGAATCTCGCCCAGAGTGGGGGCAAAGCCGATGGAATGTGAAAAACTTGCGCTGCAGAGGGAATTTTCTGCCTGGTGTTGGGATTCGATGGAATTTCACTTCTAACAATCTAACCAGAGTTAATTCTCCAGGGGCCCAGAGCCCTGTGCAAGTTTTCTTACACTTTTAAAAATGACTCTGACATCCTAATTTATACTTTTTTTTGTTGGTTTTTTTTTTGTTTTTTTTCTGTTTTGTTTCGTTCTTGTTGTCGTTGTTCCTGTGTAAAATCCTGGTCCCCCCCTTTCCTGGCTCGCTTGGGACATTTTAATCTTAGGCAGATTTCTTTTCTCATCTCCAGTAGAACCCAAAACTGCTTCAAAAGTCAGCAAGAAGTCGGACTTGTGGTCTGCTCTCTCCTGTGGATATGTAAATTCCCAAATAAAATATTGCAGTGGACTCCTCTGGTGCTGGTGGTCACTCCAGGCGTGGGAATTCAGGGGATTTCATCCCCAAAATCAGCCCAAATTCCCTCTGGATTGGGCTCTGTCCCAAATGCCAGGGAGCTGAGGGAGCACAGCCAGGCCTGGAAGAATCCAAAGTTGACACTTTTATATACAAACCCCTCGGCTTTGGGATGGGGGGGGAAGATGGAGCAGAATTCCTGCAGCTGCTGGGATTCAGTGATTTCATCCCAGCTTTAATTCCATTATTTCAACTATTTTAAACTCGGGTTTAACAAAACCTGGTCGAGCCTCGTCCAAAAATGTGAAGGAACAGGGGAAATCAGGGAATTGTGGAATTCCAGAATGGTTTGGCTCCCATTCCACCCCCTGCTCCTTCCCCAATCCCACCTTGCTCCAACCTGGCTTTGGGCACTTCCAGGGGTGGAGCAGCCACGGCTTCCCTGGGAATTCCATCCCAGCCCCTCACAGGGAGGAATTTCACCCCAAAATTCCCCCCACCCCCCCCCCATTCCCCTTTTTCCTGTCCCCATTTTATTTTTTTTTTTTTTTTGGGAAGCTGGAGGGGATTTGGGAAGCAGGGAGGTTTGGGGGTGCATTTGGGATCTTTTATTCATTATGGGATTTTTTTTCCTCAAGTCAAACCTGCTTTTTCCAGGGGAAAAAAAATGTTTTATCCCATTCCCCCCTTTCCCAGAGTATCCATGATGGGTTGTGGGATGATTTTTGGGGAGAAAAACTCAACTCAAGCACAAGAAAAAAGTTTTCAAGCTGGCTTTAATCATCTCCACTTGCTGCCCCAATACTGTACATGCAAAGCCAATTAAAAGGTGAATAATTCAACTTTTCCTCCCCTTTTTTTCTGGTTTTTTTTGGGAAGGAAAATATCAGGAATATTTTACAAAACAACGTGCGCCCTCAGAGCCGTCGGTCCTGCAGATAGAAACCACAAAAATACAAGAGTTTGACATTTAAGAAAGGACCACACACATAGAAAACAGGACAGGACACAGGTAGAAAATTCCATTTGCTCGTTTTTTGAAATATTCCCACTTTTCTGTAGCCGTCCCAAACCCATCCCCTTCTCTTGGATGTGGGACTGGGGCTCCAAGGATGCTCCAGTTCCCCCCTTGCCGGTGATTTTTGGGGAGGGTGGAGTTGTGGAATGGGAGGAATCTGTCATTAAACCAAGTTTAGGACAAATTAGCGGGGGGTGGAGTCACTGCTCCCATCCCAGCTCCCAAAAACCCCAAAATATCCAAGGGGAGTCTTCCCCTGGCTCTGCTTTCCCCCTCAGCTGTCACCTTCTCATTTAGTGCTAATTAACTTGTGGTTCATTAAGCTCTGACTCTTCCCCACCCCCTTTCCATGCAAATTTGGGGGATTTGAGGAAAATGGGAGGGAATTTGGGGTCCTTGTGGGGTTTTGCACTCTCACCCCCATCCCTCTTTTCGGCTTCCAAGGGTTTGGGATTTCTGGCAGAGCTCTGGGAGCAGCTCCTTGCCTTTAATCCCTCGTCATTCCCACCCTTTTATTCCCTTTTATTTTCTTTTTAATGGACCCAAACCGGTCTGGAATTCCACAATTCCCTTTTATTCCCTTTTATTTTCTTTTTAATGGACCCAAACCGGTCTGGAATTCCACAATTCCCTTTTATTCCCTTTTATTTTCTTTTTAATGGACCCAAACTGGTCTGGATTCCACAATTCCCTTTTATTCCCTTTTATTTTCTTTTTAATGGACCCAAACCAGTCTGGACTTCCACAATTCCCTTTTATTCCCCCTCAAGCTTTTTTCAGGAGGAAGCTGGGTTGAAAGATTCCTTATTATGGATAAAATCCCTCCATTTGGAATGGAAATCCAGAATTTTTATATGGGATAAACATTCCCAAACTTCACTTTTCCTACTCCTAAAAATCCATCAGGGCTTTCCCCTCTGTTTTTATTCCCCTGGTGCTGCTGCCAACCCAAATTCCAGGAGAAATTCCCAACTTTGCTTTGCCCCAGAGCTTCTTTTAGGTGTAAACTTGAGGGATTAATGACAGATTCCAGAGTCCTGGATCATCCTGAACATTCCAGGTGCTCGTTCCTGGGATAAATTCCGAGCTGGGGAGGAGGAGGAGGATGAGTGATGGGATGGGGAAGATTCTCTCCTTTCATGAAAAGATCAAAGCCCTTTAAGAAAACAAGGCCACCAACTTCAAAGTGCTCTGAACATTCAGGGGCTCCCTCGGGATGGGGAATTCCTCTGGGACATTCCCTGGGCGGGGGAGGAAATTCCCTTTGGAGCCAGAGGGATCCTGGAGGGAACGGGGTCAGCACTGCACACCTGGAGGGTCACCCCCCCTGCCTGCTCCAGAGGCTCCTTGTCCATCCAGGAGCTTTGGGGAGGGACTTGGGAAGGGATTTGTGCCCCTCCAAGGGGTTTGGAAAAGGATTTGTGCCCTTCCAGGATCTTTGGAGAGGGATTTGTGCCCCTCCAAGGGCTTTGGAAAGGGATTTGTGCCCTTCCAAGGGCTTTGGAGAGAGGGACTTGTGCCCTCCAGAAGCTTTGGAGAGGAATTTGTGCCCTTCCAGGAGCTTTGGAGAGGGATTTGTGCCCCTCCAAGGGCTTTGGAAAAGGATTTGTGCCCTTCCAAGGGCTTTGGAGAGGGATTTGTGCCCTCCAGAAGCTTTGGAGAGGGATTTGTGCCCCTCCAAGGGCTTTGGAGAGGGATTTGTGCCCTTCCAGGAGCTTTGGAGAGGGATTTGTGCCCTTCCAAGGGATTTGGAAAGGGATTTGTGCCCTTCCAGGAGCTTTGGAGAGGGATTTGTGCCCCTCCAAGGGCTTTGGAAAGGGATTTGTGCCCCTCCAAGGGCTTTGGAGAGGGATTTGTGCCCTTCCAAGGGCTTTGGAGAGGGATTTGTGCCCTTCCAAGGGCTTTGGAAAGGGATTTGTGCCCTTCCAAGGGCTTTGGAAAAGGATTTATGCCCCTCCAAGGGCAGGAGCAGTGCTGGATTTTGGATTTGAGCCCCTCACCCACCCCAGGAGGGTTTTGGGGGGCTCAGGAGGGGCTGCTGGACGGGGAAGATGGGAAAGGGGCACAGGGATCCCTCTGGATCATCCCTCCAACCCCAGGATTCCTTTGCCTTGGGCTCAAATCCCAAAGGGATCGGGAGTTGGGAGGGTTGGGAGTTGCCCACCCCCAATCATGGATTGCTTTTCATTCCACAGGGAAACCAAAAAAGTAAAATAAATCCAAAATAAAAAAAAAAAAAAACCTGGATGTGGCCAAGTGCACAAGCTCTGGGTCCTGAAGGAATGGAAAAAGTGGGAGAAGGGGAGGATCCAAGGGAAAGGGAAGGATGAGGTATAGCAAATCCGGAGCTCCAGGCCCTGGGGGAGCACTGGGATCTCCTGGATCCTCCTGGAGTCCATCCCGGTGTTCCTGAGGGATGCTCGGGGCTCCCACCACGTGGAGGTTCCTCAGACCCCCAGACCAACACCTGGACACTTTTCTGTGTCTTTTTAAACCCAAAATCTTCCTCAGGTGAGCGGG
This sequence comes from Chloropsis cyanopogon, assembly GCA_013400585.1. NCBI lineage: Eukaryota > Metazoa > Chordata > Aves > Passeriformes > Irenidae > Chloropsis > Chloropsis cyanopogon. The sequence goes on from WEZZ01034719.1 coordinate 37,325, forward strand.
GTTGTCCCACCCAGTCATGGAGCGACCCCCAAAATTCCAACCCTGTTTTTTGGGATGCTTTTTTTCTTTTCTTTTTTTTTTTTTTTTTCTCTCCTAAAAAGTCTTTCCTGCAGCTTTTCAACTCCTAAAAATGATTTTTTCACACCTTTTAACCAACCAGCCAAGGGTTGGGATGGGGGTTTCTCCATGAAAAAGAAATCCTGCCCTGTCCCTGGAAGTGTCCCAGGATGGGGCTTGCAGCAGCCTCGGAGGGGCTGGGATTTGCTGGATTTTGGGGTCTTTCCCACCCAAACCAGCCTGGGATCCTGTGGAGCAGAGGGAAGACTAAAACATTGGAAAAGGCCCTGCTGCCCTTCCCTGCTGTTCCTGCAGGGAATTCTCCAGATCCATCTGCAGCCATGAAATCCCAAGGGAAAGCAGGGAGAGCTCTTCCCATCCATGAGGAAAAACACATTTAGCTTGGATTCAGCCTGGCCAGTGTTCCTTGAGCTGCACAATTCTGGTTTTTTCCACCATTTTGCAGAGGTTCCCACATCCAGGCATTTCCCAAAAGAAGCTTCTGAGTCAATTGGAAGAAAAATTTTTCCACCTGGAAAAACATCCCTGGTGCAGTTTTTTTTAAGGATTCTTTTCTATGAGGAAAAAAAAAACCAAATCATTCCTGCCCTGCTGGGGTTTGTGAGTCCAGGTGGGAATTGTGGAATCCAGGCTGGATTTCCCAAGCTGTGGTGTCAGGCAGTGAAGAGAAGAGATTCCCTGTCAGCCAAGGGAATTCCTGATCCCATTCCTGAGGAATTCCTGATCCCATTCCTGAGGAATTCCTGGCCTGTTTGGAAGCAGGAGTTCCTGGAGGAAAGTTTGGCAGAGCTGGGAAAGGTGGAGGGAATTTTTTTTCCCCCCTCTCTGGTGCTCTGTGGCAGTAGATTCAGGGAATTGGTGCTGGATTTTTGGGAAAACTCCATCCAAACTTCATCTCCCAGGTTTTCAGCGTGCCCTGATGGTGATGAAACAGCAGCTGCATTCTGGCTGATCCCAATTTCCTGGGAATTTTGGCAAATCTGGCCCATTCCAGGCTGGTGGAAAACCAAGGGCTAAGCCAGGCCTGGAATCTTGGAGTGTTTTCTGTGCTTTGTGAGAATTTTGTCAGCTTTCAGGCGATGTTTCAGCTTCATTCCCAGGTTTTTTTTGTCAGATCCAACCTCGTGATTCCAGCTGGGGGTTTGGATTTCAGTTCTGGCAGTGTCAGGTGGGAGCTGCTCCTCTCTGCTGGGGGCTGGGTGTCAAGTGGGCTGCAAAACTGATTTAATTCCATATTCATTCCTCTTTCCAGGAAAAAAATCTCAGGCAAATCCAGAGATTTGGATTTCTTTTCTTGATAGAAAATAGAGGAAATCGTCGAACTCGAAATTCCTTCCAGGGAATTTTTGCAAATCAAATTGCACATCAAAAAAATGCCCTTTGTGAGAAAATGTTCCCCCAGAAAAACAACAAAAATCCAACCTTGGAGTGCAGGAATTCATCCTGGGATGGAATTCGCTTCCTCAGGAGCTGGCAGGGGGCTCAGTTTGGGATTTCTGGGTGTCTTGGCTGTGTTTTTCTCGTGGTTTGAGGAAGGAAAACGTCTGACACGAGGTCCTGGGGGTTGAGAAACGAGCAGCTGACGTTGCAAGCCCAGCATGGCACAATCCCAGCTCTTCCCCCAGTTTGGGTTCCCCACACCAGTTCAAGGTGGGTGATTCCTGCTGGGAATGAGCGGCAGCTCCTGGGGGGCTGGAAGGGAAGGAGGGAACGTTTCCCTGGATTTTGGTGTCACTCCATGGTGTTCCCACTTCTCCAGGAGAAGGAGGAGCCCCTCCCTCCTGCTGCGCTTTGTCCTTGTCACCCCCAACCCATCCGCGGTGACCCGTGAGCCAAAATCTTTGGGTTTTCCTCATTCCCAGCTGGAATTCCACCGGGATTTTTTCCAGCAGCAAACCAGGGATGCGCGTGGTCCCCTGCTCATCCCCCTGCCCTGCTCCCGTCAGGAACACCGTGGGATGTTCCTGGCAGGGCCCGAGGAACGCGGGAATGCGGAGGGGGCGGCTGGGAAGCTGTGCCCACGCCGGAGCAGAACGTCCCTGCTCAGCTCCTGCTCTGCCCACGCTCCTGCTCCGCGTCTCCACAATCCCACCGCGGCAGATCCGGAGTTTTCCCGTCGGAGTCGAGTTGGTGAAGCCAGAGGGAAGAGCAGAAAGGTTTTCCTTTTGGGATGCTTTCCCTCACGGAGAGTCAGAAATCCGGCACAGGCTCTGCCAGGTGGAGCCTCTTGGAATTCTGTTTCTCACGATTCCGTTGGCCTCGTGGAAGTGCTCCGTGCTCTGAGGGAACATCGAGTCCAAGCCGTCGTTTGTTCCTGTCTCAGCGCTCAGGGCACCGAGTTTATTCCCCAAACCACCCGAGGTTCAGGGCATCCCACGTTCCCAGAGGAATCCTCTGAGGAGAAGGATTTCATCCTTCACGGTGAGGAGGAATGAACTTTTCCCCATCCCAGCTCAGTAGGATCCAGCCAATTCCCTTCTCGGTGGTTTGGAGTTGCCAAAGTCACGGCAGCAGCTCCGAGTCCCCGTCACGATGGTGCCGAGTCCTGCTGGCCACGGTTTTGGGGTGGTGGAACCCCAAGTGTGGGGTTGTGGACCCCGAAGTTTGAGTTGGTAGACCCACAGACCTGGTTTGTAGACTCCCAAGTTTGGGGATTTGTGGAGCCCAAGATTTGGGGTTGAGGAACTTTGGGGTTATGGAACTCCAGATTTGAGTTTGTGCAACCCCAGGTTTGGGTTGGTGGAACCCCAGGTTTGGGTTGGTGGAACCTCAGGTTTGGGTTTGTGCACCCTCAGGTTTTGGATTTATGATTCCCCAGATCTGGATTTGTGAACCCCCAAGTTTTGGGGTTGTGGACCTCCAGATTTGGGTTGGCGGAACCCCAGATTTGGGGTTGTACAGAACCCCAAGGTCTGGATTTGTGAATCCTCAGGTTTGGGTTTGTGGACCTCTGGGACTGGATTGATGATTTCCCCAGATTTGGATTTGTGGACCCCAGAGTTGGGGTTGAGGATTCCCAAGTTTGGTTTTATGGACCCCCAGGTTTGGGGTTGGGTTTGTGGGGGGAACAGCTTCATCCCAACAGTCTTTTCCTTCAGGTTTGGGTTTGTTCCGCTGTGGCTGAGCTGGTTCTTCATTCCTGGTGCCACCAGGAGAAGCCCCAGGTGGGTTTGTTGTGCTCTGTGCATCGTGGAATTCCGTGTTTTGCCAAGAAATAATCCTATAAAAACCCCAGCCGTGCTGTGGGGCGATTTGTGGTGAAGACTGAAGGTCAGAGCCAGCCCCGTGAAATTCCCCATGAACTTCTTGTCCTCTTCCAGTCTCCTCATCTTTTGGTGTGTCGGGATTTTGTTCCTTCTCTCTTGGGAACTGATCCTTCAGGACAGTCATTGGATTTAGGAATATTTGATGAAGAAACCAAGAGTTTCTAGTGGTGTCTCCCCTGAGTAATTTCAGCAAATTTCAATAGGCACCTTCAAAAAAAGCTTCCGTAATTCCTGGGTTTGCTACAAGAACTGGATCCCTCGGAGGGAACCAAAATGCTGCTTGGAAAAACAAACAAAACGAACAAAAAAAACCCCAAAAACGCTCATCCCACTCATCAAAGGAACTCCTGTTCCTTTGTCTGCCCCCCGAATTCCAGAGGTGCTCTGGAGATGTCCCCCTGGAGAGAACCCGGCTTGGATTCCGCTCCTGCTTGGAATTCAAGTATCCAGGAGGGCATCCCAGCTCTCCAGAAGGGTGTCCCAACCCCAAGGAGGATGTCCCAGACCTGGAGGGGAGCATGCAGGAGCCCAGGAAGGGAATCCCAGAGCCCAGGAAGGGAATCCCACACCTTGAGGAGAACAGCCCGGTCTGGAGGAGGAGGAGGAGATCCCAGCTCCATGGAGGGCATCTCCAGGAGGGGATCCAAGATCTTGGGAAGGTCATCCCAGCCCTCAGGGAGGGTGTCCCAACCCCCTAGGAGGGAATCCCAACCTCAAGGAGAGCATTCCAGACCTCGAGGAGAGCATCCCAACCCCGAGCAGGGCTTCCCAGACCCCAAGGAGGAACAGCCAGACCTCGAGGAGGACATCCGAGATCCGAGGGGAGCGTTCCAGACCTCCAGGAGGATATCTCAGCTCCAAGGAGAGCATTCCAGACCTCCAGGAGGACATCTCAGCTCCAAGGAGAGCATTCCAGACCCCAAGGAGGATATCCCAGCTCCAGGGAGGACATCTCAGCTCCGAGGAGAGCATCCCAGCTCTCCAGCTGGGCAGGAAGGGGTGGGAGGCAGCTGATCCTCCAGGATCCCGGTGTTCCTGCTCCCTTGGGTCTCCAGCGAGGCATTCCCAGAGTTTGTCCTTCGGGTCTGGCTCTGGCCGGACACGCGCGCGGTCAGCGGTGGGACACGAGGAGAAGCCCAGTGGACACCGAGGGGAGGCCAGTGTCCCTTTCCCTGTCCCCTCTTGCTTTGGCAATGGTCACAGGCTACATGCTCCCGGGAAAACCAAAGAAAAAATTAAAAATTGGGGAAAAAAAACAAAAAAGGCAGGGAAATGGCCACCAAAAGTGCTGGGAAAGCGACCAAACGGGATGAGACTGGCAGATGTTCCCGGTCCATCCGGAGTTCTCTTGGATATTGCAGTGAGTGTGTTTGTTAGCACGTGGCAAAGCTACATAAGAGAAGATGCTACATTCCTTGGAAAACAAAAATAGTGCTGAGTTGGATTTGTTCTGAGTTCTGAGCGGAAAAGTTTCCCTTTGCCTCGGGGGCGGGGAAAGGGAACGGGAGGAAAAAGGAACCTCGTCCTCAGCCAGACTGAGCTGCTCCCAGCAGGGTCAGGAGGGAACTGGGAGCTTCCAGGACGAGGTCTGGGAAAGTCTGGGATCGTTGGCAGTCGCAGCCCTCGGAGGGAATTTTCAGCTCTCCTTCCCCCCAGCCTCACACCCCGTCCTCGCTCCCTCTCCCTTCCCAGGGAGGGCGTCCAGGACAGATTTTTTTTGAGGGGGGAAAGAGATTGAAAATTATAAAAAAAAAAGAAAAGGAAAAAAAAAAAACCAAAAAAGGGATATTTACAGCTCTCCACGACCAGTTCTGCAAGGTCTCCTTGGGTGTCTCCTTCCCTATCCCAGCTCCTACGGGCAGGAGGGGCTGGTGGAGCTCTCCAGGGAGGACTGGGAGAGGCGGCGGGTCAGGGGTCCGATGCTGGAGTCGGCCAGGGAGGAGGTTGGGAAGAGTTTGTACCAGCCCGAGACGGCGCTGGAGAGATCCAGCTCCTCCAGGATGATCTGGGCCATGCCCATGAAGCACTTGTGGTCCATGCGGCCGTAGTCGCCCCAGACGATCACCTGTGGGCAGGGAGGGCTGGTGGAGCTGGGACTTCTGGGGAAATCCTGCCCAGGTGGGAAAACCCGGCTGGGCTTGGGGTTGGGAAGGGCTGAGGGGTGCAGGAAGGGCGCTGGGGGTCCCTGGCCTTGCTCCCCTCGCCCTGTGAGGGTGGGGAGGTTCTGGCACGGGGCATTCAGATCCCAAAGAGGGATCACAACCTCAAGGAGAGCATCCCAAACTTGAGGGAACCATCCCAACCCCAAGGAGAGCATCCCAGCTCTGAGGAGAGCATCCCAAACTGGAGGAAACCATCCCAGCCCTGAGGAGAGCATCCCAAACTCGAGGAAACCATCCCAACCCTGAGGAGAGCATCCCAACCTCAAGCAGGGCATTCCAGACCCCAAGGAAAACATCCTGGACCTCAAGGAGAACATCCCAACATCAAGGAGAATATCCCAGCCCTAAGCAGGGCATCCCAGACCTCCTTAAGATCATTCCAGACTTCAAGAAGAGCATCCCAACCTCAAGGAGAACATCCCAACCCCAAGGAGAGCATCCCAGCCCTAAGCAGGGCATTCCAGACCTCAAGGACATCATTCCAGACCCCAAGGAGAACATCCCAACCTCAAGGAGAACATCCCAACCCCAGGCAGGCCATTCCAGACCCCAAGGAGGCCACCCAGACCTCAAGGAGAACATCCCGACCCCAAGGAGAACATCCTAACCCCAAGGAGAACATCCCAACCCCAAGGAGGGCACCCAGACCTCAAGGAGAACATCCCAGCTCCAAGGAGGGCATCGCAGCCCACAGAAGCTGTGGCTGTCCCGCCCCTGGCAGTGTCCAAGGAAAGGCTGGAGGCGCTTGGAGCCACCTGGGATGGGGGAAGGTGTCCCTGCCCACCTGCAGGACTTTGCCCTGGGGACTCTCCTCGAAGAGCAGGGGCTGCTGGTACGAGGGGTCGCAGGTTTTCTTCACCACCTTGGTCTTCTTCTTGGCCAGGCAGACGCCGTTCTCCAGCAGGTAAACCTTCACGTAGGTGGCTGGGGAACGGGGACAAACGGGGACAAACGGGGACGTGGAGCAGCACCCTGGGGTGATCCCAGCACGGCACCCACCCCGCTCCAGCCCCAACCCCCTCCCTCCACGGGCACCTACCAGGGATGCACTTGGAGCCCATCTTCGGGATGAGTCCCCTGGCCTGGATCACGTCCACCTCCAGCTGCCCGTTGCGGTCAGCCATGCCGACGTGGACATCGCCTGCGAGGGGGGACACGCCTGATGGGGACAGCCACCACCCCTGGGGACAGCCACCACCCCTGGGGACAGCCACCTCCCGATGGGGACAGCCACAGCCCCGGGTCCTCATCGCCAGGGGGAATTGGGCACGCCCATCCTCGCATCCCGCTGGATTTGTTGGGATCTGGGGGCTCGGTGGGAGCCCCTCATCCCCCTCGGCTCCATCCCTGCCGCTGGGATTGAACCCCTCGTGGTGGGAATAAGGCTGGGATTTACCCAGGCTGGGATTTACCCAGGCTGGGCCTTGGCCGGGTGACTCCCCAGGAAAAGGAGAGGCTGGGACAGGAGGGATCAGGGGCCAGGAACTCTGAGGGGTCCAACCACCCCCTTTCCCCCTTTCCCCTTTTCCCTTACCCATTCCCCTTTCTCTTTTCCCCTTCCCCCTTTCCCTTTCCCAAACTTCCTTGAACTTCCCTTCCCTGAACTTCCCTCCTGCTGGGATTTATCCAGGACCAGCTCCCAGTACCCCAGGGACAAGGGACACCGGGCAGCTCTTCCCAGTCCCATTCCCAGTCCCATTCCCATCCCATTCCCATTCCCATCCCATTCCCAGTCCCATTCCCAGTCCCATTCCCATTCCCAGTCTCATTCCCAGTCCCATTCCCATCCCATTCCCAGCATCTCCAGCCCCGGCAGGATCAGGGAGCCACCCTGGGGTGTGTCCCCAGCTGGGGACACGCTGCTGCTGGCTGGGAATTCAGATTCTGGGTACAACTTTTGATCCCCATTTGGGATTTCAGAGGGAAAAGAGGGACAAAAGGTGGGGGGGGGGCGGGTTGGTCCCAGGATACTCCAAAAGGAAACCCCGGGAAAAGGAAACCCTGGGAAAAGGAAATCCCGGGAAAAGGAAACCCCGGGAAAAGGAAACCCCGGGAAAAGGAAATCCCGGGAAAATGAAACCCCGGGAAAAGGAAACCCCGGGAAAAGGAAACCCCGGGAAAAGGAAACCCCGGGAAAAGGCAGACTGCTGCTCCTCAGGGCTGCCCTGAGCATTCCCGAGCATTCCCGGGCCGGGATGGAGCCCTGGGGAGAAGCACGCGGTCTCTTCCCGCCGCTCGCTGCCTGCGGAGCCCCCCGGGCGCTGCCCCGCTCACCCATCGGGGGGGTCGCCAGCGTCTGCCGCCCCACCAGCTGCCCCGGCCCCAGCCCGTCGAGGAAATCGCTGAACTGGCTCTCGGCTCCCAGCCGCGTGGTGGGGAAGATGAACCTGCAAAGGATCGTCATGGAGCATCCCTCTCTGCCCGGATCGGGGAGGGGTCCCGGCGCCGCCCCCGGCCCCTGCCCCGTTCCTTACGTGCCGTCCGAGCTGTTGCTGTTGGTGCTGCCGTCCGTGGATTCCCGGCTGCCCTGCCGGGTCACCCTGGTCCTCATCTCCACGGCGATGCCGGTCTCGGTGCTCCTGCGGATGGTGCTGCGCAGCTTTTTGGGGCCTCCCTCTGGAATTGGGGACGGGATCAGCTCCGGATCCTGCCCCCAGCCCTTCCCTGCCCTCCTGATTGCCGTCATTCCCGGGATTTGTGGAGGAGAGGAGAGGGAGAGGGAGAGGAGAGAGCCGCGGGCTGGCTCCGTGTCCCCGTGTCCCCGCTCCATCTGCCACAGCCTCGCTCTGTCCCAGTGTCACCGCGGCTTTGGGTGGCTGAGAGTCCCCTCTGCAACAGAGACCGGCCCCACTGACCCCCACAAGTGCTGGCACGGTCCCCTGGCCTCCAAAGTCCCCGTGCCAGAGGGGACAGGAACCCTCAGTGTCACAGCCCCAGCGCTCCTGGTGTCCCTTTTCTCCACCCTCCTTGTGCCCCTGTCCCCGTGCTGGAGGGGACAGCAACCCCCAGGTGTGGGCACAAGCCCAAAGCTGCCTGCTGTCCCCTTGGCCTCCAAAATCACCGTGCCCCTGTCCCCATGCCAGAGGGGACAGGAACCCTCAGTGTCACAGCCCCAACGCTCCTGATGTCCCCTTTCTCCACCCCCTTGTCCTCCAAAATCCCTGTCCTCGTGATGGAGGGGACAGCAACCCCCAGGTGTGGGCACAAGCCCAAAGCTGCCTGCTGTCCCCTGGCCGTGCCCCTGTCCCCGTGCCAGAGGGGACAGAACCCGCGATGCCACAGGTGTGGGCACAGCCCCAGCACCACCTGATGTCCCCTCTCCTCCACCCCCTCCTCGCCACGTGTCGCCGGCGGTGGCAGATGGCAGCAGCAGCAGGAGGAGGAGNGCGCTCCTGGTGTCCCTTTTCTCCACCCTCCCTGTGCCCCTGTCCCCGTGCTGGAGGGGACAGCAACCCCCAGGTGTGGGCACAAGCCCAAAGCTGCCTGCTGTCCCCTTGGCCTCCAAAATCACCGTGCCCCTGTCCCCATGCCAGAGGGGACAGGAACCCTCAGTGTCACAGCCCCAACGCTCCTGATGTCCCCCTTCTCCACCCCCTTGTCCTCCAAAATCCCTGTCCTCGTGATGGAGGGGACAGCAACCCCCAGGTGTGGGCACAAGCCCAAAGCTGCCTGCTGTCCCCTGGCCGTGCCCCTGTCCCCGTGCCAGAGGGGACAGAACCCGCAATGCCACAGGTGTGGGCACAGCCCCAGCACCACCTGATGTCCCCTCTCCTCCACCCCCTCCTCGCCACGTGTCGCCGGCGGTGGCAGATGGCAGCAGCAGCAGGAGGAGGAGGGTGGCACGAGCGGCCACCCCTGGCACTGTCCCCCTGCCCTGCTGCGTCACCATGTGTGAGGGGTGGCACTGCCAGCTTCGTCCTGCTCTGCTCGGGGCTGTCCCCACGCAAGGGTTTGCCCGGTCCTGGCAGCTCCCTGGAACAGCCTTAAAATTTAGGGAAATGTGAACTGGGGAGTGACTGAAGCCGTTGTAATTTGAATTATTGGCATATTTTGAATTATTATTGGTGATGGTCTTCATAAATTTAAATATTTGAGAAGTTGGGATCAACTCTGGAAGCTTGAATTATTGTTATATATTGAAGAATTATTATTATATATTGAATTATTATTATTATTATTATTATTATTATTATTATTATTATTATTATTGGTGATGCTCTTCACAAATTGAAATATTTGAGAAGTTGGGATCAATCCTGTCCAGTTCATTTTGGGGAGCATCCCCAGGTGCAGTTCTGCTTTCGGGATCAATTTAACCCCTTCAGAGCCACCTCG
>WEZZ01034720.1:491-13690 GCA_013400585.1 Chloropsis cyanopogon
CCCGCCCGGCGCGCCGCGCCATTGGCTGTGCGCCTGCGGGGATGCAAATCAACGGCGGCCTCCGCCCAATGGGAGAGCGGGGGACGCGCCGGAATACAAATGGACGGTGGGCGGGGGTACGCGGTTCAGGCGACGGGGCGCGGGAGCAGGGATGCGGATCGGGAGGCATCGGGGTATCTCGGGATATATCGGGATACACGGACCGGAATCCATCGGGATAGGCCGGCCACCGCACCACCCGGCCTCCCGCTCCCACCGAAACGCTTCCCAGAGGCCCCGGCTTAGTGAGGCTGCAGCGCTGGGCGGGGCAGCCGCGGGGCTCTGCGAAATGACCCCTTCGGGGGATGTGAACACCCCGTTTTATTCCCCGCCGGGGCTGCGAGATCCCCCGGGAGGAGCGGGAACGACCCCACTATTCCCGGGTGTGCGGACACCCCCATGCATCCCCCGCTGAGGCTGCACCCCATCCCGGGAGGAGCGGGAACGATTCCCCATTCCCGGGGCTGTGGACAGCCCCCCATCCGAACCCCGGCACGTAAAGAGCGGAGGATGCCCGGCGGGGAATTCGCTGCTTTCTATCTTCTTTGTCCTACTGCACCCTTCCTGGCGCTCCCAATTAGCAAATTGGGGGAAGGGAATGAAGATTTGAAGCCACTCCCAACCCTTTGTTTTCCCTGTCTGCCTTCTCCCACACCTCGTCCAGAAACTCCAGCCCGGATCCAACCCCCCACAGACACCTGCGTCACTAACCTGAAACTTAGAGCCAGGGAAGTGTGGGCTCAGAGCTACACACCCGGGCTTGGGGGTTCTCTCCGGTCCCTCGGGCCATTCCTTACTGTGCTGCCAACTCCGTGTTCCATGTTTCAGTCACACTTGGAGTCAAATTTCTCAGACCCTGAACTCCATAAGCTGGTACTTCGAGGAAAGAAATGCATTAAATGGCATAAATATCTCCTTGTTGTTTACAGTGCACTTGTCCCAGTGCAGGGAAAAGAGGTGGGATCCGTCGCCAAGCAGGTTCCTCTGACATCAGCTGTGCTGGTGTAAGGTACAACACAATTTTTGGAGAACTCAATGCCACAAATTCACTTCTGTTTGAAGGTTGTAACTAATAATTAATGATCAAAGACTTACCTTCTTCCCTCAGTCATGATGAATTTCACATCACACAAACTGCATCTTTACCTGCCACGAAATTGTGATCTCTTTATACCCAAACACACCATGCACACTCAGTAAGAAATGCAACCTTTGGTCTAGGAGAGCAATAAATCATTATAAAGACAACATCTGTTCTAACAGACTCCTATCAGGACCTTTTATGTTTGTTTCTTCACAGAAAGCTCTAAGGAATATAGAGAAGGAGTTTTTTTCTGGGTATAGGTAGGATATCACACAACACTTAAAGAGCTGCTATGTCAATCAGTTAGTAGCCAATTAGCAACAAATTAAAAAGTGGCTCATTATGACAGTGGCAAAATGATTAATTTGTCAGCCTGTAGGGTTTATTTTGATTTAATGATTAGAATAGACAACTCTGAATGAGTTATCCTGAGCCTCTGATGTGTGCTTGAAGAAGTTTTGAGACCTTAGCATATTTTTGCTCAGAACATGGCAGCAAGAATCTACGTCAGGTCTCTAAATTTAGACTATGCAACTGTTCCTTTTTTTTCTCTTTGATGCTCGTTTTCCTCATCAGTTTCATATCTGAATGGTTCCATGCCTTTTTTTTTGCAGGTACGGGAGTACCAGAGAGGAATCACACTCTGCCCAAGGTTGGGAGCTGGCACCCAGGCCTTGGGCAGTGGATCACCAACACACCTAGAGCCTATCTCAGCTTCCCAAACATACCTATTTCAATTTTTTTTTTAATTTTAAAAAGGCTTCCTACTGCACATGGGCTTAATTCAGACCAGCAGTTCTTGAACATTGAGTATTCCATAATCATATATGCCATAACTTGGGTCCAGCAGTGACTAGAGTCAGAAAGCAAAAATGAATCTTCAGGTGACATTTTTCAAGAACCTAAGTAGTACAGAATGAAATAAATGCAGAGATTAAAGGGCTGGAAAACCACAGTTGTTGAACATGCAACATCTATGCAGCACCAAATTTTTAAAACTTCCATGATTTAGGACCAGAATTGAGCTCCCAAGCATGTCCCTTAGCTCCACACCAACATGCCCCAATTTTCTTTGCTTTTAGCAATGACATAAAAGGTTGTCAAAACATATAATTTTAAACTTACTGTAGTTTGCAAACTGGCTTATTTAGCCTTGCTAAAAAACAGGTGAGGAATGGAACTTGCCTTTTGTATAATCTCACATGAGGGGAGGGGAGGAAAAGGGCTAATGGATNAACCAACCAAACCAACCAAAAAAACCACACCAAAAAAAACCAGAACAAAAATAAATCCCCCGGGGCCAAATCACTGCTATCCCAGGGAAGGGGAGCGGAGGAGGGCGCGGCGCGGCGCGGCACGGGAGGTGATCGGTGCTCTCCGCAATGGCAGGAACGGGAGAAGCAGCCAGTCCAGCGCTTCGCCCTTTCTTCCCTGTGCCCGGAGCCCGGCCCAGCCCCGCCAAAGCCCGGCCCAGCCCCGCCAAAGCCCGGCCCAGCCCCGNCGGGGCTCTGCGAAATGACCCCTTCGGGGGATGTGAACACCCCGTTTTATTCCCCGCCGGGGCTGCGAGATCCCCCGGGAGGAGCGGGAACGACCCCACTATTCCCGGGTGTGCGGACACCCCCATGCATCCCCCGCTGAGGCTGCACCCCATCCCGGGAGGAGCGGGAACGATTCCCCATTCCCGGGGCTGTGGACAGCCCCCCATCCGAACCCCGGCACGTAAAGAGCGGAGGATGCCCGGCGGGGAATTCGCTGCTTTCTATCTTCTTTGTCCTACTGCACCCTTCCTGGCGCTCCCAATTAGCAAATTGGGGGAAGGGAATGAAGATTTGAAGCCACTCCCAACCCTTTGTTTTCCCTGTCTGCCTTCTCCCACACCTCGTCCAGAAACTCCAGCCCGGATCCAACCCCCCACAGACACCTGCGTCACTAACCTGAAACTTAGAGCCAGGGAAGTGTGGGCTCAGAGCTACACACCCGGGCTTGGGGGTTCTCTCCGGTCCCTCGGGCCATTCCTTACTGTGCTGCCAACTCCGTGTTCCATGTTTCAGTCACACTTGGAGTCAAATTTCTCAGACCCTGAACTCCATAAGCTGGTACTTCGAGGAAAGAAATGCATTAAATGGCATAAATATCTCCTTGTTGTTTACAGTGCACTTGTCCCAGTGCAGGGAAAAGAGGTGGGATCCGTCGCCAAGCAGGTTCCTCTGACATCAGCTGTGCTGGTGTAAGGTACAACACAATTTTTGGAGAACTCAATGCCACAAATTCACTTCTGTTTGAAGGTTGTAACTAATAATTAATGATCAAAGACTTACCTTCTTCCCTCAGTCATGATGAATTTCACATCACACAAACTGCATCTTTACCTGCCACGAAATTGTGATCTCTTTATACCCAAACACACCATGCACACTCAGTAAGAAATGCAACCTTTGGTCTAGGAGAGCAATAAATCATTATAAAGACAACATCTGTTCTAACAGACTCCTATCAGGACCTTTTATGTTTGTTTCTTCACAGAAAGCTCTAAGGAATATAGAGAAGGAGTTTTTTTCTGGGTATAGGTAGGATATCACACAACACTTAAAGAGCTGCTATGTCAATCAGTTAGTAGCCAATTAGCAACAAATTAAAAAGTGGCTCATTATGACAGTGGCAAAATGATTAATTTGTCAGCCTGTAGGGTTTATTTTGATTTAATGATTAGAATAGACAACTCTGAATGAGTTATCCTGAGCCTCTGATGTGTGCTTGAAGAAGTTTTGAGACCTTAGCATATTTTTGCTCAGAACATGGCAGCAAGAATCTACGTCAGGTCTCTAAATTTAGACTATGCAACTGTTCCTTTTTTTTCTCTTTGATGCTCGTTTTCCTCATCAGTTTCATATCTGAATGGTTCCATGCCTTTTTTTTTGCAGGTACGGGAGTACCAGAGAGGAATCACACTCTGCCCAAGGTTGGGAGCTGGCACCCAGGCCTTGGGCAGTGGATCACCAACACACCTAGAGCCTATCTCAGCTTCCCAAACATACCTATTTCAATTTTTTTTTTAATTTTAAAAAGGCTTCCTACTGCACATGGGCTTAATTCAGACCAGCAGTTCTTGAACATTGAGTATTCCATAATCATATATGCCATAACTTGGGTCCAGCAGTGACTAGAGTCAGAAAGCAAAAATGAATCTTCAGGTGACATTTTTCAAGAACCTAAGTAGTACAGAATGAAATAAATGCAGAGATTAAAGGGCTGGAAAACCACAGTTGTTGAACATGCAACATCTATGCAGCACCAAATTTTTAAAACTTCCATGATTTAGGACCAGAATTGAGCTCCCAAGCATGTCCCTTAGCTCCACACCAACATGCCCCAATTTTCTTTGCTTTTAGCAATGACATAAAAGGTTGTCAAAACATATAATTTTAAACTTACTGTAGTTTGCAAACTGGCTTATTTAGCCTTGCTAAAAAACAGGTGAGGAATGGAACTTGCCTTTTGTATAATCTCACATGAGGGGAGGGGAGGAAAAGGGCTAATGGATAATGTTGGGATGAGAACAAGTGGGGAACAGCCTGGAATTGCTGAGGTTCATCTTTTTGGTTGGTTCTGATAGAGCTTGGAGCAATCTGGTCCAGTGGAAGATGTCCCTGCCCATGGCAGGGCATTGGAACTGGATGAGCTTTAAGGTTCTTTCCAACCCAAACCATTCCATGATTCTCTGAGTAATACCTCTGTTAAATCTCTAGTTTCTGCATAATTCCCTCAGAAGCTAAATGAAGAAAAGTAACTATTTATGAAATATCAGGGGAAGGAGTTGAGTCCTTTGTTGAAAGAAGACAGTTGAACTTCCTCCTTAAATCCTGGCAGGGCTGGATCCAGCCCCGCTGCCCTACAGCAGTCCTAGGATGTTGTGGGAAGTAATGGGATTTCTGGATAATGCTGATGCACTCTGTCTTCCACAGGTCTATTAATGCACACAGGGGCTGAACAGGCTAAAATTAAAGGTGTCACATTAATGAGCACTGCCTAATCAATGCTAATGAAGGGAAGGACAAGAGTGTCCCTGACCCATCCTCAGGCTTCGGGTATTTGGGGGAATATTGGCTAGGATCATCATCAGCCCTTCCTGCCCAGCTGCTGCAGCATTTCTTGTGAGGCTCTTGGCAGCAAAAACTTATTTCATGTTAAAGGAACATATATATGTCTAAATTTATATCCTGCAAAGGTCTAGAGGGAAAATGGCACAGGAATATAAGAATTTCTGTGCAGTGATAATCTATGCTAAAATCATCAAAATAAATCTGTGCTGAACTAAATCAGCACAGGCATCAGTGGAAATCAATTTACATTAGCTCTGAATCTTAACTCACAGATTCTGTGAACTACCATAAAGCACTTGGAAAAGATTTTTATTCCCACTATGGAGTTACTGGATGGTTGGGAAAAGAAATATTAAAAAGAATTTCTTGCTCTGTGGAATTTTAGTGTAATGGCAACAAAGCCCACAGAATTTCTGCAGCACCCAAATTGCTTCTACTCCCACTGAATACTTAAAGGTGTGTCCACAATGGCATTTTGCCATGAAATTAAAAAAACCTGTAAATGGAAATATCCATTTTAAAACTTAATTAGAAGAGGGATCAGAGATGGATTTAAATAAACTGGGCCAAAAGAGCTTTCAGGAGTTCACCCATCAGGCCCTAATTTTCTGTCATGATCCTGCCAATGCCAATTATTGCATCAGCTCCAACTGTTAATGATTTTAAAGGAGTTTTCCATGGATCCAGGAACCTGCTGCATCCTAGGAAGTGTAGGGAGGATTAAATCCAGGCTGATACATGGTAGAAGGAGTTGCATCTGTCCTTCCCAAAAGATGATGAAAGAATTGTTCTTTATTAATCACTGTAAATTAAATTACTGAGGGGAGTTGTCCTTGACAATGGGCATCTCTTGTTTTATTATCTTAGAGGAGAAAATTAAAATTAAGAGTTGTAACGTAGAAATGAGCACAGGGGTCAAACATGTTACTATGAGGAGGTAAAAATCATACAGCTTCTCAGAGAAACACCTTGATTTTTTTTGCATACAGACTATCACATTTTTTGAGGGTAAGATTCACTTTCTGGCCACACAAACAGGTCAATCAAAATATACATTTGATCTGCAAATTGAAATTAACCTTCCAATTGATTTTCTTTCTATTAATATCCAGAGAACCCTTCAGGAGCACAAAAATAGCGTTTTAAGAAGGCTGTTAATGTTAGAGTTTTTTTCTAAGAGGAAATGTCCTGAGCACCATGATGTGAGTTGCCCTTAAACAATCCAAGCAATTAAACAATTCCCCGTCATGTACCTGGGAACCTCTCTTCAGGGTTCTAGACAGGGATTGCTCTGTCAGGGGTTGTACAATTCACAGAAAAAAATGTGCAATTCTCTACAAACCACTCACAGCCACATCCAGCCCTGACCTGCACTACAGCTAAATGCAGAATTTCTGGAACAAAGGCATGGGACATTCAGGCCTCACTGTCATTCCCTCTCCCTTTCATCCTCTGGCACACCAGGCCCATGGGTAGGTGCTAAGAAATGGCTGTTTTCAGTGATTGTACAGTTTTTTTGCCATTATAATCATTTCTCCTTCCCCAGAAACCAACAGAGCAAAACATCAGGCTCTCAGCCACTGCTGTCCCTGCTTGTGCCAGCCAGCTTTGCCTTCCTCTGAGGTGCTGGATGATCATGAAAAAATGGAATTTTGACCTCTATTCTCCCACCACGAGATTCATTCTGCTCTTTGGGAGCAGATCACGGAACAGGACATTGATAATCACACAGAAGTGCAAAGAGGTTTGGGTTTTAGTGGTTTTCTGCTCCCAAATGCTGTTGCTTTATAAGCTAAGACAGTTCATGAGAACACAGGCCCCCAGCCCCACCTGAACTTTGTTGACAATGTCATTTCCCAGCTTTACCACAACATCCCAGGAGATACATTCATATTTGATGTGCTACAAGACAGATGGGTGATAGAGGGAGTCAGACATGACCTTGCAGGCAAAAAACCTCAGGCAGACCCAAAGTGACTGCTCAGCACCCACTAAAACCAGATGGGACCTGTTAAATGGTGTCTAGGGTGGTGGCTTAAGGGTGGCACACCAAACTGCCACTCTCCCATGTGCCAGTAATTGCAATTATCCCTTGGGATAAAACCTGTGTCAGCTCCAAGCTGAGCAGGGAGGTCTGGCTCCAACTGTTTAAATTTTCCCATCAAATCTTTAACCCAAATAATATATTGGCTCTGTGTCAAAACCCCTTGCTCATTTCTGCATGAAAGTGTGGTATAAGTAAATTCTGCATATAAAACCACTCCACAAGACACCCACTGGATGTATGGAACAGTAGCTGTGCAGAATGATGGCTTTGAGAAGAAGTTAAGAGGACTTTGGCATTTTTGCTTCTCACTGTTGATTTTTTTTTCTAGACAACATCCTGACCCATTGGAAGAACACGCAAGTCATTCTCCCTTATGATTATTTAGCAAGCAATGATTGTCAAAACAAGGCTAGAAAAATTGCAGGCATTGTAACAAATTAAACTCAGGACTGCATTTCCAGCTGTCTGGAACAGCTCCTTTGTTTTAGACAACAGTTCCATTAATGTTCCAGAGTCTTTGATTATTTGAGCTCTCAACAACATCCTGTTATTCATTATTTCTCTCCAGGAATGAACAACCATGATCCTGAGAGCTTTGAGGTTTTAGGAAAAAGTCCAGTCATGTCACAAGCTTCATGACAGTGTTTTGCAAGTGAGTCCTCTCCTATCAATTCTAAACTAAAAACATTTTCCTACTGTCTGTTTATTCATTGTTGTTATTTGTTACAATAGGCTTTGTTGGTTTAGACCACCAGTTTACACACAGTGCTCTGTGCTTCCCAAAGGGCCAGGAACTGTTTTAAGGGAGGCAAAAGAGAAATGTAAAGGTGCACAGGAGAAACACCTGAACCACTGGAGTAACAACAAGATGGCAAATGAAGGAGAGATCTGGGATCCCAGGTCTTGTACTGGTGTTGGAGGGTCTGAGCAGCTACTCAGGCTCTCTCTGCAAACCAGATTAAAGCTCTTGTTCTCTTGCAATTAAACTTTGCTTTTCTCTATATATGTTCCCAAAAATCCTGTCTCTCTCCCAAAAATGTCAACAGATGAGAAAGACAGAAGGAATAGCAACACAGATATGGGAAATCTGAGAAATACACTAAGAGAAATGACCCAGCTCAAGCAATCAATGGCCAAAGTTTTTCAAACCCGAGGTGAATGTCCCTCTCTTAAGACTTGTCATGTAAGGAAAAGGGGGATATTGCCCTGGGGTGCCATTCCAGCAGTCCCTGCTCTGGGACCTGGAACCTTCTAGCTTCTGTACTGACTACAAAGCAGAGCGGATGGGCAACGGAGCTGGGGAAGGGGCTGGAACATCAGAAGAGGCTGAGGGAGCTGGGAAAGGGGCTCAGCCTGGAGAAAAAGAGGCTCAGGAGGGACCTTCTGGCTCTGCACAACTCCTCACAGGAGGGGACAGCTGGGGGGGTTGGGCTCTGCTCCCAGGGAACAGGGACAGGAGGAGAGGGGACGGCCTCAGACTGGGCTGGGTGAGGCTCAGGGTAGACACCAGCAGGAATTTCTCCATGGAAAGGGTGCTCAGGCCTTGGCAAGAGCTGTCCAGGGAGGTTTGGAATCCCCACCCCTGGAGGTGCCCTAGGAAGGCCTGGATGTGGCACTCCATGCTCTTCGCTGGGGACAAGGTGGGCATCGGGCGAGGTCAGACTGGATGGTCTTGGGTGGCTTTTCCAACCTGGATCATCCTGTGGGTAAATCCCACTGCAGAAATTGATCTTGCAGGTGCACAGCAGTTCCTGAGAGCCAGGCCAAGGACCTCTTGCCTCATTTAAAGAATCCCATATCTGAAGACCCACTGTTGGGGTCAGGGCCTTGGAGCACTGAGCAGGGCCCAGACACTGAACCAGCAGGTCCAGAAACAGGAACAGCCCAAAAAGGGAAGATGAGAAAGTTCAGATGGGAAACAGAAGCACAGTCAGTTCTCCAAGGCCTGGCAGCTGGAAACAGCAGAGCTTGGCTCCGAGCTGAGCTGCAGACCTGTTGAATTGGCAACCAGAGACAGAGCTGCAAAGACTGCTGGAACTGAGGCCAAGCCTTCCTGGTGCCTCCAGAGATGATCTTAACCTTGAATTATGAGACAGCACAGCCCAGGGGCAACACATGATAGATGGCTACAGAATGTCCCAGGCAAGACAGACACAGAGAGATTTGATTGCCCTTATCTTGCCCCACAAAAAAATATATTGCGATTTAACATGGAATAATTACATCCCCTTTTTTATCCTCTTGACAGTTGAGACCTCAGAGAAAAAATAGCTTGTCCATATTGTTTTGTTAACTACTTCAAAGGGGATTAAGACAAGATCTTTCTGTAAGTGACAGAAAGGAGGACTGAATTCCAAATCCGTAAAGCAAATTTTACTTGCTGAGGATTTAACCATTGATTCAAGCTATGGGTGCAGTCAGCTGGAAAACCAAAGCTAAAACATTCCTGCAATTAATTCCCAATCCATAGCATGACATTTTTCCCAAGAGACTGCACTTACCCCAATGCTGACCACACGTCACATCATGATCCTTTGGCATCAGTGTTGAGTAAAGCTAATGAGAAACAACTCAAATGCTTTGTACCATCCCCTCAGTTAACATTTGGACAATAATCTTTAAGAATAGAACCAAAAACACACTTTAAAAAATATTAATATTCTCAGTGGATTCTGATTTTGCACAGTGTTGTACTTATTTTTTTATTATACTGGTACCATTTAATCAGAAAATAATTGATCTTTTCAGACTTAATGTATATCCTGCTTATACTTTTGTCCCACAGGACATCAAATTGTCCAGAATTAGCTCTTAAAATGTCATGAATTGCAGAACCTTTGACTCCCCAAGATGAAAAAGCCCTTTATTCTTGAAATGCACCTTGATTGGTCCAACAAGACTAATTAATCATGGAAAGTTACTCCATTAGTAGACACGCCAGCATGATCAGAGCAAAATTCAGGCATCTGTAGTGGAAAATTTTTGTTTGGGTTTGGGAAACCAGGTTTGGAGCAGAGTGGAGCACATCCTTCTCCTCACTGGGGCTGGTGTGTGGGAATTCTGAAAATCTGTGCCTGCCTTTGTGAGCTCTTTGTAACAGCAGTGGTTTGCATGTGGAAATATGGCTGGATGGAGCCCTTAGGTCACTGCAGCAGGGGCTGATTTGGGATGGATGAGCCTCTAGTTTGTATTTTATAACTAATACATTTGATTAATTTATATTTTTATATTACCTCCAATAATACTTCACATTTCTGAAAGCAGGAGAAAGTGGTGAACAAGCCCATATTCTGAATTCCAGGCAGACTTCTGCCCAGTATACACAATCCATATCAGAATTAAAAACCAGAAGGCACATCCTAGGAACAGCTTCCAGAAGTAAGGGCTGCTCTATATCCACTGGGAGACTACTCAGGGAAACTCCTGCCCTATACCAGAGTTTAGCAGGCTGCTGGTGGGTACTTCATTCATTCATTTCTGGTCTTCCAGCCTCTGCCAGCATTGTCAGAGATGCGCACTGAGTGTTTCCTGGCTCACAGCTGAGTAAAGCTGGCCTAAATTGATCTATTGAGGAAAGCAGATCGGCATGATCAGGCAGATCTATGGGTTCAGTGGGTTTTGCCTCTGGAAGAGAATGGGCTTTATTACACCCTGACAAATCCAGAGAATGAGAAGTATCTGCAGCACTCCTAAAATCCTGGAAGGAGTTCTGGGTTGCTACGAGGATGCCACATTTCTGTGAAAGTCCCAGATCTTCCTGAGTCAAAAATTCCCACTGTAGCCAGCAGCCCTGCTGAAAATTGGCATTGAAATGCAGCTCCCGGGGGTCACTCTGGCGCCTGTCGTCCCCTGGGAGTAGGGGTAGGAGTCCCCCCTGGAAGAAGCCTGCAGGGATTTGATCCCGGTAGGTAATGAAAAGCAACTCAGGGATATGATCCCGGTAGCTCATTGGTGCTCTTTTGCTCACAATCGCGTTTCTGTTCCGTGAGCTGCATTCCCTGCCTGGGTGGGGCATTTCCCTACCTTCGTGCTGGGGGAATCGCCTAAGAAACAAAAAAGTCGCTGTTTCTCCCCAGACAGGAGGGCAGGGCGGGGTGTTTGTGAGTGCGGGGGGTCTTGTTTCTTCTTGTGCCCCCCTCTCGTACACCTGCAGAGAGTATGTGGACAGTTTTCGCGCTCTGGAGGGGAGGCTCTGCGAGAGATGCTGCTGCCCAGGGGAAGGCACGAGCTGCCACACGGATGCAGGGGACATAAAAGCCAGCGGCTGCAGGTGGAGAGGATCCGTCCTCTCTGCAGCCTATCGCGTGCTCGAGTTCACCCCACACAATATATATATATAAATATATCGCTCTCTATATATATGCACCCACCTTGTCATTCAGGTTCTGCAGCGCCTCCTTCCCCGTGGCACTCCTGATCTCCACCTTTCTCCCGAATTCAACAGATGGTTCCCCTCCCTTCCCGCTCTGCTTGGAATAGATGGACTGAGCATCCGGACCCAGGTGGGCAACATCCTTCTGCTTTGCCACGACTTTGTTACAACCGCGGCCCACCGAGAGCGAGTCGAAGTCGATGGTCTTGTTCTCCAAGGAACCTTCCACAGGGCAGAACATGCCACAGAATTTCTGCCGGGGCTTGGGACTGCCCGAGCCCAGGTTTTTGAAGAAGGCTGGCACTTCTTCTTCCTCGCCCTGCCGCCCGTTCTGCTTCCTCTCAGCCATGGCTGGGGTGGTCTCCCTGCTAAGGGGGAATAACAACAGCGGTAACCAGGAGGATCCTGCACGCGCGCGCACACACACACACGGAGAGAAGAGGTGGGGAGGGAGAAAAAGGAAAGAGACGGATCAGGGTCCTAGAGATACGGCAACATCAACTGCAAAGGGCTGTGCCCGGCAGGTCCCCTGCCCCCATCGGTACCAGCCAGCCTGTGGCTCCCCCTCTCTCTTTGATGCAGCGCAAAGTTGAGGCAAGGATGGGGCAGATCCTGCTGCAATAAAGGGAGGAGGCTTCAAGTTCCCGGCATCCAGATGGGGAGGGAGGGAAAAGAGAGAGAGAGAGGAGGGGAAAAAAAAACCAAACCGCTCACTCTGCAGCAGAAACTGAGGACTGCTCCGGAAGTGATGCGAGTGGTGAACTGGCAAATGGACTCGATCAGGTTGGAGCAATAGCTCTCTTCACACCCACCCTCTCCCCTCCTCTTCCCGGCGTGCGGATATCGCTGTTCCAGGAGGCTGATGGAGACCGGCTGCTCCCCTTGCCCAGGCAGGGCAGAAAGGGGTTCTGCCTCTGTCCCTCCCTTCCTCCCACCAGCCTGTTCCCTGCCTCCCCCAACCCAGCAATGGTGGAGTGCTCCGGGAATCCCATTGTTCCTCGCTTTTCCCAGCGCCGCAGAGCCGGAGGGCGGGAGCAGCTGTGATCGCAGCTGGGTCAGTGGGGCTTAGGAACAGAACGCTGACTCAGCTTCCTGGGGTTTCGGGGGTCGCTGGTGCAGGCCCTCTTCAGGGGGGAAAAGGGCTGATGGTTGGCACTGGAGAGATGATGAAAAAGAGAGACAGATGGGACAGGGGTGTAGAAACCGGGGGAGAGAGGAAAACGAGCTGGCAACAGGGACTTACCTCCAGGAGCCGAAATTAGTGACCTAGAGTCAGTTAAGCCTCTGCAGTGCCAGTAGACCCCGGTTCCTCCCTGTGGGAGATCAGGGGAGCCAGCAAAAGGCGGCTACGGCTGAGGGCAGATTTCTAGAGGAGGAGACAGAGCAGCCCTGCGGGCAGAGCTCCTGCCCGTGGTGACAGTGACCCTGCGACGGGGGCGAGGGGGGGTGGAGGAGATGAGGGCAAAGGGGACATGGGAGCAGAGGGAGCATGGGGGCAAAGGGCAGGGGGGCAAAGGGGAGGTGGGGGCGGGAAGGAGAAGGAGGCAGGGGGAG
>WEZZ01034720.1:14181-42845 GCA_013400585.1 Chloropsis cyanopogon
AAGGGCAGGGGGGCAAAGAGGAGGTGGGGGCAGAAAGGAGATGGGAGCAGAGGGACGATGGGGAGGAAAGGAGAGATGGGGTAGAGAGAAGATGGGGGCAGGGGGGACGTGGGCAAGGCAAAGGGGAGATGTGGGCGAGGAGAGGTGGGGGCAGAGAGGAGATGGGGGCTCAAAGAGGAAATGGGGGATGGAGAGCAGATGAGGGCACAGCGAGGGTGAGGAGCAGAGCGGAGATAGAAGGCGAGGAGAGATGCAGCGCAGAGGAGATGGGGAAGAGGGAAGAGGGGGGCAAGGGAGAGGGGATGAGGTCAAGGGAGAGACTGGCGTCCCGGCAGGTCCCGGCCCGGCCACCGGCGCTGTCCCTTCAGCACCATCCGAGCCCGGCGCGGGGCGGGTCGGAGCCCGCCAGACTCTCGCTGCCCGGCGCAGCCCCTTCGCTGCTGGGCTCCAACCCAGCGCCTGCTACGCGTGTCTGGCATCCTCTGGGACTTATTCCCCGGGGTTTGTACCTAAACGAGCCGCTCCAGGGCCGGCGAGGTGGAGGGAGGGCTGGGCTCGTTCCCAAAGGGCTGGTTCGGGCAGAGTCTGTGAGCCTGGGAGACCCTGGGGATGTGGGAGTGGAGCCAGTCTGGTCACGAAGGTAAGACGTGCAGCGCACAATAGGTCGAACGTGGCCATCTCCACCTGATAATACGTTTTTCATGTGTGATTTGGGGCCCTCAGGATAATCCATATGCAATATTTGTGCGGGCCAAACCCAATGGCCAAGCTACTTATTCCTATGCATTATTCATTGATAGGCATCTTTGCACATGCATGCATTAACTGCTAATTGAGGGGCATTTGTGTCCAAATGGCTACCAAGCGCCTTTGCAAGATTCAGAAAAAAACCCCAAAAAACACTAAAAGAAATAAATCAGGGTGTATTTTAAAAATAATAATCCCAGAGCCATCTCTCCCTGCAAACCACACCCAAATCAAGGCATTTGTATCCAAAAGGTGGAAAACCACCAAAGCCAAGGTCACAACCAAGCAAAGCCCAGTAATAAATGCACAGTGCAAAGATAAAAGATTCCAGACTAAAAGGAAAAAAAAAAAAAAAAAAAGCCTGCAGCTTGGCCCTGAAGGATGAGGATGATGTGCCCTGGCAACTAATGAAGGAAGGAGGATTCCAAAGACAGGAGCTCTCCAGGGAAACAGCCACACCTCCTTCCCCTCCTGGGATCATCCCTGAGGACCCAGCAGGGTTATAGCCATGCTGATCTCAGGTGCATGTTTGGGGACTGGAGCCCAACAGATGGTCTCTCAGGTACACACAAGTGCTGTTTTATTTAAGGTTTATAAATATTAATTGCCACAGCACTGCTGATCAGGCAGCACTAGAGCTGCAGCAAGTGTTGGCGGAGGCTCCAGCAGGAGGAAAGCCTTGGAGTGATTGTGTTGACATGTTCTGCAGTTTGCCGAGATGAAGGCAGTGGCTTTCAGGGGCAGCCTGGAGTCCAGCTCATTCATCCTTTGGCACAGTCCTGGAAGATGCTCAGATGGCCACAGGCATAGGCTCTATAGAGGGGTGTGAAGGATCTGTCACGAAAGCCAGAGGCTGTGCAGGGATCCAGACAGGAATGAAATCCTACAGAAAGGACTAAACCTCCAAATGCTGATAAACCTCCAGTGCTGATAAAGGTCACTCCCAAAGGCTGAGTTTTCCTGCTGTACAGATCTGACTCTTTTACAACAACCCCACAAAATACAGATAACCTCACACTGAACATCCATCTCCAAGTACTTCCTCTTTCCACAGGCACTCGAGGACACACTCAGCAGTATTTCAGTTATTTGGGGTTTGTATTTCCAGTTGGGCTTATGGGAAGTCTGTCGCAGATCTCACCTGTGTCTGCTGATCTGCTGAGACTCTGGCCGGTCTCTCATATCAAACCAAAGATTATTTCAATCCCCCAGAAGAAATTCAGGCATTCCAAAAAATGACTGAACTGCTAAAAGACATCCTCCTTTGGCTTTATTCTCCTTTTTGCATATTTCACAGTGTCTGTCTACTAATTCTGTTTTTATGGTACTTTCATGGACACTGAGAAAAAAAAGGAGGCGATTTTAAAAAGTATTGCAGTCTGGCTCACTGTGATCCCTTGTCTGGCTCAGTCAGGGGAAGTGTGGCATAAAATAGAGGAGCGGGTACAATGAACTTGCCCAAAAATAAAGATCTTAAATCGCATACTGACTCCCATGACCCCACTCTTCTCACCTGGCTAGGTGCCCCACCTCAGTATCCTGTTTCCCATGGCCTCAGGTTGATGCCTTCCGTAAATGCTGCTGAGGCAAAAGTTCCAGCTGGACAGGATTCCGTAAAAAAGTTTTTATTTCCAGGTATGAAACCCAAGTATCAGATCTTGCAAAACAACTGTAGCAGATTCTATTTTTTCTGTTACACTTTAACTGAAACACTTAAATGTGCCTACATGATTCCACAGCTTTATTCCTCAAATATTTCTTCCTCCAGGAAGAGTCTTAGCATGAGTAAAGATGCACCAGCCAATGCAGTGAGAACTCAAACCCCTAAAATCACTCTGGGTTTGGGACCAGACATAGAAATTTATTGCCTACATGAGTCCCATTAAACCTCTAAAATGCCTGACACAAGATTGCCTTGTTCAAGATTTCAGAATTCTCAGTCAGCTCAGTCAGGTATATCAGATTTCCTGATACACATACATACATACATACATACATACATACATATATATATATATATATATATCAGATCAACTTTGTTATCATAAAGAGAATATGGGATGATGGGATGATGGAATTTATATTTCAATTTGAGTTCCAGAACACAGAACAATTCCTGAGTGGTAACATGTTAAAGCAGCAACTGGATATGCCCATGCTCTAAGCATGGAAATAACATTTTACTGAAGAATCACTTGGAGATGATAAACCATGTGTTTAATAATCCCATAGGGCTTCTATTTTCACTGAGAACCATATAAATTACTTTGAGAATGACACTGACCCTCATCTGAATTTTATAATCCCAGCATCAATATGAAAATTCCTCAGAAAACCACTCATACTTGGCCCTACAAAAGTGGGGAAAAACTGGAAAAACCTAAACACAACCTTAGAAATGAACCAGGCCAGTTGGAATCACACTGGCAGCTTCAGTCTCCATGCAGCAGCTTTTTATTCTGCTCCTGTAATGAGCATTAATTAGTTCTTGCTATATCAGTTATAGGGGTGTGCAGAGCAGAGTAAGCCGAATGCTTATTTGCAGATAAACCCTTTAGCAACACATGAAAATGGGTTAAATTTATAATATGGTGTGTAGATAATATTAATTGCTAAAAGGGACAAAAGAGGGAAACTAAGTAGAAACACATCTTCAGATTTTCTTAACGTCCTAAAACTCTAGACATCTTGGAGTAAGTGACTTCCATCAGGAATAACATCCCAGAAAAGTGATGAATAGAGACCTTACCTGAAACTGCAGAGGAGAGTAGCAGAATAGGCCTAATTTAAGATCCTTTTATGCTCCTGCACAAAAGTCCTGAGTGCCACAAGTACTCCCTGCCTTCAGCACTCAGCACCTCAAGAAAGGAGACAGTCCCTGTCTGGGGATTTGCCTTAGCAAAGACAAGGAGAAGGACAGCATGAAGAACTTGGATTGCACAATTTTTTTTTGCAAAAATAACTTTACACTGATGGAAAAGAAATGTGAACACAAAGGCAGGCAGTGGGCTGGCTCCTTGTCAAACAAGGGGAAAATTTGGTCTCTTTACTCTCATACTGAGACTCCCTTCATGCACAGAGCCCTGAAATCTGACTGGAAAAACTCAGGAGCCCAGGACTGATCCCTGTGTCACACCAATGATGATCAGCGATTTCTGATTTCCTGTTCCATCTGCCCAAGAAATCCCAGCTTTTACAAAAGCCTGGACTGACAGGACAAGGGAGAGTGGCTTTAAACTGACAGGGAGTAGTTTTGGATTGGATATTAGGAACAAAATCCTTTCTTTGAGGGTGGTGAGGGAATAGACAGAATTCCAGAGCAGCTGTGGCTGCCCCTGGATCCCTGGAAGTGTCCAAGGCCAGGTTGGATGGGGCTTGGAGCAACCTGGGATAGTGGAAGGTGTCCCTGCCCATGGCAGGGGGTAGGATTGGGTGGGATTTAAGGTCCCTTCCCACCCAAACTGTTCTGAGATTCTCTGATTCCACTCCTCATGAATTAAATGTTTAACGGTGCTTTATTCCATTTCATTCTCACAATTACTTCTAAGGCTGAACAATCAAACTTGATTTGAATTAGAAACAAGGCAATATAAGCTCTATGTTGCTTTATTTGCCTTCCATCCTTAGGTGAGATAATTGCTACAAATCCAAAATTTTCTTCATTATTTAACAATTAAGAACCCAGACAGAAATTACAGCAGTATATTCCACCATCAAATTGCCATTATTAAACTAAATGACTGCAACTACTTTCAAATTTGGGGCTCTTCCTATTGAAAATAATTAATTATTAATAATTCCAGTGGGTGCAAGATTTATCATGCAAGGCAGGATCTCAGTGAATTTGGGTATTTGCAGAAGCCGAACTCCACTGAGTCAATTCTCCAGTGGAAATGAGCAAAGAAAGCCTGGCACAAGCCACTGTGTCAGTTTAAGGGATGGCTTAGAGAGCTCCAGCCTGGATCTCTGTACGGGATGATCTGTAAGGTCTCTTCCAACCCAAACCACTCTGATTGTCAAAGAGAAGCTGAACAAAGCTTGAATACAAATCAACAACATTTTAGAGATGCTCAGAGCAAGGATCTGTTTTAGGCTGTGCTGAACTCTGCAACCAGCACTGCTGACAAAATTATGCAGCCCTTAAAACATCAACTTCTTGCATGTGCCATTGCAATAATCTTAATTTCCCTGCCTGGCCACAAGCTGGTAAAGCCACCTTCCCTCTTTATGGGTGCTGCCTCACCCGTTGCTGCTCCCCGCATCCCACCCTGGCATTTGAATTTTCTAAGGCACATGATCAAGAGGTGGCACTGAATAACTGCCATTTCCAGAATATTCCTTGAGTATTAAAAATCCAACCAAATCCTAAAATGTTTCATTGGGTGGGAAATTGTTCTGGCAGAGCATAAAATCTGAAAGACCAAGTTGTCCACAGAGAAATCATTAACCAACTTCCCTTTGGGATGTGATAATTGCTGGAGTGACTGGCAGCTTTTCTTGGCAGTGAGCACTCAAAGACGAGACACATTATTTCAGGAACATTAAAGACCAGCAGAAAGTCTTTTGAAAAATGAATACAGTCCATTCAAATGCTGAGACAAAGATAATTTTTTTTCCATGGTCCTTTTTATTTCTGTTTATCCCATGCCTCACTTTTCCTTTATGGTTTTTTCCTTAGTGACCTCAGCTAACATAAAGTTGCCCTAGCAAATTTCTGCCACTCAGATTTTGTTGCCAGTGGGTTTTAGTCCATGCAAACAGTTTTACTCCATGCAATAGTACAAATATTGAGTTAATTACCAGAGGATTTTCCAAATGCCCAAATGTAAATGAGGCCCACAATTCCCAGTGACTTCCAGAGGGAGTGGAGACCCTCATTGCTGTCAAAATCTCTCCTCACTAATCCAGCCTGTGAAAGGCACCAGCCTGCTCTAAAATCAGATTTTTCTCAGCTGTTCCCAGGATGATCATGGACAGAAGCAACAGGAATCTCTCTGAAGTGTTCAGTATTTAAGACAGAATTTCCAAAATTGTTGATTTCCTTGAGATCTGTAAGTGTCCTGTGACATTTGGAAGCCCCACCACAGCTGAATTACAGCTGATGCTTCTTTCAGACAGTGTCATTTAGAGAACTCACCCATCTAACCACAAAAAAGCAGCATTAAATATTAACATTTCCTCTGAAGTCCTCTCTCAGAATATGACAGCTCCTGGCTCACCATCACTGACATTTCTGTGGAGCTGGTACTGGGCAGGGAATAGCCATTGATTGGGGGACTGGAAATTATCTGGAGTCCTGCCAGCATTGTCTCAAAAGTACCCAGAATGGATAATGGCAACCTTTACTATTGGAACATGGCTTAAAATCTGACCTACCAAGGCAGGGAGCTCTGGCCAAAAAGCAAAGAGGAATATCAGTTTATGTCCTGTAACTGGGATCCCCTGACTGCTCCCCACCTTCCCAGATAAGATCTTCCCATTGCAGACATGCCAGGGCTGTGATCCATGTGACTTCACAGACCTTCCAAGTGCTACATTAATAAATAATGATGTCAAAAATAATAGCAAGGGTCATAAAGCATAGCTTGGCCTGTGAGTGATTCACCTGCTTGACTTTGAGTGCTGGCAGCTCCCTGGGTTCCTCTGAGACAGGGCACAACAGCATTAAAAATAAAAATTAGATGTTAATTCAAAAGGAGAAGGAGTGCAGGCTCATGAAAAACAATTTCTTCTTGGATTAATATACTGCAACTGCATCAGGGGTGAAGCCCAGCTTCACCTTTCCTTTCAGCTGCTCTAGAATTGCTCTCTCCTGTCCCTGCTCTTCCCCAGCAATTCTTACAGCACTTCCCATTCAGTGAAACCGCCTCTCCTTTTATTGGAATAAAAATACCTAAATATAACATACTGATATCCTGGGACATCACCTGCCATGTGATACTAACATTACAGGATGCTGGGCTCAGGGAAGGCTTCCTTGGGCACTGGAGCCAGTTTTGAGCACCCAGAGGCAGTGACAGAATCCACACTTGGTTCAGTGCTGAGAATATTCATCACACATTCACACAGGCACAACCCACCAGCACAGAAATCCTTCCCCTTTCCCTTGTCAGAAATTCACTGTGGATATCTCAGCTCCACAAGTTGAAAGAGGGTGAGGGCCCATCAGGCCCCAGGGGAGGAAGGGATGCTGGATGAAAATGCCCAGGTGAGTTCAGAAGGTGTTGCTTGTGCTGATGGTTCTGTTTATCAGCTTCACTGGCTGGAATCTCAACCAGCTCATAGTGCAAAAGCATCTTACCATTAAGCTGCATTAAGCAGCTTCATCTCATGTTTGGGGATGGCTTTAGAGCCTATTTTTAACACAGGACACCTGTCTGCACAGGTAGATTCTGAAAAACAGCTCTGAATGCCTTATTGGTTTACATGCACACGATCACTGACCTGGTGAACCCAGGTGAAGGAGAGGGAAAATGTCTTGAGTCCATTGATAGAGGTAAACAGACTGTCCTGCTTTATTCTGCAATAAAAATGCCAACCAGAGACAGTAATAGAGAAGAAAGAACTGCTACACTGGAAATCCAATGGCTATGGCTAAATTGGGCCATAGTGCCAGATTGGTACCATTTCCAACTGGAAAAAATGGGAAATAACAACACAAAACTGATTTCCAAGCAGTACAACACTTTCAATTGAAACAGAAAGAACTAAAGCTTCATATATGCTCCACCTTATTATTGCAGCAGGTCATGAGCTGTATAATGTTATAAACAGACACAGAAGCAGCAGCCTTTTCCAAAGATCTCAAGCAAAGATTTTCTTGATGATCAGTGCTCCCAGGGAACTGGGATTTGGTTCAATATCAGAAAGAAGAACAGGGACGACAAACCGCTAAACAAGAACTTAATGCTGAAAATATGAAAGCAAAAACCAAACCAAGCCGTTAAACTCCATGAAAGGAAATATTCCCTTTTCTCTCTTGTTTTCACAAAGATTTCTCTCCTCTCCATGTATGATGCCTGGGAGAGCCAGTGTTAACTGGAAAGACATGTTGGTGTTGCTGAATTTTAATATAAAGCTAAAAAGAAGCTTCAAGCTTCAGTTTCAAGCACTGATGTGCCCTGGGCTGTCTCTGCACTGCTCAGGTTCTTCATTTTGCTGACACAGCTTGAAAACCCAATCAGGCCATGCTGCCCAGCAGGAGAGCCCAGGCCCCTCTGAAAAACCTTCATCCCAGCACTCGAACACGGCCCCAAAAACCATTTGTCACTTCTGAAAATCTCATCTCATTACATTTTAAACAGTCCCACAGACAAAGGCAGCATTATTGGCCTCACTGTACACATGGGAAATGAGGCATAGAAATTCAAATTCACCTTCAACCACAGCAACAGCCTGAGACAGAGCAAGACACTGGGCCAGGATCCTGTTGTGTGCAGCCAGCCCTGTTTGAGGATCTTCCTCCACCACTGCTCTGCCCTCACAGCTTCCAGCCCCTATTTCCAGGCAGGAACAGCATCAGTGGTAGGAAAAGGGACTAAACAGACTAACAGCCCTGAAGCCTCAGATCTCTTTGCGCTGTTCTGCACAAAGTCCGGGGTGTTGCTGTTGCTGCTGCCATGAACCAACATCCTCATGCTGCACTTATCAAATAAATCTAATCTTATTAAACTGCATTACAAGGTTTTATTTCATAAATCTGTTTGCCTCACAGATCACCCAGAGAGTTAACTACTGCCTGGGCTCTGCTTTTCCCCTCCATAACCTTGCAGAAGGCGCTCCTGACAAACCAGATATCCCTGTGATTCCATTGCTGCTAAGCTGGAGCACTTGGAATGGGCCACAGGGAGGATATGAGCATCCAGGATGCTGCTTTAGCATCCCATAAACTTGGTACCAGTGTTTCAAAAAGAGTACAAGTTGCATTCCTTTCAGTATGTGCTTTATACATGGAAATATTTGTTTAAAATCACCCAAAACCCCTGTTGGAATGAAAACACAGGGTATCACTAACTCTCCAAGCTGAGCAGTAGCAGGAGGTGCAGAATTTCTGTTACATTCTGTGTAAAACAGCCTTTCCTGACCTGGTGTGCTGGGATTTTGTTTTAAAGATCTGAGGTCAACATGAAACAATTTGTTAAATAAAATTGAGTGAATCAAAACATAAAGTTTCAGGTTTCCATCTGATAGGGAACATCTCCTCTGGAGGCCAAGCAGGTTGAGTTGTACTTTTGTAGGATCGAAGAAAATATTCTGACTTCAAAATTAAGAGCTGCAGTTTAAGAATCCCTTAATTACCTGCAAAGATAATTTGAATCAATATTTTATAAATATTTGGATAACTTGAGTAAATTGATACATCGATTTTTTAATTCATTAATTATTTAGTGGTTAGAAAATTAGATGTGGGGATTAAAGACAAAAAGACATAATGACAAAATTAATTACCTAAGATGTCTACTGAGTTAGGCACTAATTTATCAGCATCTCAAAAATCGGGTTTAAGAAATATTAGTGCTAAGGCAAGCAGTTATTTACTAATAAGAACATGTACACAACTCAGCACCAAGAGAATTACTTCTATCATCAACATCAGAAAATTCATGAAAGTCCAGTCAATTTGGTGGAGCAGGATTTTCAAGCACATAATTTTCAGTGTATCTTCTCGTTCAACTCAAGGCAGGACACATTCCCTGAGCCCAAAATATATTCCTACTCTCTAACTTTAACAAACAGCAGTAGAAACTAAATTAAGGCAAATATTAAAGAACGTTTCATCAGCACCTGGGGGGAATAAGTGATCAGGTTTGATAGAAAAGATGCTCTGACTGAGGCTAAATTGCAGGGTGCTAGGAGGAAACAGTCACCACTACCTCTAGGAATAATTAAGTTGGGAGGCTGGGTTTGATTCATTATGAGAACACAAAGAACGTGGTCACTGGAAACCTGTCCTCTCCTTGGAGACGATTCAGTCTCTCCCACCTGTGACTTACTCTCTCATCACAGTTCTTTAGGGAGTTCCCGTGTTTATGCAGTCTTTAGCACTGGGTCATTTTCAAGGTTATTTGAGTTCTGTCCTAAACAAAGGCCATTAATGTGACAGCAACAGCCAGTTCCCGAGCTCCTTCCCGAGTTCTTGGGGAGTCTCTCCTCCTTTAACCTGAACAAGCCTCCCTTTGGTGAGACATGTCTATGTCTGTCAAATGGCACGGATAACATGGACTCTCTGCTCCCACCGGTTACAGGACAGACCATCCCTGCTCTCTGATGTTTTCCATGGCAGCAGCAACTCCCAGAGGGAGAGCAGTGCTGGCAGAGGGAAAAGAGCTGCATTGTATCTGGAGAAGGGACGCCCGCACCGTGATAAAGGAGCACAAAGTCAGTCTTCAGAGCATTGGCAACTGCTGAACATACCGGCTCTAGTTCATCCTGCAAAAACAACACTGTAAGTTGCTACCTCCCCAGAATGCCCACCAGCATTCCCTCCTGCGAAGATCCAACTGTACAAAGCTCCCAAATATCCCCTCTTTCTGTAACGTGGACATACAGTTCATTGTGGAGTGCGGAAAGACAAAGGAAGAAAGCACAAGCTCGCAAAGGAACCCGCGGCTAAAAAAAGCGCTGTGCACTCAGGGGTTAAAAAGGAAAGCGAGCTGTGAGGATATTTGGAACAGCAGGGCATCAACTGGAGCCGGCAACGGAGGCTTTCCCACTGCCATTCATAACAAAATCAGGAGGCAGAAAGTTACTATAGCAATGGCAGCAGAATGCAGCCCTTCAGAGGCTAGAGAGCTCCTGCAGACATCGGGGCTCTGTGTCCCCGTCCTGCAGGGCTGCGAACTCCCATCAGCTCCACTGCATCAACATCCCTTCCCCCCATGGAATTCTCACTGTAGATCACTGAATTTTAGCTAAAACCTCACTGAAACAAGGCTCAGCTGAAGACAAAGCACAACCATCCACCCCCTCACTCTCCAGGTGCTGAAGCAGCCAAAAAGTCACCCCTGGCTGCACAATAAAAAGATTTGGCTCACTTTATATGACAAAAAGCATTGGGCAATAAAACCATCCGTGGGTACAGACCCCTCCCTTAATGCCTTTTTCCAGGCAGTTTATCAGCTGTGGATTTATCCACTTCCAGAAGGCTAAAGCTGTGCTGGTGGTGGGGTGTTATCCCACTGGCAAGCAGTGTGACAAAGGTGTGACAAGGGATTCTCAGGTGTCCAGGGCCAGCTCCAAACCTGGCCATGAGGTTCCTGTATAGCTGGACTCAGTCTCTGTCTCAGCCCCTGTGCCTGGGTTTGGCACAACTTCAGAAGTACCTGGATGGGGCTGGTGTGAAATGAATTCAGTGCTGTTGGGTCAGCTCCAGAGCTCACAGTTTCCATATGTGCTGGTGCAAAACTGAGCCCATCTCTCAGCAGATCCAATTGTCCCCACACAAACACAGGAAAGCCCTGGGGAATGCTGATCCAGAAGGACTGACTGGGACTGAGAGCAGCCCCCTGCAATCGTAAGAAACCCCAAAGCTAAGGTCTGGTTCAGATACATCCATACAAGATCCTCTCCCTACTCCACAGATCATTCCCTAAAAGCCTAAAATCACAACTTCTGTATTGACCAGGAGAGATGCTGAAGTAATATTCAGTGAAAAGAAAGACATGATCAGCCAAAGAACATCACAGTGTGAATGTAAATCAAAGCAGCCACAATACCTGTTCACCCCCGGGCTTTTAACAGATGATGGGAACACAAAAATAGCTTAAAACACTCCTCTCTCTCTCCTGTTTATCCCCATGTCCAATTGAGTGATTTAAATCAGACCCAGAGGAATTTTCCCAGTCAGGGAAGGCTTTGGGCTACATTTCCCCCCTCTATTAACAAACAGTTGCTGTCTGAGTTCTGCCAAAGATTCACAGTGTAAAAATGGAGCAGACTGGGACCACTTTTGCCAAAAATCTTGCAATCTCTATTTTCATTTCTGCATTAGCAGAACCAGACTTTTTTACCACTTGTGAAGCAATGACCCCACCAGCAATGACCATCCATACCTGCCTTGTCCAGCTTGCTCACAGCACCACTGACACCCTGCCTGATGATTTTATCTGCCTCAGATATCTCACCAAGATTAATTTTTAATGCTGACCATTCTGCACACAAAATGGGGGGCTGATGCAAGCACTAATTTCAAAACAGGCCGTGTTGCCTTGGTTACCCATTGCCAAGCCTCTCCTGAAATCTGCCTTTGCCTTGGATTTGTCCTGTTTTCTGTGTAACTGACGAATTTCCACTCTCAGACAGCTGGGCTTACATGAATCAATTAAATAAATAAATAACCTGAGGGAAATGCCCTTGGATGTGCATAATTTGTGAAGTCTTCTACAAATCCCCATCAGAAACAACAAAACCAGCAGCAGAGGATCACAGAATCACAGAATCACAAGGTTGGAAGAGACCTTCAAGATCATCGAGTCCAACCTGCTCCCTGACACCTCAACTAAACCATGGCACCCAGTGCCACATCCAGTCTTTTTTTAAACACATCCAGGGATGGTGACTCCACCAGCTCCCTGGGCAGACCATTCCAGTACTTTATCACTCTTTCCGTGAAAAACTTTTTCCTAATATCCAACCTATATTTCCCTTGATGCAGCTTGAGACTGTAACCTCTCGTTCTGTCAGTTGCTGCCTGGAGAAAAGAGACCAATCCCCACCTGACTAAAACTACCCTTCAGGCAGCTGTCTCTTCTGAGTCTCCTTTTCTCCAAGCTGAACAACCCCAGCTTCTTCAGCCATTCCTCTTATGGCTTGTGTTCCAAGCCCCTCACCAGCCTTGTTGCCCTTCTCAGGACGTGCTCCAGAGTCTCAATGTCTTTCTGAAACTGAGGGGCCCACGATGCACTGCTGTATCAATTTGGCCACAAAGTAGGTTTCAGAGTACTCTAGGTTCAGCCTATGTCCAGAGGATCTGGAGCTGACACAATTCTGCTGTCCGTTGGTGGTGAGACAGAACTAAAACTAGGGCATCACTGGTGCTGCCTGTGCCCAAAGCCATTGGCTGCCCCTGCCCCAAAGCCCAAATCTCCACAGTCCAAAGAAGGCAAAGGAGGAAAGAAATCCCTTTGTGCTGATTTTACAGAGGGGGAACAGCAGGATTTTCAGGATTGACAGATTTTAGGGTTACAAGCAGGTCTCCAGAAAGGGGTGGGGGGTGTTTGGCACAGGGACTCACACCAGGGTGGGTTCAGGGTGCTGAACACTCATCAACACAGCACAGACCAAAATTACTTACAGAGATTCATCAGGGGCTGCTTTTGATAAACAGACACATTGAGAAAAACTTGGATGTGTCAGTGAGTAAATCCAAAGTAGAAGACAAAGCCAAATCCAACAAAGGTAGTCCTCACAGTTTCTCTTCACTATCCTCCTGTCCCTAGAAATTAGCTATTGTCTGCAGCCACAGTTAAAAAAAACCTGATTAAAATTTTCAACACTCTCTGGGAGAATTAAATCAGAGCTCTCTAAAACGGTGATACTTACTGGGAAAGGTCTCTGCATTCTTCTGTATGGAGAGCAAGTTAGATTTGGTAAATCCCATTTTTGGAAAGTACAGGCAACATTTTCAGCACTGTAAACCAAAGAGTTATTCCTATCTATGTTTACGATATTTCTAATTGTCATATCAAGTAAAAATTATTAAAGAATGTGAAATAAATAAGATATCCTGCAGCATTCCTGCTCCACCTATATTGAGTTGCAAAGGCTACCTCCAAGGCTTTCAGTGTTGAATCTTAATTGGATCTTCCAGACAGAAACAATCCACTCCTCACACAGGAGTTCCAGTAAGGAGAAAGAAAAAGGACAAGGAATTTTAATTGTACTATAATCCTTCCTTCTTGCAAACGCCACATTGCAGGGATCTAACAGACTAAAACCAAATGCAAAATTCACTGGGAACCTCTCAAAAGAAAACACATTAAAATCCATCCATAGATGGATCTTCAGTCAGTTGGCCATGCTGTTGTTTAATGTAGGAAGGAATATAAATTAAACCATTTGTCACTCCTAACTGAAAGGAAAAAGAGGAACCAGCCAATTTGTCAGCAGATTTTGCCTTCATCATAATTGCTGTGTCCATCTTTCCTGCCTCTCCATGCCCCACCACAGGCCCTGCTCAATCTCTCAGCAGTTCTCACCTCAGCTTTTTTGCTGGGAAAACGTTTCATTCTATAGTTCATATAGCTTGATGAGAGGACTATAAATATACACCGTTTTCTACCCTTGTTCCTGAGCTGTATTCATCACCCTGAACAGAAAAATTACCCTCCAGAACTGCATTAAGTCAATGGCTCTCCACTGCTGAGCACGGATGTCAATGGGAGAAGAGCCCACTAAGTCACCCTGCACACTAAACCTGCAGTTCATCAGTTCCATCAGGAGTGGTCCCAGTCTCTACAAAATATTCCAGGTTGCCAACAGGCTGCCAACTTCAATTCCTGACGATCCAGACAAAGATTTGCCAAGAGGATTAGAGATCCAGCTCCCATTTGGTCTGTGCTGCATGAGGCAGAGCTCTGCTGGGCATGAAGATGAGTTGGGAGGATGGGGATTGGGGTGGCTTTCTTAGGGAGTTATTGGACTCTGGTATTACCCACTGTCCAGATCCTGTCAGAACCTCCTACCCAAATTAAGTTTGGCAGCACTATATTCCAAACCTGGACTATGGACTTGTGTCCATTTACATCATGGAATCACAGAATGGTTTGGATTGGAAAAGACATTAAAGATCATCCCATTCCACCCCCTGTGATGGGCAGGGACACCTTCCACTACCCCATGATGCTCCAAGTCCCTGGCCTTGGACACTTCCAGGGATCCAGGGGCAGCCACGTCTTCTCTGGGAATTCCATCCCAGCCCCTCCATACCCTCACAGGGAGGAATTCCTTTCCAATATCCCATCTAACCTTCCTCTCTGGCAGTGGGAAGCCATCCCCCCTTGTCCTGGCACTCCAGGCCCTTGGAAAGTCTCTCTCCATCTTTCTTTTAGGTTCCTTCAGGCACTGGAAGGCCACAATGAGGTCACCCCAAAGCTTCTTTGCTCCAGGCTGTACAATCCCAACTCTCCCAGTCTTTCCTTCCAGCAGAGCTTCTCTATCCCTCTGATCATACTGGTACCTCCTCTACGCTCACTACAACACCTGCTCCTTCATGCGGTTGTGAAGAAGACTCCCAACTCTTCCTGCAGCTTTAAAGCGAACTTTACAAGCATCTTTTATTTGTGACCATCACGATGTCAGAGCAGAAGTCCCAATAATTCCCAAGGCAGGCTCCTGACAGCCCTTCTGCAGGGCAGCCAGGCCTAGGTGGAGCAGTTTAGCTCTGCTGCTCCTCCTGGTTGCAGGATAGGATGCTTTAGGACTTCAAAGGGGTTTTGTTTATATATGAGGGTGTTTTGCAACCCTTTTGAAAATCAGATTGCATATGCTCCTTGTGCTTGTCACTGATTGCTCCAGTTAATGAGTTTTTAGTGCACTGAACCCTACTTAATACATTGCCTAATAAAATGAGAGTAATTAATCAATTATCCAAAAGGGCCCAGCTTTTGATCATTCTGATGCACTTATCACAGCAGCCAGGGTCCTTTCCCCACCCTCTCAGCGTCACAAACCTCCCCTTTGATGATGTCCTGGAAACAATGAGGGGCCTCTCTGGTGGCGTAACATAGCTGCTGGTCATGCTTTGTCCCTGCTGTGTGGACAAACACTTGGCCTTGCTGCCACTTGTCCCTTGCCAAGCTGCTCTCAAGTCTCCAGCCAAGACCACGCTGGAGAATGCAGTTATTGTGGAATCACAGACTTGTTTGTGTGGGAAGAGACCTTAAAATCATCCAGTGCCACCCCCTGCCATGGACAGGGACACCTTCCACCATCCCAGGTTGCTCCAAGTCCCGTCCAACCTGGCCTGGGACACTTCCAGGGATCCAGGGGCAGCCACAGCTGCTCCTCTAGGCAACCTGTGCCAGGGTCTCTCCATCGTTATTCATCTACACTGACTGAGGACATATCTTCTTCACCAAAAGTAAGCCCTGCTAAGCTCTCTGTGATACCACCAGCTTGATATTCACACTCTCATTGCAGCTACTTGTACTCTCCATGGGAAGTGCAAATGCACAGCACTAGGGGTGACAATCCCCACAGTCAGGTTGAGCCTGCTTCAAATGAATCCCTTAAAACATCATTTGCTTCAATTCATGGAATAGCCATTGCTGACAGAGCTCTAGGACTGTCTGCTGTTCCCACTTGGCGCTTTCCTCAGACTGTCTCCTGCTGTTGTGCTGATCTTGACAGATGCCAAGTCTCTCCTCCTATTTTAGTCCACTGAAGTTTCTGACCTTCTTTTATGTTCCCTTCTTAACTTAGGCTGCCCCTCTGTCATGGTAGCACAGCAGTAAAATCCTTGGAAGTCATCCCAAAAGAGAACTACAGCAAACGGCCGTACTTCTCTATTTACTCCTCACAGCTGAGGAAAAAAGTGTCTTCCTTTATTGTAGAACTAAAAAAAATGAACTAATGCTCCTGCATTAGGAGCCAATCTGTGAGGAAAAAAGGATTTCTTCTACCTTAGAGACAAATGGTTCATTTCTAGTGGGGAAAGAAAAGGAGAAATTCTAAGCAACCTCAGAAATCATCTTGCCAAGGCTTCTATACACCACACAACATAATTCCAAAACACTTTAGGGGTTGATGGTCTCTACTGAACTCCACAGTGAACAGCTGAACGTACTTGTGATTTGCCTGGGATCTTTGTGGATGCTGAAAACATCCAGGTTTCTTCTATTTTTGTTTTGTTTTGTTTGGTTTGGGTTTTTTTTGTTTGTTTGGTTTGGTTTTGGGTTTTTTTTTTGTGGAAAGATAAAACAGCACCTGCATGGCCCTCCAACCTTAAGACTTGGGAGAAAGGAAAGGATAAGCCTTGGATAAAGTAAAGGAATAGAAGAAACTTAAATATCAGACTTCCACTGAAAGAAACCTCACTGTATTTTAGGCAAAGATCATCATAGAACCATTCCATTTTATTCAACTATGCCTGGATAAGCCTGAATACATCAGGGTCAGGCCCTGCCAGAACAATTCATCCAGACTCTGAGTCATTCTGCAGCGCCCTCCATCCACTTGCTCATAGACACAGAGCAGAGGCTCTGAGCTGGACCAGCCCTGTCAGCTCAGCCCCATCAGGAGATGGGGAGGCTCTGAAACCTTCAGGTCTTGATAATTCCATTGGATTCTGAACAAAATAATCCTTCACCCCTGAATTAATACCTAAGCACAGATAAACTCAAGAGGAGCCCAACCCCAGACACAAGTCTGGTCAGGGAGCAGCAAGCCAGTGCAAACAGCCTCACATTCCAGACTGGGTGGATCCCCCTGACATTTGGAAATACTGGGTCTGATAGCCTGGCTGCTGTGCTGGAGGGCAGCACCTTCCTGCCAGCCTACTTATCTTGAGATTTCTGGACCAGTAAACCCTGGCAGCTGATCCTAGAAATAACAGCTGGGAGCAGTCTAGCACTCACCACCACTGTCATGAAGGGCTCTTCTGAAGATCTTGATGTTAAAGGGAGGGGGCACAATAGAAATCCACTAGCCAGATGCCCATCCTGACAGGAAAAACCCTGAAGTGTTTTACAGCAAGGGTTTCAAAAGTGCTTAGCAATTAAGATTCCCAAATTGAGACATTTTACAGAGGCCCAAACTCTTAGTGTGCCTGCCTCCAGCAGGCTGTGCATCCAATTTCCTGGCACATGGGAACAGAGACCTGTTCCATGGCAAGGAAATAGAGGTGTGATCCAGGGAAGGAAGAAGGATTTGCTTTTTAATTTTTCTTTATTTCCTCATCCTCCTATTGGAGGGGTGGAGCAGCTCTGCTGTGAAGAAAAGTTGAGAGAATTGGGATTGTCCAGCCTGGAGAAGAGAAGCTTCAGGGTGACCTAATTGAGGCGTTCCAGTACCTAAAGGGGCTGAGAAGAAAATGGAGAGCAACAATTTACAAGGGCCTGGAGTGCCAGGACAAGGGGGAATGGCTTCAAACTGCCAGAGGGAAGGGTTAGATGGGATATTGGGAAGAAATTCCTCCCTGTGAGGGTGATGAGGCCCTGGCACAAGTTGCCCAGGGAAGCTGTGGCTGCCCCTGGATGGCTGGAAGTGTCCAAGGCCAGGCTGGATGGAGCTGGGAGCAACCTGGGATAGTGGAAAGTATCCCTGTCCATGGCAGGGGGTGGCACTGAATGGGATTTAAGGTCCTTTCCAACCTAAAGCATTCTACGATCTGCCAGACAGAGACCCTGAAAGAGGGAGGAAGAAGCAACTAAAGAGGGGGCTCAGCTGCAGGAACTTTAAAGCCCTGAGAGACCCTCAGGTGGGGGGGCAGAGCCTGGATTGCTCTGCTGAAACTGAGAGCAGAGAAGCTCCAGTGCTGGCAGTGTTCTGTTACAGCCACCTCAAAGAATTCACCTCAGC
Source organism: Chloropsis cyanopogon (assembly GCA_013400585.1). Classification (NCBI taxonomy): domain Eukaryota; kingdom Metazoa; phylum Chordata; class Aves; order Passeriformes; family Irenidae; genus Chloropsis; species Chloropsis cyanopogon. The sequence goes on from WEZZ01034720.1 coordinate 32,446, forward strand.
AAACCCAGGGGCATAACAGATTCTAATCTATCTGCATATTTATCTGAATATATCTGCAATTTTCCCTATAAATTCTTAGAAAATGACCTTTCTGAAGCAGAGCTATTTTAGCAGTCAGCCAATGAAAGAACAGCCCATGGCAAACTCAGGGCAGTAATTGACTCTGAGGAGCTAGGAGATGCTGCTGAGGCTGGAGCTGTTTGAAAACACCTGGGAAAGCACAGACACAAAAAGCTGCTCATTGGTCAAAGCCAGGGGAGTCCACATCCCTCTTGGAACAAAGCTTGGAGTGGCAGAGGTGGAAGGATAAATACAGATGCAACCCAGGGAAAGCAAAAGTGATACCTTTGGCAATACAAACGCTTTGGGTGATTGCTCCCTGGCCAGGAAAAATCAAAGGGAGGCAGAGGCAACATAGGTCAGAATATTTAAGCATCTACCAGCACCCTGCAAGAGACTAAAGCTCAGCACAGACAGCTGGGACAAACTTTATACTCAATTTATGTATAAACGGCCTTATAAGTGTCTGTGTTATCCCATCCTACAGTGTTTATAGAGGAAAAATACAGCTAGAAAAAAAAGGACCTAATGAGTAACACACAAAGCTGTCCAGGCTGCTGTGATTAAATGCTTTACAGAAGCATCTTTAGGCCGAATCCTATTCCTTATTTCCCTGTTTCAGCCTATGCTACGAATGTGTATCATACCTTCTTTCCTCCAATGACCATGCAAAGACATGCAGATTTTACTCATTTTATGCCCCTTTATCTTGAGCCAAATCTCCTTGTTCTCATCCTCAAAGAGAAACACAATATAGTCTATGCATTGAGGAAAATTTATCTTTTATCTCAAAGAATCCATCATCTCAGGAAAAGGAAAAAAAACCACCACCAGAATTGCAGACTTCCCTTGAAACATGCCAAATACGAACAGTAAAATATCTCCACAGGTGTGAAAAAATACAGTGTCAGTTTTACCCAAGTTATAAGTGTTTTTTTTTTTCCAAAAAGCTTTTAAAAACTATAAATTGCCACTAGTCATAAGCCAAATGTTGTCTTTTCTTCCTGTTACCCAGAATAAACACACACAAAGGTCACATGATGAAGAATCAGTGTCCATTGACTGACTTTTTAAAAAAAAAATTAAGCTGGGATGAGAGAAAAGCGTGGTTTTCCAGGGAAGTTGCTGCTTTATCAGGAAGGGCTGCAGCAGTTCCTAGTTGATCAAGCTGCTGAAAGGTTAATTATGTCTCAGAACACACATGGGGTGGGGGAAAATCCCTGTGAGCAGTTGCTAGGGAGTAGAGGTTCCAGGAACAAATGGCAAACGGGTGCTTGGGGCAGGAAATCTCCATCCCTGGATTAGGGCTGGCTAGGGATACACTTGCAGGGCTGGGAACCAGCAAGGCCATGATCCTAAGCATGTGCAGGGCCAGGACTGGACTTGACCCCTGTGGATCCTTCCAGTGGAGGATATTCCATGATTCTGGGATTACCTGCAGGCAGAGCTGGACTGAGAGCTCCCTGTGCCAGACTCAGCAAATCCCGTTCCAGCAGAGCACAAACAAGACACAGGAGGAACAACAGCTGCCAGTTCAGCCTCCATGGCTCTGTCCCTCCCTGTGACTGTTCTGTCCCTCACCCCAATGCCTGCACTGGGACAGTGGGAGCTCGCCCTGGCCCTGCACCAGGCTCTGCGCATAGTCATGGCAACCCCAGAGGTCACTGGGGATGGAGGAGACCTCAGTGTGTATTTCAGCAGGCTCTGACTGAGGTCCAGAGAGCTAGCCTGGGCAGCCTCAGGTCCCACAAAGGACAGACTGTGCACAGGGAATCTGAGCCATGTCCCTTATCAGTCCAGCTGCTGATATTTCACACACACCTCCTGCAGAAAGAAGCCTTTGCTTAGTGCTGCTGAATTTCCAACTCCCAGTGAAGGGTGAGGTGTAGCACAAACTGAGCTTACTGGGACTCTAACCCAGCCTGTTCAGAAGCCTCAACCTCTCTTCCTCATGCTTTAAACCAGCTGTCTTATGACAGATGCTGATGCTGGAAAGCATCCACTGGTCCTTCAGGACCCTTAGAGGAGACTGGTGTGTGACCCAGCTTGAGGACATTGTCACTGCTCCTTCAGGACCCTTAGAGGAGACTGGTGTGTGACCCAGCTTGAGGACATTGTCACTGCTCCTTCAGGACCCTTAGAGGAGACTGGTGTGTGACCCAGCTCGAGGACATTGTCACAGGGCGCCCTCTGACAGCACAGTGATGTCACACCTACAGAGAGCAGCCAACACATGTGAAAGTTCAGCTCTCCTGCATGAGGCAACTCATCCATCCAAAATCTGGTGTGCTAGGCTGTCAGCAAATCCAGGCAGAGATGGGAAAAGCAAATATATTTAGGCAGATTTTAATAGGTTGACCAAAAACCCATAGAAACTCCCTTCATGAAAAAGGAAAAGCAGCTGCTAGTTGATTACAATGGAAGCTCCAAGGAAGAAAGGAGCCTAGTGGATTTGAATGTTAATCAAGCCCCATTTCTCTTCAAGTCAAAACATGAAGGTATTTAATGGTGTGTTGGAGAAAAGTCTTCAGGAGGTTTAAATTATCCTGTCCAACCCATACTCTAATGGCTCTGCCTGACCTTCAGAGATCATCACTGAGTTTCTGGCTCACTGCCCTGCTGCATGGGATAAAAGCATTTGGGGCTTACCAGCAAGGTTTTCATTGCTCTCCATGGGAGGGAAAGCCAAGGGATTGTGCCTGGAAAACAATGTACATTTCCTTGCTGATAAGAATGTTGGGGGACAGATTTTATACCAGGCTCTGTGTGTGCACTGAGAAAGGATCGGAACATGGCAGCATCGCTCATCCTGCTTGGAATCACTCACACCCCGTGCACAGAGATGTCCAAGGCATGTCCTCTCCATCCAGAGATGTCCTCTCCTGCGCAGCAGAATTTGGCACAATCCCAGTATGATTCACACCAATAAGTTGATATCACAGACCCACTGCTCTCCAGTGAGGCTCCACAATACCAACTCACTGCAGAAACAAGGCAATGGACTTTCAGATCCTGACCTTCATGGCACAGCTCCTGCAGCACTCCCGTTGCCTGATCCCACTGAACATAGTGTTGTACTAGAGATAAATGTGAAATACTAATTTTATCAAAAACAGAGATTAAAAATATGCTCACTGACTCAGCATGCTGATACATCCTGTTCAGTAATTTAAGGCTAAAGACCATCACCTCATTATCTTCCTAAAATATGGCCCAGAAAACCAGCCCATCAGAAATCATGGAGCTCCACACAAATTTGAGTCTCATAGGAATATTCTTCTACAGGAATATAAATTCAGTAATTGGTTCATGGATCATTAAATCTGGTTTAATAAAATAAGACAGACATAGCACATAATCCAAGACAAATCACACCAGAACAGGTCAGAGAGCACACGTTATCATGCAATTGGCTGACACCAAAATTATCTATACTGGCTGAGAATTTGGAAAAAATATCTTTGGTATTTGGGTCATTACATGAAAGGATTATAGAAATCCTTTGCTTTTAACTGAGGTCATTAACATCTTTCCACAGCATGTTAGGATTTCCATTTCACAGATAAGGACTGAGTCACAAAGACTTTTCTACAGCCAGTATCAAGTCAGTGGCATAAAGGCACCTGCTACTTCAAGTACTCATCCTGGAAAACAAACACACAATTCCTATTTCTAGCCCAGTTAAAAAAAATCCTGAACACTCAGAGCAGATCAAATTCAGCAGAATGGGGTGGAGAGCAAAATAAACTGGTAAGAAAAAGGGGAAGTTGTGCAGCCTTGTGTGGTTTTGGCCAGGAGTGGCTGTGCCAATTATACAAATTATGCAAATGTGATGCGTACAGCAGCAACAACATACAAGTGCTTTGGGGTAAAAATTCAGTATCACAAATCCCAGTCAGAAAGTTCTGAGATACACGGGCTGGGAGGAAATTTTTTCTGTTCTGCCTTTTCTCCTTTTCTTACATTTATTCTATTATCTATTCTCCAATGCTCCCGACTGACCCAATCCTTTCCCGTGCCACTGCATCTCCCTTCCTCATGCATTCAGCAGCGCAAAGATTTACCGCAGCTCTCCTGCGGTAGCTCTACCGCCTGCTTCTCACAAACCCGTAACTCTGGTGCACGAGCGCTGAAATCTAATTCTCCCCCACTAATTTCACATTAACTTGCTCTGACTGTACTGCTGGGAGGAGCACTGGGGATTTATCAGCGGCTCTCACAAAAGGGAATGGAAGGCACTACTTTCAGCATTACTCTTTTCTCTTTTTCTCCCTCAGACGGTTCTGCCGGGAAAGAAAAACCCTCAAATAGAGTCTGGTGCGGAGGCTGCCAGGGTGACATCATGGATGGTGCCACCGCAGGAGCAGCCAATTGGGGAGGGCTCTTTCGGCGCCGTCCCTCTCAACCTAGCACAGCAGCCTATAGGAGAATGTTCCACACGGGAAAGACTCAGTCCTGTTTTGTCTCTGCTTATCTTGCCACTCCTCCTTTCTCTGCCCTTCCCACTCCGGCTTGAGTGCACGTACATACACACACAGAGCACAGCCGAGGCAAAACAGCCGTGCACAGCAAAAACCCGGTGTCTAGAGTATCAGACTCCAGGCAGTGATTCACATCAGAGCTTTCTGCTGGTGCTGGAGAGTCGTACTTTTGTTCAGGGATTTCAGTGGGAGGAAGAACCTTCCTCCTCCTAGTCACTGGAGATTCAAACTCGTTGTTATAACAATGCAGCCAAAAGGCTTTTGGTTTCTATCCCAAATGTGGTAAAAGCAATTCAATTCCAGCCAGAGAACCCAACCAGGCCTGCAATGCTGTGAAAAGACAACAGAGAATTTAGAGGTAGAGTTCAATAGCCTCGAGCTGCACCAGGAGAGGGTCAGGTTGGACATCAGGTGGGATTTCTCCATGGAAAGGGTGATCAGGCCTTGGCAGGGACTGCCCTGGGAGGTTTGGAGTCCCCATCCCTGGAGGTGCCCAAGGAAGGCCTGGATATGGCACTCAGTGCTCTGGGCTGGGGACAAGGTGGGCATCGGGTACAGCTTGGACTTGATACTCTTGGAGGGCTTTTCCAACCTTAGTAATTCTGTGTTCTGCCTTGCCCTGGATACCTGTGAATTTAACTATACAAGACCTAATTTTTAGCACACAGAAACAAAGACCAGCATCAGACTGAGGCAAACTGCAGTACTTGCAAGTGCACCCTGTTTACACCAGAGATCCTCACTGCAGCTGCTGTCTAGGAGGAAATGGGCACATAAAGCTGAAGCTATTAAAGCAATTTGTAGAAACCCCAGAGATCTCTTCTACCCATCAGACAGTGCTCTTAAAGCACCAGCTGTCATTGTCTGCTGCTTCTCACTCTGAAATGAAATGACAATTGGCATATTGTGGGAGCAAGTCTGGGGTGTCTCCTGGTAGTGGTGCAGCCTTCTCATGTGAGAGGAGTGCAGCCAGGCTCTCTGAGATAATCCAAAAGGAGACTGTTGTCCTCCGGGCACACAGCTTCAAACCCAATTAATTTGCAGCACTTAAAAGTCTTGAGTACAAAGAGATTCTTATGTCCCATTCTTTGCAAAAAATATCTGAGCACTGCTTCAGCTCTGACCAGCCCTCACAAGACTTTAATTCTGACTTTGCAAAGATGAAGCTGAAAAATCCCCCTTTGTGTATCCATTTCTGACTCCGGCAGGAACTTTGTTCCCATCTATCAGTATTTATAAAAGTATCTGTATTTTTACAAAGAATCCTGTAACTGGAGCTGGCTGGATAAGCCCAGGAGCAGAAACACACTGACCTTGCCTGGCCTGGGCAGCACAGGCAGACCCTCCCCAGCCTAGCAGGGCAGAGTCTGCAGCTCCTTCTGACTTCCTATCTGTAGGAAATTGTGCTGAGAGGAATTCTATCCTATCCAGCACCACTGGGAGTAAACACTGGTCACAAAGCATCCTCCAGGCCTTCAGGAGGAATTCTCAGACAGAAAAATCCAGAATGGTTCCAAATTTGGAGCTGAATACTGACTTAGTGTGCATCCCCCTCTTACCTATAAACATAACAGACCACTTCATAGAATCCTGGAATGGTTTGGGCTGGAAGGGACCCTAAAGACCATCCCCATTCCACCCCCTGCCATGGGCAGGGACACCTTCCACTATCCCAGGGCACTCCAAGCATATCCAACATGGCCTTGGACACTCACAGGGATGGGGCAGCCACAGCTTCTTTGGGCTACCTGTATCAGGGCTTCCGCAGCCTCACAGGGAAGAATTTCCTCTGTATATCTCACATAAACTTCCCCTCTTTCCGTTTGAACCCATTAGTCCTTGTCCTGGCACTGCAGTTCCTGATGAAACTGTAAATTTCTCTTACATCCTCCTTCCTTGGAGATGAAGGCAAAGCCCCTGAACATCCCTGTCCTACGTCTCCAGCTCCAGTTAGACACATCAACCATTAAGTAACAGTGTGCAAAACCTGGAGCTCTCCCAGCATCCACACTCCTACCTGAAGGAACTGCAGGGCTCATGGAACCAGGAAATACACACAAAACAGGGCAATATTTTGTCTCAGTCACCAAAACTCCCCATGACAGAGCTGGGGACTCAAAGAGGCTTGAGGTGTTTGAGCAGAAAGGAGAAGCAGTGTGAAAACACGAGGAAATGGAACAAGTGCTTCCCAGAGCCTGGCAGAGCACAGGTATGCAGGGAAGCAGGAGGATTTAAACGAGCAGCAAGGTGCAGATGTGTTTTTGTTGTTCCAGCTGCAAAATGATGGTCCCACAAAGCTCCTCCCAGCACCTGAGGGACAAGGACCCTGCCAGCTCCTGCCCACAGAATGAGCTGGAAGAACCAGGCGTGCAGTTTGTGTCTGAAATTCCACCATGCACTGTTTACATCTTGTTAGCTCATAAGGTCATGTAGCACTGTTGAAATAAACGAGAAATTGCTATTTTTTATAAGGAAAAGAGGAGCAAGGTATATGTTTCACTAAAAATTTTGCATATAAAGTTTTTTCTGTTGATAATTGAGTCTCCCAGCTTGTATTTAGATGCAGATTACATGCCATTACATACTTTACAAGTAAAAGGCTGTGAGAAGACTGGTCTTAAAACAGAGTTTTTAATTAAAACACTTACTTAGAAGACACAGGAAAATGCACATGAGAGTCAGAGGTTCCTTGATCTACCATAGAAGGGCATTCCAGGATCCAGGGGCTGAAATTTAAATTTTAAAGACTGGAACAGCTCAAGGTGTAGGTTCAGCACAACTCCCCACACTGACAGCTTTGCAAGGATGCATCCTTTTGTGACCTAAATCATACACCTTAATACACTGCAACAACTTAAACAGCTGTAGAACTACTCTCTTTTTTTATAAACACCAGGATAAGGCATTTTCTGGCCCTAAAATTCACTGTTTTGTCTTCAGACAACAAACAGCAAGTTAGGCAAACTGCACCACTAAAAAAAAAAAAGGTCTCTAAACAAACTTACCAGTGTTATCAGAAAAGTGTTAGGGAACAGTTTAAAATAGAAAAATGCCTGTTAGCATACTCAAAAGTCTCTGGCAGCAGCTCAGAAATTTAAATTGTGTTTACTTTCCTTCCTGGGAAAGCACCCCTCGCTCTCCCCCTAATGTCAGCAGTGCCTGTGCTGGGAGCATGGCCTGGCTGAGTCAGCTCAGCACACATCGGGCAGGGCAAAAAGAGGGATCCAATGAAGTGGAAATTAATTGAGCTTTCTCTTTTTCATGGGGATGCTGTATCCAGCACAAGGCTTTTCAGGAGTACCTCCAGGTTTTTGTTTTGTTTGAAAGTGCTGGTTGAACTACAGGGCATAGTTCAGGAATCCTGGTGGTTTATTTTGGTTTTCAAGGCCCAAAACACAAAACATAAATCACAAACACAAGGCAAAGATCCTACAAACACTCACAGGGAATCAGGGCTTCACTTTCAGATGGAATTTTTACAGGTATGCACACACACAAAAGTGTAAATCATGTTTTTACAGTGAACTTTGCCATTAAACAATTCAAATTCTAAGCTTTTCACATGTGTACAGTGAAGCCTGAATTCAGTGTAAGGAAGACTCAATATCCCACCACTGAACTCAACCACAGAGCACCTGAAGATTCTCTCAGGTCAACGTAGAAGGGAACTTTCCCAGGATCTGAAATGCTTGAACAAGACTGAAAAGAAACTTGAAGACAGTCCTCAACTCCATCAAAATGTGATTTACACCAGAATAATCCCAGAGCAAAGGAAGTGCTGCCTTATGCAAGATGATCTTGTATTTATTCTTGTATTATAACTAAAAAGGTTTTGAAGCAATTCAAAAGTTCAGGCCCAAGTTTCACTGTGAGTCCCAGAGAGAGAAACTTTCTGAAAATAGGGTTTATAATTTTCTCTTATTTCTCTGGAAAAAGAAAATCCCATTTACACAAAGTTCTGGATTTACAGATTAAAAATATAGAACAGAATAACTAAAATGGGTGGTACCAGTAATCAGAATGATGCCATTTCCACCTAAAATGAACAAGTCTCCTCATGATAAATAGAAACAACCTGTGCTCTTGAACCAAGAACATGGAGGCAGATTAACAATTAGGGTTTATGTCCCTTACTCTTTAATCTGCAAATTAAACACAATTAGGAAACAGAAGAGAAATACAAGGAATACAATAGAGTTGACCAATCATACAAAATCTCAGCAATTCTACTTTACATTTCATATGCCACCACATTATTTTCCTTTCAGTTTTCTTGGACAAGGTGCTGGAGGACTTGGAGAAGGTACACAAGGCCAACCAGGGGGAATATTTTTATTAAATGCTTCAGGAAATGAAGCGGATGATCCCAGGTCACTAAAAAATAAAACAAAAACAAACCCAAGCAATCTCTCAAAAAAATTATTCCAGTCTATAAACAGCAGTTTCAATGTTCATGTCACCCAAAACAAAACAGTTCCATAAAACATCTTAAAAAGCAGACCTGTAAAAAAAGGGAAAGAGAAGAAAGACAAAAGAAAGGCGCAGCATGAAGTAATTTCAGACAACCAGTTTTGTGAGAGCTTTAATGGCACAAAATGTTTATAAGCTACAACTTATACATGTAAACTGTATATAATGTTACAAAGTGCTAACTAATTTATGAAGAATGCATAATCACTTTGGCTCAGTTAACTCCAATATTTCAACAAATGTCAATTAAAAAATTTGAATTTCTAACAATCTTCAGCTTTCACTTTTGAAAACAGTAAGTAAATATGCATTTGCTGCAGTTAGGTCAGCCTGCATCTTTAATGTGCGAGTTTATGCATTTTTTTCTTGATCCTATTTACAAGTCTAGGCCAGTTTTCACTGAATGTAAGAAAAATGAAGCCTACATTTTTTTTTTCCAAAGCTGTAAACAGGTATAAAGCTTTTTAAACAACATTTATCTTAACAAAACTTCAACTCTCAAAAATTGAAACGCCTTTGGGAACAATACAACACTCTGTTCCTGTTCCTTGTAAAACTGGAAGTTGCAGACTTTCCTCTAAAGCTTAGAATAGGGTCTAAGCCTCAAAGCTCAGAATAGGGTCTCAATAAATACTGCATTATATCCCAGCCAGTGTTACTGGCCTTAGTGACCATGGGGCATTCCTCAGCTCTAGGTTTCACAGGTTTTACTCCAAATATCATTAGTGGTCTTTATACTCCAGCCACAAGCTTGCACTGTTATTTATCAGATATTCTGAAGAATTACCTTTAATTTAGAAAGGTGTAATTTACTGGGTTTTTCTCTTTAAAAAGTATTCCCTGTTTAGTAAAAATATCTTTTTCCACGACTCCAATTTCATACAAAACAAGGTGCTGTGTTAGAACGAAAAGTGGTCCAGCCTTTCTCCCATCCACTCAGATTTTAGGGCTGTAAAATGAAGTATTTGATGCTCTCTAAAACACCCTCTACCAGGTTCCCCTGCCCACCCCCACCTCTGGGTGAAACGCAATATCCACACCCAAAACAAATCTGCACTTGTGGGCAGCTCAAGTGCCGCTAAGTATTTACAAAGAAAAGAAAAGCATATTACTCAAGAGGATTTGTTGTTCACCCTGAAAGCATTCTCTGACAGCATTCAGAAGTAGAATTTATTGTATTTATATATGTATTTGTGTACATATTTATTTTCTTCTGAAAATAAATTTTAGCAGTGGATTCACACTTAAGTTTTTCACTTTCTGGGAGCTAACTAAAGTTTTTTTAACCCAAGTGTCAGCTGGGATTTAGCTTCTATGCATCAAATAGTTCAAGCAATCACTGCTCTATCAAATGATCACCTTTATAAAGTCTGATGCAAGCAAACAATT
>WEZZ01034720.1:42869-52877 GCA_013400585.1 Chloropsis cyanopogon
TATATATATATAAAAAGAGTATTCTATCCTCCAGAGTTCATGCTACATGTTCTGAAATCCAATAAAATCTATTATTTAGGGACATGACTGTCCCGATGCTTTGTAACAATTTGGTACTAAAGCTTCACATTTTGAAAAGAAGTTTCACTGAAGGAGGACAAGGCTTAATGTTCCCTAAGATAAAAGTTCAAACACATCATTGAGAAACCTACCCTAATATGAGACATCACAAGTGACTTTCAGGTTCCAAGTATCCCCAAAAAGGAGATTGTACAGTAAACAATGAGAGAGAAGAATATTGAAAATTCATTTGCAGAAGTCATTTCAGAGCTTTTACAACTTCTGAACTTTTATGCGCCTGCAAGATTGTCCCACTTAAGGATGAGTCAAATGCTTTTCCTGCTGAAACTGCCGGATCTTCAGAGCTGTAAATGGTTCCACAACAAACAGAATAATTTCCTTTTACACAGAGCCTATCTACACTGGATTTTTCCAGCTGCTGGATTTTTCCTTAACTTAGAACTACTTTAAGAAGGGAAATTTCAGATTGAAAATTTTCCCTTAAGAAAACAGGTAAAGAAAAAAAAAAGCTTCTTCACATGCAAACAATGCAATTTTTCTAAAATTTCCTAGGTATCAGACAGGTTTTCCTACAAGGAATAAGGAGCTGACTTCATAGAAAAGACTAGATTACAACAATTACCTAGTATTAAAATATGCTGATGGATTTAGTTATCCTACGTTAAAATTTATGCAGTCTTTGCCTCCTGCAATTCAAATGGTGTTTGTTAGCCAATACAAGGGGCTGAGTAAATTTCCCCCAAATGCTGATTTAAACTGGATCTTTATTGCCAGTGATTTCTTAGTTTATTCCATAACCAGCTTCATTTTACAAAAGAAAAACTCTTTCCCACTTCAATCAGTAACTTCCTTCCAAAGAGACTGTATTATCACCACCGTGCAGTCAACACTTAGACCATGCACAACTGCAAATGAAGTCAGGTTGCACTGAGGAGGCAACAGCATCACTGATTAAATTAAACTTGCTGGTGGCATTTTGCATTGAGAGAAGCCCTTGCAACATAGAGACAGTTGTAAACTCCATCCAGCAACTCTGACGTGTCTTGCAGGCCAAGAGGCAGGGGAATGGGAGAGAGAGAAAGAATGTGGATAGCCAAACACCTCAACAGAGTTCCAACACAATACTGAATTCCAGAGTTAGCAAAAACCTGGATATGGAAGGAAAGGGTGAAGTCAGGGTCATGCTTAAAATGGTCTCAAGTCAAATGTACTAAATGAGACAGTAACACCTTCACAGGTCACATGGGGTCCAGGTTTGCACTCCATGGGTTCAATAAGTGCTGGCTGAAGGTGTGGTCAGGCGTTTCCCAATGTAGATGCTGAAATAAAAAGTATAAGGATATCATATTGCACTGGAATACTCCCTGCTTTCCCACAGTCCCCACACACCCAGCTGCTCTAATCCCTCTTTTAAGTCTGAGATCCATCCACAGACTCCACCTCTCTTCTATAAAATTACTTACAGTGAGGTTTTGCATGAGTCTGGAAGGATCAATGCTCTCAGTACTCACCCAAAGTGGGTTTTCCTCTAGTCCCAGGCTCATCTGAAAACCCCAATCCAAAAGCTTTTTGTGTTTCGAGTACCTGACACAGCAACACTCCCAGACAACTGAGGTAAAACAAACTAAGTGCTGTCTATAGAGAGGGGGATGAGCTTTAGAACTCTGAGCATTGAGAATCTATGCAAACATTGATCACAAGCAAGATTTAAATCATTGCAGAAATGCACAATTTTGCTGTAGTACAAATATCTCACAGTACGTCCTCACATATTCTATCCTGATTTATTTGATAGTTTACAAGAATTTAAAGAGACACTTGAACTACATCCACAAAACCAAACACAAAGCTAAATAAATCCATGTTTTGAGTCCATGCCCTTGCCCCATCACAGAAGAACTTAAGGTGGATAAACAGAATGCAAGGACTTAGGCAAAGTGAGAGATTATATGGGATTACACATGCAGTGAAAGCACTGCTGAGTAGAGACACAGCTGACTTGCAGGACACATCCAATATTTCATCTCTCTTTCTCTACATAGTAAAACCTTGACTTTCAGTAACACCTCAATGCAGTATTAAACTGGAAATAATGGAGTTTGTGCCACACACACCACCTCAGCATTATTATTTGTACAGTGTAATTTCATACTGGTCAGTAAAAGTTATTTTTCATCTGTTCTAATTTTCTCCTTTATAACCTGAAGCATTGAAATAGAAGGCACATAATCAAATTACACATGTTACAATTACAAAAGTTATTTGGAAACTCATCTGTGCGTATTCAATATAACTTGATTTGTTCTGGAAATAAAGCATATTAAAGGCTGCAAAGTTTTGATTGTTGCAAAGTTTTCCCGCTTTTGTAAAAGTACACCAAGTCTGAGTGAGGAGCAAAAATTGTTATTCTAGAAAAAGCCCTTTTTAGCAGGACCTTATATTCAAGCAAAGTAGAAAAGCAAAAGCTGAAGTGAGAATTAGGTTAATACTTACCCTAGTCCCAGAGCCAAAACATGAGATATGAACAGAGATGGAATGAAAACCTTAAGAAATTCTGCAGAGAAAATGCCACCTTTTTTCATTGCTCCACTTTTTCTCATACTTAGAGACACTGAACGTTTAGGATGTCTGAAATGGAATTCCCTGGAAGAAGAGGGGGAGGGGGGAAAAATTCAACAAGACTTTTTTTGTTTCTTTCCCTTTTTTTTTTTTTTTTTTTTTTTACACAAATGCACAGATCTCTCTAGGAACATTTTTTTTTTTTAAGTACTAAGAGCTAGAGATCAAAGCGCCCAAGATCCCTTACACAGAGTAAGGAATCAAAGATAATAAGAGGAGGGATTGTGGAGAGACCACTTACACAGACAGTATAAACACAAAGGGAGCAGAAGCTGCATAGAGAGGTAGGTCCAAGAGAGGGAATTTCAGGATGTGATTTGTTAGCAAGAGGCCTCATTTTTTGTTCCAAGCACAGATACAGAAGTCTGCTAGATTTAGACAGCATCCTCTATTTTAATAAAAATGCTTTGATTAAAGGATCTCAAGGTTTCCCCTTCCGTGGATGAACATTACACATTTTACATAGAAAGAAAAAAAGGGACAGAGAATTTAGGAAACTTGCTCAACACTCTTCCATTCAATAAGCCAAGACTAAATCCCATGAATCCCAGCTCCAAGCACCCAGCTCTCCCACTAAGTGTAATTTTGTCAAGAAAACTTGCAATCAGCTTGCTGTGGCTTTGCATTACCTTCAAGTCATTCTGTTGCCATTTTGATTTTCATACTTCATTGTTTTGACCTTTTTAGCCTCCCCACAGAGAAAGCAATCTCTTCCCAAGATGAACTTATTTTGATTGTGAGATTGTCACAATCCTCTCCTTCATCTATTCATTAAGATACATTAATATTCATTAAAAACCCAGAGTTGAACTCACTTGGGAGGAATGTTTTCAGGCCTACTTGACCAGTCTGACACCCAGTCTGCACTTTTCTTCAAAACTTCCAATTCTTTCTCTCCTTCTACTGCTTCTTCTTCGGACTGAAACACACAGGGGACAAGCCTTGTAACACTCAATTAGCTCCTCCTCAGAATTTTAAATTGAGAGTGACAACAACAGTAGTGAAATGATAAGCACCAAATGGTGGCACCTGATTAACAAGTAAGTGTTCCTGGACTGCTGATTATTTCAAAGAGATTTGATTTTGCCAGCAGAAGTCATGAAACCACAAATTCTATTACTATATCCAGGATTTCCACATCATTCCAAGCTGTTTGTTTTTTTAACTAACAAAAACAAATGATTATTTTAATCCTAAATGTAATAAACCAGAACTGGGCAAAAAACATTTACAAATGGAAAAAAACATTTACAAATGGAAAAACACATTAGGTTGATGGCATTCCATTTAAAGCCCACAGAACATGACTAAAAGCATGAGAAGTCAAAGAAAAAGGTTTCAAAACCAGTATTTTGACTTTTTAAAGGTGTTATTGGTAATTTAAAATTTATGTTACTTGCAACTAGCTTCTACTGGGTGAATCCCAGATGCAGGGAGGAAAGGCAAGCACTCGCTCTAATTGTATATAAAGATTTAACTTCACATCAATAGATGCAAATGTTACCATATAAGAAAATCAATAAATTAGGGAGAGTAGAGAACACCACTGACTTTAACTCCTACTGAGTATTAAAACAATCTCCTGAGTGACTCTTATTAAAATAAGATAAGCCACTTACAACATTGAGTGAGAACCACAGCAAACCCAGAGGTAATCAAATAGCACAGTCACAAGTGAGATGTAGAGCTCATCAACACCTTCATTCAGACTCTTTTGGCTCTCAGGGCAGAACAGCAACAGTCCCAGGTCTTTGACAAAATTAAATGTAAGGTTTCATTCTTCCAGGAGTGCTTTTTATTTGTACTGCTGAGGACAGCCAATTCTATGAAATTATCAAACTAAAAGTTCAGCATTAGTCTCCTCTCAGTTTGTGTTACGGAGATTACTCACTGTCATGTGAGTGTCTGCACAGCAATCACTGAACACCTTGAAATCTTGTGCACAAATATCAACATTTCAAACCCAGCTTTGACACCCAGTGCCAGCAGGGTTACACAGTAACACGACTGCTAGGAAAGAGGCATTTCTCAGCTGTACAGATGGAGACTCCTTTTTCCCTCACTATTAATCTCTAAGTCAAATTTCAATTAATACAGAATTTAAGTCTTTTGACATCACAAAGAGATTGTTCTACCTCTCAAGCCTAGATCAAATACCCACAACTTACAAATGTATATTTTAGAAGTTAAGGAAGAAAATACCTGAGAACTACTGTCTTTACTCGTGTGCATTTCCACATCAAAAGTTATCTGTCCATCATCTTGAGGTGATGGGCTAAAGAAAAATTGATTTCAAAATGTCATTTTGTCAGCTAAAGTATCACCAGTGTAGGTAAATCTCAGCTGAATCATTTCCTCATGCACTTCTGGACATTATTCAGCTGAGTTACAGACTGCACCACCCTTCAGATCCCAAATACCAGCATTAGAAAGTCTTCCAAACCCCCCCATCTTTTCAAATTTTTTTTAATTTATAATCCTACGTTTCTTGATTGAGTAGACAGTTGCTCCCTAAAGTAAAGAAAGCACTGCCCAAAAGTGTGCTCCGAAAGGAGTGCCCAAAAGCAACTCCCTTTGTTCTTGTAGGGAACACTACCAGTACTGTGAATTACACGTGGTTTCGTATCACTATAAGTGGAAGCATCACACAGTTACCAGGAGCCAGCAACTATTTCAAATACTGGAGCACAACAGACTTTTCCCCGCGAGAAAGCTTTACCCAATCACAGGACAAAAAGGACAATAAATTGCAGGCAGAGTAGCCAACACTCCTTTACCTGTCACAGTGGGAACTGCCTCTTGAACTGCTCTGTCCTGACTCGTGTTGGGCATCCAGGAGGATTTTTTCCATGTCTCCATTGTGGATGGAGGAGGAGGACGGGACATGCTCCAAGCCCCCATTCTTGCCATTGGTGTTGTCATTGCTGTTGCTGTTGCCGTTCATCTGCAGCTCCACCCAGGAACCTGTGGGGCAGCCACACGTCACCCCATTGACACCCCAGCACTGAAAACACCTTCGGTTTATCAACTGCACCCAGAGGGAAACACCAGCATGCTGGGCTCAGATAACACACACTGACCTGAGGGAGCTCATAAACATGGGATAGAGACAACAGCGACAGAGTTCTTCTTCTTTCATCAACACAAACACCCCTAAAAGCTGCTCCCTTACTTGTTGCTCCCTTACTCTGGAGCTGGTCAATAAAATGTCTCCTTTCTCCCCAGCTATTAATACTTTAATCAGCCACATCTCTCTGCAGTTTGGAGCTTCAATTAACTACAGATCACACCATTACACATCACCCTGTTCTACATTCCTTTCTCAAACAGAATTTTTATCCCTATGCCCCCAACTACAAAACTCCCCCCTGAGCAGCTTTTTAGTCTCCTTTCCTTTACTTCCAAAGGCCTTTGATCAATCCCTGCTTTTTCTATTTATTAGGCAGGATGCCATTCTAAAGTCCCATTCAGCTTGCTTTGCCCTGGCACAAACATCACCCATAAAGCTCCGATTTACTGTTTTCCCCCCATTTTTTGGTAGTTTTACCTATGGGACATCTACATGTGCACTAAGATTCAACAAAGAGCGAGAGCATACCATGGATGACAAGAGCAGCTGCTAAAAAGTTCACATACTGTGTAGTTAAAGAGAGGATTTTTATTTTTAAATGTATTTCACTTATATTTTATGTGCAGATTAACTAAATATGACAGTGTATGAACTGATACATTCTTTAGTGACATGTTTCAATTGGAAACAAACAGGTTTTAGAAATACATGTCATCAGAACTCCTGTGTAATTTAGTTTATTCCACCTGAAGGAAGGAGCTTTCAGAGTTTTGTTTGTATTTGGTTAACTATTTTTTAAAGTTTGGCCATCTTCCCCCAGGAGGTAAAAATATCCAAGTAAGAAAAGCAAACCTGAAGCTACAAATACAACATTTTGAGCATTATTTGTACAAGTCCTACATTTTAACACTGATTTTTGATTTCTGAAATGCACCTGGGAGTGCCTGCACTTATTTTTTGTAGCATGGTTTTGTCTCTGGGAGCTCCATCAGTGGCACAGGAAGGGATGTTTAATAATGAGCCTGTTTTCAACTTGATTTGGTGAAGAATTCACTTTTAGTACCAATTATTCACAATGCCATTACAGTGATGTCCATGGAAGCATCATACTCTGGTTGTTCCCAGCCTAGTTTCCCCAGGCTGGATTCACAAACAGGGAATTTTGGGAGTGCACAGGCACCAGCTCAGCACTGCACATTAGACTCTTCAGATAATCAAGTGTTAACTGGGAAGAGGCAGCTTTGCTCAGTCAGCATCAAACAGAGGCTGTGTTATTCCAGATTGGTGATGATTGCTGGTGCCTGAATGCCTGAATAAAAAGCTAAACTCTAAGAGCTTCATCAGGAAGGTTGTTCTGCCTTGCAGCAGCAAGAGGCCACACCTGCAAAAAAGCAGGTGGCAAATGCAGTTAGCAAGTGGTCAAAAGTTATTGGCTATTGGAAAATCAGGATCTGCAAAGCCATCTATGATCAAAAAAATCAGCAGAGGGCAAAAGCGTGAGGGGATGTGTTCCTCTGACACTAGAACACCTAGAGGATGGTAATCAGATCTCCTTACTCTGACACACAGCTCTAAACCCACTGCCACAAATAAAGTTTTTACTGATCTACCTCGGGCTGACAAACTCTGTGTTTATCTAAAACACACCATAGCTGTAGTAGGAAGAAATCCCAAGTTCTACTGTGAGTAAAGAGTCCCTGAGAACTGAGCAGGAGTTGACATGAGGAGCAGCACGTTCCCAGCTGACCTCACCAGGAATGACTCAAAATACATTCAAGGAAGCATAATCTGCCATCAAGCTCCAGCATGCTACCCACTCCCGCTGGCACTCATAACCAATTTGGGACAGGGAGCAGGGAACACGACTGAGTTCGAAGACTGATTAGAGGGACATAAATCTCTGTTTCTTTAAAGTGATGGACAAGAATGTATTGGAGAATAAACTGCCCAAATAACAGAGAGTGGGATTTGCCCCAAGCAAATTAATCACCTGCCTGAGAACTTTCAATTTCACCATACTTCTACTTGGCAGTAGAACAGGAAATGTGGCAGAATTAAGAGTGTTAGAATTAGGAGTAATAGAATTAGGAAGTGTGGCAGCATCTCCTTCCTTCACAAATCACATAACACACACTCTTTGGAGAAAAAAAAACCCCAAACAACTGTTCATATGAATGGTATTTTTCTCCAAAATTGTTTGAATTTTGGCTTTGCTCTAAGGCTAATTATTTCACCATGAATTTACATACCCTGACTTTAATTCTATGTTTTTCCATAACTTGGTGGACTGTTTAAACAGCAGAAGATAAACATGTTGGGGAAGACGGGTCTCATTTTGTTTATTCCCTCTGATTTCAGCTGGGTGCATGAAGTGGAGATATCAAAGGCAATATATAAACTAAATATCTGTATACATTTCATAGATATAAAAACACTCCAAAGTAGTAGCCCACAAGAAGTCTGAGGCATGATCAACCTTCAACCTGAATAAACATCACTTTTACAATGAAGTACAACAACAACAACAAAAAAAAAAAAAAAAAAAAAAAAAAAAAAAAAAAAAAAAAAAAAAAAAAAAAAAAAAAAAAAAAAGAGGGAAAGGAAAAGAAAGCTGACCAGATTCCCACAATGGTAATTATTAAGCTGATATTCCATGACAGAGCTAGATGGGCTCTTGCCCAAGGTGGGATTCCTTTTTGTCAATATGTAACCGAGCTTTACAGTAATTAAAATATAGGAAGCATCTAGAATTCCTAAAGCGAGCAACTTGGGTGTTTTATTTCTATGAACCCAACTAAGCACAGGTTACCAGTTTTATTCCCAGCTCTTCTGCCCTCCAAGTGCTAAGTGATCTTTGAACAAAAGGCCCTAAACACACACAAATGACACACAGAACACCATGAATAGGTGTCTCAGCTCATTAGCCTGAAGAGTTCACTGAAAAGCTGAGAGAATGGCAGAAAATGCACCTCTCCCCCCAAAGCATTGTGCAGGGGCTGAACATCTGAGCGCAGCACTAAGCCTTAGTAGCTGTTTGGGTGCATTTGTTTTGTTGCTGGAGCACAGAGTGTCAAACACTTCCTCTCCTACCTTGTGCTCTGCTCCTTCAGCAATCACTGAGCTGGTGAGTCTCTACGTGCTGACCCAGCAGCAAAATCTCCGTGGGTAGATCCATCCCCGGCTTACAGAGCTCTCAGCTCTTGTCGCTCCTATCATCCAGCAGATTAATGAGTCCCACAGAGTTACCACATCACCAGAAATGAAAACCAAAATATACAGGCATCAAATATGGCCATTTCTGAAGTAAGCATCGAGTCAGGCATGTTGCAACTTTGACAACCTAACTGTTATTTAAGTGTAACAGGCCTGAACAATTTGCAAAAATTATTGATTCAGGTAACATTGTTTAAGGTGTCACGGTTATCACACGATGCAGTGTTACCACAACACAATAGCAGCGTTATGAAACGGGCAGTTTATTCTTCCTTTCATACAATTCCCATTGAGTTATGGAATAGCAACCAAGTTTATTTTGTGGTCAGCTAAACTGCATCGTAAACCACGGAGGTTACAGTTAATCATTAATGCAATTTATTCACCTCTTCTATCCTTAAAATTTACAGATGAAAAGACACACCGAAGGAGCTGTTTGTAACGAAGGGAAAGCATTTGCCAAGTAAGTACCAGAGCCTACATGATGTGCGTTACTAGTGTTATCCCAGGAACAAAAGGATGCAGCAAAGCGGCTGACAAGAGATGCCGGATATAGAGGGAAATAGCTCACGTCAGTGCTATTGACTCAACCACTGAATAAACTCATTCCCACAGCCACGCTCCTCCCCCTATCCCGCTGTATGCCCATCGTCGCTGTTCGGGTAAACTCCGTGTAACCACGCAACGAGCTCGGGCCGTTCCTCGGGGGACTCGATCGCCCCCAGCCCCCTGCGAGAGGAGGCGAGTCGGGTCTCGCCAGGCGCAGCACTCTCACAGCACCCGGAGCCCGTTTTATCCACCCCGGTAGTGCCTCGCGGCCCCTCGGCTCTCCAGGCCGCCCTCCCAGCCGTTCCTGCTGCTCGGGGCTGCGGGGTTCCTCAGTACCGGCCGGCCCCTCCCGAACCCCGCCGCAGCTCCTCTGACCCCTGCGGGCGCCGCCGGGCCATTTATACCCGCTCCGCCGGCCATTGGCCCCCGCGGCTCGCGCGGCGCGTCCTAAGCCAATGGCGACCCGGAGCGGGGCG
>WEZZ01034720.1:53100-86173 GCA_013400585.1 Chloropsis cyanopogon
CGCCGCTCCCGCCCTCCGCCTCCATGGCGCGACCCGCGCCCGCGCACGTCCCGCGCGTGCGCAGGGCGGGTGCTGAGCGAGCGGCAGCGTCGGGACGGGGACCCGGGGAAAGGGAATGACAGGGCCAGGGAGGCTGGGAAAGCCCTCCCAGACCACCGAGTCCGACCGGTGCGCGATCCCCACGTTGTCCCGAGCCCACAGCTCTGAGTGCTACGTCCAGGCCTACCTTGGACACCTCCAGGGATGGGCACTCCAAACCTCCCTGGGCAGTTCCAAGGCCTGAGCTCCCTTTCCATGGAGAAATTCCTGCTGGTGTCCAACCTGCTCCTCCCCTGGCCCATCCTGAGGCCGTTCCCTCTCCTCCTGTCCCTGTTCCCTGGGAGCAGTGCCCGACCTCCCCGGCTGTCCCCTCCTGGCAGGAGCTGTGTAGAGCCAGAAGGTCCCCTCTGAGCCTCCTTTTCATCTTGTTCTCTTTATTCTGTTTTGACGTCACTTCAAGGTTTATTTGGAGGCCTAGACTCTTTTTGGTGGAATTTTGTGACTTCAATCTTATGTCTCTCACACATATATCTATATTTATGAGCGTTTTTCTTCCCAAAAGCTGTAAAGGAGCCTTTTACACCATAAAGTTCTCTCATCAACAGCCACAAGAGTATAAATCGTGGTTTTTTCCATACTGTACTCACTGTCGGAGTTCAGTAACAGCAACATCATCAGAATTAAAGCCACACAGACACAACTCCAGTAGCGTTCTGTTTAGTCCCCATTACAAATTTGAAGAAATCACTTTATTCTGTGTCAGAACTGTTTTAAGCTAGAGAAAAAGCTTGTATGCACAAGTGTCACAATACCTGTTTTAAGTATTTTTTGTCTTCTATTCATCTACACTAATGTTAGAGGTTTGAAATCCACCTTTTGTAACAGCAGCGCTTCTCCTCAATTTGACTGCAGGCCTTGCATGACTGTACCAAATATCTGACCCTGTGGAAAATCTGGATGTCTCTGGGATAGCACTGGGAGAAAATTAGCTATGTTAGCAGTAAAAAGAAAGCAGCAATTGAATTAATTTGATAAAACATCTGTTTACAGGTGGAGGGGCTGCAGAAACATTCGAGATTGGAAACAGAACAATGAGCTACTTTTGATTTGGAATAAAAAACCTGCCCAGGTAACCCAATCCTACTTTGCAATCCTCAAATCACAGGCTAACATGAGCATTTGTCACCACCCTCATTCAGGAAGCATTTGCCACAACACTTGTGGCATTAATATTTATCAGTCAAGTGGGACTATTAAAATTTCTGAGTCAGAAATAAATTGATCAAGATTATAGAGTGAGTCAATGCAGAGCCAGAAATAGCATTTACAAGGCCTGACTTTCAGCTCTGTGTTTGAACCACTACACAGATTCCTTAAGGCATTTGAATGATGTAATTAATCTTTGTAATTTGAATCCTCAGATGGAAAATGCTGTGACAATGACAGGGTTGGACAGACACAAAACCACATATTACTAGAAGAGAAACAATGGCCATAGATTCCTGGGAAAAGTTTTTTGAACTGGAGTGCAATACAAAGTTTTTTCTTCTAGAAAAAAAAAAAAAAGCACCTTTAAGTCAATTAAAATCAAACAATTAACAAGACCTGTGTCAAGATAATCCCACTGGTTTATCTCATGGTTCCAAAGTGTTCTAAATGTTTGAAACAAGTAAAGAAGGAAAGCTGTGTCTGCCTCTGGGTCACTGGAAGTGTCCAAGGTCAGGCTGGATGGGGCTTGGAGCAAGCTGGGACAATGGAAGGTGTCCCTGCCCCTGGCAGGGGGCGGCACTGGATGCGATTTAAGGTCCCTTCCAACCCAAAACATTCCATGATTCTCAGGACTAAAACATGCCATGATTACTTTTATTTTCTTTGTTTAGTATTTCTGATACCCAAATCTGAAAAATAGCCCTTACCTGAGCTGGACACACCCAGCATCCTCCCAGCACAAGGGCTGAAGAGGCCTGCACATCTCAGCTGAACTCTTTGTACTGCAATAATCCACCCTGGAAACGCTTTTATAGTTTCATATTTAGCAACAAGTGGTCACTGTTGATTCTGGAGGTGACTTTGAGGGACAGCGACCACACCTCGCTGTGACCCCTCGCCGTTCTGAAGCCTTCACC
Organism: Chloropsis cyanopogon; assembly: GCA_013400585.1. NCBI lineage: Eukaryota > Metazoa > Chordata > Aves > Passeriformes > Irenidae > Chloropsis > Chloropsis cyanopogon. The sequence goes on from WEZZ01034720.1 coordinate 55,266, forward strand.
TCTTTACAGTAAGGTTTGCCTCGTAGTGGAGAGCCCTGGCTCAGAAAAGTATTATTAAAACCAGCCAGGGCTGTTTTCCTGTTTGCAAAGGTTGAGACTGTCAAAATTGGAGGGTAAAATTCACTGTGTAGAGAAATTGAATTCACAGTTTTTATTCTCTCAGCTGTAAACACTGGTTTTATTCCACTGCTTATCTTTACAAGCCCAAACCAAGTTAAATAAGGTGTTTGCTGTAGGCAAGCAAACAGCTCCAGACACCCACAGTCATTACACAGCAGTCTCACTCCCAGCACACCTCGATCCAAGACACCAGTGTTTCCCAACAGCCAATTCCATAGGAAAGGGCAAAAGGAGGGACCTTTTGATCGATAAAAGGAGTGTTTGATGTGAGCCAGGATGTTTTACACCTCTACAGCCTAGGGGAAGAGCAGAAGAGCAGCACACAGGAAATTGCTTCCCAGCTCTGCTGTGCCTAAGAGGATGACAATAAAAATCTCTATTAAAATATCGGTATTCTATCATCCATAGCCCCTCTTCAGAAGGGAAAACCCCACAGGTTTCTGCTTGTCAGCACTACCTGAGCTTTTTCCAATCAGGCTGATAATAAAAGGACCTGTAGTTAAGCAATAAATGATCTTGTCCTCCCTGAACAGAGCAGTAGGAGAGCAGGTGCTGCTGCATATCCAGCGTGTTTTCCAGGCAGCAGCCACATCCTAGCAGGGAAGTGATAAAGGACTTGAGGCTCAGGGCTCTCCTGCACCTCAGCATTGTGTCAGCTGGATGGACATCTCACCCTGAACAGTAACTCATGGCAGGAGCAACACCGCGGTTGTCATTTTGCAGATACAAACCACCAAAGTGGTGGTTGGTAGCATTTCAGTACCATCAGTGGCTTCAGGACAAGAGTGCAGGGAAGAGAAAGCCTTCCCTGTTTTTAGTCTGGCATTCAGGGACTGGGAATTGCAGATTTGTACTGGTTTTACTGGGCACTGAGGAGGCTGTGTGACTGCAGCAGCTGAAGGCAGTGACCAGCACCATCCTGTCTGTGACAGGAATGGGGACACAGTTCCCCAGGCACAGGGAAGAGACCACTCATCCAAAAATACCTACAAATGCAGAAAAGGGGAGGGGCAGAAAAGAACATAAAAAGCATCCTGACAAAGTGTATTCTCTGTGTACTTTTATTAATAAAATATATTAGTTACAGCATGTATCAGTGGACAGTGTGCTTTGAGAATTCTCTAATGGATAGTGTGACAGCACAGGTAGGAGCTGGGTTTGGTGAGGACAAGTTAAACCTCAGATGACATCTCAAGAATCACCATTACCAACAAATCCAAACTCTTTCCCAAGGCAAGCTTTAACCCATCCCAGCAGGCCCAGCTGTGGTCCAAGAGGAAGCAGTACTGGAGTATTGCTCTAGGTGACTGTACCCGGTCACTCTGCGCCATCTTCACATGCTCAGCTCCAGGTGGGACTGTGCTAAGCACCTTCAGTGCATCCCTGGGGCTCTGGGTGGCACAGGAACAGCAGCCTCAATGCCATGGCCCTCAACTTCCCAATCCAGCATTGTTAAACCTACACCTTTGCAAAACATGATTGTACCAGCTCCACAGCAAAAGCATCTCATGACCTCAGTGCCCTCATGGTAAGACAAACCTTGGCCCTGGAAACAGCTATATATGTGATTAACATTATTCAATGAGTTGTTTCTTGAACTGTTGGAAAGTCTGGTTGCTGGAGTAAAATTAGTCACATGCTACTAAGTAGGAGTAGGGCCCATTCGTTTATTCACCTACTGGAAAACAGCTGCTGTCCCTGGGGCAGTTCATTTGTTTTACAAGGCTAACAGGTGGAAAAAAAAAAGGTAAAATCCTTACAAAGGCTCATGGTCAGGCATGCATGGTACAAGACAAGGTACTATATTTAAGAGAAGTGGATTAATAAGTATTTGAATTTTTACATTTTCAAACCACTGCAGGATTTCAAAAAACTGAAGAGTGATTGCAATAGTAGTCTTGTTAACAACCTCTAACCCAGCCAGAACTTCACAGCAGAAACAGTATCTCAGTTGATTAAAACATAACGTCATTTTAATAACTACCTCTAAGCCACAGAAATAATTAAAGGGACATAACTCAAAAGTGAAACTTCTCCCAGTCAAGGTAAATTCACCATGAATTCAAACTTCACTGAATGTTTCCATGAAGGAGGAGCAAAACCAAAAAGCACATTTAGCAAAAATACTGGAAGTAAAAGCTCATGAGCCTTATAAAGCATCAATATCTAGTTCATCTTTGGATCTTATGTGCTGAAGAGTTGAAATCTCTCACATCACTATGAACACTTACTTCATGCAGCTTCTGTACTCCACGTGTTTGGCTCCTTGCACCAGTGAACATTTCTGTAAGTGCAGGAAGTTTGCAAAGCTAAAAGCCAGAACAAAACATTTGCATGGTTAAAACTACATTTCCAGTTAGCAATAAATACAGAAAATAGAGCAGCAGAATGCAGTGCAGTCATTAGCTATGGAACCATGGTGTTGGTAATACAGAACAGCACACAGGAGCCCAGACAACTTCTCACAAAGCCACAGGGGACTTAGTGCTCTAAACAAGGCATTAAAGGTATTTTATCATAAAACAAGGCATTGAAGAAACCAGGACTAAACTAAAGATTAAGACATCAATCTCAAAAATTGGAATTTAAAACCTGAAGATTCTATTCCCTTTCTGATTAAAGCAACAGGTTAAAAAGAGGAGCATTCAAGGACACAGGAAGTGACTGCTCAGATCAAAACCAGACAGCAGTTGTGGTGCCAAGACAGAAGTGGTCATACACTGGCTAGTGCTCAGGTTACAGGAGTGAATGCACATACCTGTGAAATCCCTCCCACTCTTCATTCCCATGAAAAATAATTAATACTGGTTAAAATCATTACAAAAAACATAATTTTATTTTCATGCATCTAAGGTAAAACACAGAGTATTTGTATAAAGAGGTAGATTAAAAAAAAAAAAAAGAAAACAGATTCTCCATTCTTTGTCACTTTTATTCAGTAGTTTGTTTTTTTCCTTATTTTTTCTTTTTTTTTTTTTTTTGGTGCCAGACATGGCAAGGAGTGATTACAGTCAACTGTTTATTAAAACACTTGTTGCAACACAGACCCCCTTTACCACTGACCCCAAACGGACCCATTTTATGTGCTTTATTTTGTTTATTTTTTTTCCATATACCACCACCGAGCCAAGGTGGAGGGGGGATAAAGGGGGAAGGGGGAGTCCAGGAGGCCAGAAGGAGGAGGAATGCTACAAGCCACAGCAAGAATGAGCTGTATTTAATAAAAAAAGGGGGCCACGAATGATACAGTAATGAGGTTACACAATTAAATCCCATAGCATGATTGAAGGCTTTCCCTGTGTCTGACGTCATCACAATGGAAGGCATAAAAAGTGGAGTAAACCCATGTTGAGACAGTCCAGTCTAGTCCATTAGGCAAGATGGTGCAAGTAGTCATTTAAATTAAAAAGTGCCCTATCCTCACCTAAATGGCTAGCAGGTATGGAGACAACAGAGCCACAGAGCCTTCTCCATGGAGCTATAAAAGTGTGTTGTCATATGGCACATTTTTTAACACTGGAAAGGGGTGCCATAATGGACCTCTCACTTGCTTTCGTTACAGGTACAAATGCTAGATTCAACTATTTCAACTATGCAGGAAGTGACTCTTCAGTTAGGAATGCCAACCCTAATTCATCTTGTCTTGAAATATATACAAGTTGTTTGTGGTAGCTACAGCAATGATGTTCTCCTTGGGGTGCCAGGCTGTGTGAAGGATCTTCTTGTTGAAGTCTAAGCTGTCGACACTGATCTCGTCCTTCTTTCTCTTGCCGCTGGCACACACCTTCCGCGGCTTCAGCACCGTGCGGGGTTTATTGTTCTCCCGGGATGCCTCCAAGGTGATGTCTCGCTTCGTGTTTCTGTCAAACATCCTGAAGAAGTTGTTGTAAGATCCTGTCATGACAATGCTGAACAGAGGGGGAAGGAAAAAAGAGGTCAGTTGGGAATTCCTTCTCCTTTTAGCAAGCCAGAGGGTCCCAGCTCAGGTCACACAAATGGAAGGGAGGTGGCCTCACCCACACCTGCTACAGCTAAAGGGAAGCAGGTAGTGCAATGTTTTATGAATTTAAAACCTCGCAAAAATACTCTTTTTCCTTCCCTGGGCCCTTTGAGGTATTTTGTTATCAAACCACCCCAAACGTCATTATTTAATTTGCTTTTCACACACACACACACACAGGACCTGAGATCCAACAAACCCCAAACACATTGCATTTTTAGCGACACGCAAGTTGTGCGAATTTAGGTACTATGCAGCACATCTGGTTTGTGAAAATCCGTTATAGCTCCTGATTCTGCATCAGCTATTCAGTAAGAAAAATACATTTACAAGTTTCCCTGTACTTCCTTTGCCTCAAAAAATATTTGAGCAGACAGATGCCAGACTTAGAAAAAAAAAAAAAAATCTGACAGTACTGACAGGGAACCAAGAGCTGCTTTAAATGCAGCAAGTAAAAAAATTAATGACAAGATTAGCACAGAAGCAAGAGCTGTCCTAAGTGGTGTTATTGGTAGGTGACTACCACGGCAAATCACTGTAAAAAGAAACATTCCTGGAAGGTTTTCCCATGGGTTCACCTAGACATCTGGTGCAGACTCTTACAGAGCTAATAGTGTACATGTTACAGTCTACTGAAGTACTACAAAGTTGTCCAAAACCAGGTATTTGAGGTCCACTGCCCATTTTAAGCATAACTTGGAAAGAGCTGAAGTGAATAGGGATAAGAATTCCACTTGCCTGTCTGATCCATTCCAACAGCATTCAAACTTGTCAAAAATGCAATCGTTCTCATACAGTGAGCAGAGTTTACTTCTGAGGTATTCATGCACCTGGAAAAAAGAGGGATCAGAGAAACTGAGTGAGCATTTGACTCATACACCTGTAAAACAGCCTTACCAGACTGTTCCAAAAGCAAGGAACCTGAGACTGCTCACAAGAGCTCTTTTTTATAAAGAAAACAGCAATTTTCAGTAGCTGGTAAAAACATTTTATGAAAACGAAATAATTCACCTCCTGTTTTCTTCAGGAAATAACAGAGAACATAAAGACAGCCAAAGACTTGCCATGGTTCTTGTGGCTGGAGATCACCTCTTCACCTCCCATATTCCCACTGGGTAAGAGGGAGGCTTTTTCAGCCCCAGACACGGGTTTGGGTTCTGCCACCACCCCGCAAATACCATGATCTTTCACCAGGAGTGTGGAATCCCCATACTGCAGGGATGCTCTGCCTGCTACAGACAAAACTGTAACTGCCACATCAAGACCATCAGTAAGACTCAGCCTCTGTCCAGGTTTTTTAATTTCCAACCCACATGATTTTCACCCAATACCTGGTATGTTTCCACAGGTCTATTTTCCATATTTAAATCCCAGATCTTCACTGACAGATAATCTCTAGTCATCATATATCGACCACTGTGGCTAAATTTGACATCAGATATGGAAGAGATGATTTCAGAGAAAAATGATCTGTTGCTAGGATCCTCTGGTTCTTCAAACACTGCAGGAAAATAAGACAGGCATTTCAAAAGGTCAGTTTGAGTCTCTTTAAAACAAGACACACCTGAATTACTTTAACATTGTCTCAATAAGGTTTCTACCTTCTGTTACTTTGTGTTATTTAACATAACTTTCAAGGAGAAACACTTGTAATACATTTACCACACCATCTTATTGTTGATGCAAGCCAAGGTCAGCTTATTAATAAATGAATTATTTGCTAATATGTGAAGTCTTGCTTCACACATAGATTTCCAGCATCAAGTACAGACCAAATGGCCTTTAACCACCCAAAGTCTGCAAAAAGCCATTCCTGGTGTCGAAACAGAAGCTGCTACTCATATTATTCACTACTTTTACTCCAGAAAAACATAAATGTAAAATTAAAATTTGTTTAGATTTTAAGCTTTAGATCTGTTCAATATACTACAGGAACCCTACACAAATCCACATAGACAATTCAGTGTCTGATACAATCTAACAGCAAATGTCCTCTGGCACAGGGAGACACTAAACTGCAGCACTCACACTTTGAATGTCTATCACAGAGGGCTGATGCCCTCATGTCACACAGGCGAATTGTGCCTTTACTGCTGCTGTAGACAAATGTGCTGCAGCTGTTGGGGTGGAACTCTGCAGCTGTGATCACCTCTGTCAGCTCTTCCATGTTGGCAGGCTTGATATCTACAATATCTGCAGCAGCTCATTAAGGAATTGCCTCCAGTGAAATGGGCTTTTCCCAAGGTATTTTTCAGTTTTAGACACTTTCAGAAATGCTACTTCAGGCTTGTGGGACCCAGGCACAACTCAGGTAAGAGTTAAAACCAAGCCACATAACTTATCTAAAAAGCAAGGTGGTAACATCACTTTCTGTATCAGTTTCAAGGTAATTCTTACAGCAGCAAAAACCTACTTCAGTTTTGCTCCACTCCCACAGTAATTAATTCTATACCACAAATTATCTCCCAAGTATTTAATATAGAACTTTATTTTGCTTAAATTCTAATTATACTGCTACTTTATAAAATGCTACTTTGTATTAAAAACTTGACACAGGTGTGGCTGCTCCATCCCTGGAAATATCCAAGGCCAGGTTGGAGCAACTGGGATAGTGGAAGGCGTCCTTGCCCACCTGGATGAGCTTTAATGTCCCTTCCAAACCAAACCATTCCTTCTCCAGAAGTAAGAGCCCTTACAATTACTATGGAGAAATAACCTGGATTAAAGGAGATTAATTCTCTGTATATATACTAAACACTTCTCATGAAAGGAAATAAAACCCAACAGTTTTCCTGTTCCCATCCCACAGAACAATGGCAAAAGGATACTAAAACTTCTGTCTGTGATTTCTAGGTGCCACAGGTTGATCCGCAGGTCGTCTGCAGACAGGTATGTTTCATAGTCACTATTGATGGAGATGGAATTGATGTGATACGTGTGGGCATTGGCAAATATCCTTCGTGGGCTGGCTTCCACCATGAGGTCCATAGGCCTGAACACTGGCACCTGCAACACACAGAGCAAGGCAAGAGTGAGATCCAAACCTACCACAGACATCAGCACTGCTCAGCATAGTCCTTCAACATGCTGAGCTGGATGAAATATCTTGAAAGTCAGTATTTCTGCCAAATGACATCACAGGGAAGATGAAGTTAATGATGTGATGGGGCAGTTCCTCCTGGAGTCATGGGCAGGGAGAGGAGAAATTAGTTGATTGTGAGCTACTCACCCGTAGTGTTGTAACTGTAGTAGGATCCCTATACCGCCCATCCTCCTCCTTTAAATTATAACCCTCGGGTCTTTTGTCCCTTTCACTGATTTTCCATAACTTTATTGTTTTATCTGCAATGAAACAGCCACAGTTTACAATGAGAGCTGTCGAGAGACACCAGTCATGACTGCTGATACCTTCTAACAAGACAAGGCTGCCCACGTGCACCAAAAAAGACAAAAACGCTGCTTGGGGATAACAAGACAAGATAAAAAGCATTAAAAAAACCTCCTCCACAATTTGTTCTTTTTATAAGAGTTAGAGCAAGTTTCAGTTAGGACAGGAATTGCTATGAATGATTAATGTCAGCTCTTACACAGGGACTCACATACACATGAAGGTCTCTGGGCTATAAAGCAACTAAATCCCAAATACCCCACCCTGTGCTGGGGACACCTGTGCCCAGGGAAGCCAAAACCACATCCCCAGATCTGTGCAGTTAAACCCTGCTTGATTCCAGCCTTTTGGAAGGGATTAGACCAAATCCTAATAGCAAACCCACATAACATGTTATGGTGCAAAATACTTACCATTTGTAGACAACAAAAACTGAGCAGCATTTTTCTGGGGTAACCACCTAATTTTGTTGATCTTCTCTTCAATTTCTAAACTTTTCAAGTAGTCAAACTCTGGTTCATGGCTTTGAAAGGTACTGTAAACATTGTATTCTCCCCTACTGTGAGACTGGGTTTTGTTCTAAAAAGAGAATTAAATGATCAAGATATGTATACAATGTACATTGGGGTACAACCTGCTTGATTTTCACAAGCCTGTCAACCAAATGAGATGAGCATCATCTCTCCGGCAAGAGATTTATTAAAGTTTCTACTATTTTGGCTAAGAAAACAGAGAAGAGACAGTTTATGCAGCAGCTTAAGTTTCCAGAAACTCCCCACAGATTGTGAATAACATCTTCAACAAGTTTTCACATTAATGCTGAGCAGCTGAACAAACTATTATTTTACCTAAATATTTTATTAAAAAAAACCCAAAAACAAACTATAACTTCTTTCATCTTTAATTTTTCCACCTTTGCTGTTTGAAAGGAATATTCCTTCCCCTGCAACACAGACACACAAATGGCAAATCTACTCTGGGAGTACATTCAGCTTTTCAGGCACACTATGGAAATCCCACATGGCACCTCTAAATTTATACCAGCAGCTCCACTATTCTGGTTTATCATCTCCAGGTCCCGTGAGAGCTTCTGAGCTGCTTAAACAGCTTTTTCTTCCTCATTCTAGGAGGGCAAAAATCTCACCACCTCTGCTGAATACAGCCCTGGCATTAGAGTCACCCCTGCAGTTACCTGTCCAGGTGGAAATGTTTGCAAAATGGAAAAAATTGCACAATTCCTCTTTCCAAAAGCTGTGTCTTAGGTACCAAAATATTGCACTGCATGTAATGAACCTTGAATTTCATCCACTGGGTGCAGAAAATTGGATCCATTTCTGGTATAGTGCTCTCCACGGGTACCTGAAATGCTTTCAAGCTGAATTTTGTGATTTATTCCTGTCCCACCCACTCCAGAGATTGCACCATCAGATGCCTTTGCTCTGATATGTTCCTGGCTGAGGACTTCGCTCCTTCCTTCTCTGGTGTCTCACGTCCACGGGCTCACTTAATCCCTCAGTACCTCACCAAAACACACCTGATACAACCCTTGCTCGCCCACATTTGTCACATTCCTTGCATGATTTTCTCGTGCTTCATACCCTGAGAGCTGGCAGGAATTCTCACACTTTAAAATAAGCTGGGGGCTGGGAAGGGATAAGGGGGCAAAATGCTTGGAAATCACATTTGGCACCAGAATTCTGTACCACACCTGTCCCTTACACTGCTTTTCCCGCTCTGAAGAATGGAAGGGACTTTGTTCTAAACCTCAGTCAGAACTAACAAGTGAAGCTGGGTCACTGCATGAAACAGCTTGGAAAGGAAACTGTTGTGCTGCAGGAAATGCCTTAGGGAATCCAGGGAACTGGGAACTTTCCTTCAATTCCAGACTTACCGTAACAACTGAGGCTTAAATATTCTATGTGCGTATTCTAGCAAAACTTTACAGAACCAGAATAATACATAAACCCAGTAATATGTGAAATCCATCCTTGGGATAAAAACCAAAATTTAAACTCTCAGTCTCATGATGCTCAAAGGAAAAAAAAAAAAAATCCAAACAAGGAGAGGTGTTGACCCAAGCGGACCAATGTTAAATTCCAATTTAGGTAATTGCACTGTGCCTACGCAAATTCCTCCTCAGTTTCTGTGAGATGCAGTATTCACTTCCTGCCTGGCACTGAGATGATGTCACTGGCTGCCACATTTCAGCCCGGAGGTGACAGCAGTTTGGCAGTGGGTGAAGTCACACAGGTTTGCACAGCTCTTCACACAGCCCTTGTCAGTGTTTCTCTTCCTGTAGGTGTGGTCTGCAAAGCTCTCCAGTGCAGTGTGGTAGAAGGGGGCACAGAATTAAAAATAAAACACTTGTATTTTATACACTTTCACATATAAAACCTGCTCTAGACAGTCTGTTGGAACAACCAACTACCAGTGCATCAGGGAATTAAGTCCCTAAACACAAATCATGCCCTAAACACAGAGAAGCCAAAAAATGCCAAAAGCAATTCTGTGGAACTTCGTCTGACAACTCAGGCGGTTCTTCCTACCCCTGGGTCCCAGCTCCTAAGGATGCGAGCTTGGATTATGCTCTAAAAACCAAGGAGTCATTTAAACACAGCTCACCTGAGAGCAGGCAAGGAACTGCTGCAACTTTAAACTACACAAGAGGATTCTTAAAAGCATCAAGCTTCAACTCGAGAATTAAAAGTAATAAAAAAATAAAGGAAAACAATAAAAAGCCACAAAATACCTCAAGAGCTGGTGCCAGGCAGCCCCACTAGATGTCCCCACTGACCGAGGGGAGCTGCTGGCACCGGGAAGGTTGCCTCGCCTACGGACCAGCCCCCTGCTCTGAGAACCGGAAATCCCAAGCTTTGGGAGTTTTAAAACGAAAATTGAAGGAAAAACTAAACAAAAACTAACAGTGACATCTCTAGGCAGTGAGGTGACATCTCCTTGAAATACATTCTAACCACAGCAACTTCCAACTACAGCCTCAGTTAAAATCAGGCACTGCAGCTCAGCTGCCCACTGACACGGGGCAGAGACTAAAGACCAAAAAACAAGGATAAAGGGAGAAAAGATACCTCTGCTACGGGGATTCTGTGGTTTTACTTGATTGATACCAGAGTGGAAAAGGACATCTGAGGTCACAGTCACACACTTAAGGACAACTTTTAATATTCCCCACAGTCACACACTTACTTAAGGACAACTTTTAATATTCCCAGCTACAGTGAGATCTGAAATTGCCATCACAGCCAGGATGAGTCATTGTAAAAGAACCAACTTCAGCTCCCTCAAGGGTCTTTTGTGTCCTATCCCTTTTTGGTTTTCACTTTCAACATTTTTTAGACCATAGACAAAGAGTGTTTAAAATAATTTCCATCACGAAGTTCTCACTATATTTCAGTATTGCAATCACTTATCACACAGATATGTACTTCATGTAAGGGGTTTTATAAAAACATGCTCCTTGTCTTTTTATAAAGGGAAGAGAAAGAACATGCCATACAGTGTCATTAGACAGCACTCACCTCCTGCTCCTGTTGAAAGATGACAACTCTCCCTCCCTTGTCTCCTGTTGCTAACAACTCTCCAGAATGGTTAAATTCTACTGTAGAAATTATATCCGCTGCAGAACAACAAAAATAAACCCCACAGATTAATCATTCTTCTAAATACCAAGGGGCCAAGAAAGCCACAATTAAAAAAAACCCCAAGCCATTAAAAAAAAAAAAAAAGTCATACTTTAGTTAAGGGACATCTATAAAATGCAAGTAGAAGTTTTTTCCAAAAAATAGAAGTAATTTTTTAAGCTGTACATTTGAGAAGCATTTATAGATCACCATGCTGGAGCTACAAGCTCAGTGTTGTGCATTACTTTGCTCTTAAAGGTTTAATATCCTCAACTTCTTACAACTGATTTTTCTACTGACTCTACTTCAGATAATACAGAATGTACCTTCCTAGAGCAACTGTGTACCTTTATTTTCTCAATTTTTCATAATGCATGATTTAGATACAATCATTATCTATATGACCTCAAAGCACCTCTTCTGTTTTTTTAAGGACTCAGTACTCATTTGATAACTTAAAGGCAAAAGGTATCAGGGGAGAAAAGTTCAGACATCCACGTCTAAGGAATAAACAGCTGTAGAAAACCAGGAAAAAACCTCAACAGTTTCCAAAAAACCCAAGTACCTCTTCTGGTTGAAGAAGGTTTACATTACATTGCTTTTATAGGGAGTGCTAAAATTAAATTGTGACTCTACACTAACAAGAATAGTAATCCCTAGTATCAAACTGAGCTGTTCATACATGAGAAAGGACAAATTACAACTTAAGCTCAAGTTTAAGCTCAAGCCACCCACATTTCCAAAGGTACAAATGCTCCTTGGACTCCCAAATAGTTGAATCAGAAGCCAAACCATTTTTGAAACACCAAATTGCAACATAACTCTATAAATCTAATTTTCTGCAGGAGAAACTACTTGAGAGTTTTATGTACACAAGTCTTGAGGCCATTTCACTTCCATGCCAGTCAGCTGTAGATAAACAGTATTTTCTGTGGGATGGTTGCTTTTTTCTCGATTGCATTAATAACATTTTAGACTTAAAAAAGATCAATACCTTCTTGATTTAGAGCCAAACACCAGCTCCACAGAGTTTTGTATTATTCAGCATAAACTGCCCCAGAGATCCCCCCACCAACCTCCCTGCCACTGTCACCTGGCACTACTTATATTGGCTGGAATGTCTCCAAACAGAGTTAAGGACAGAAATACAACCTCAGCCTGTACCTCACTGAACCACAATCCAGATCACACACAAAAAACCTTTAATTCCAGTGCTTATCATTTTTTCCTCCCAGAAGACAGTTACTTCAGCCAGTCATTCTTCAATTTGTGACCAAGATTAAGTGATTTATCTCATATCTGTAAGGCTTAAGATGCAAACTACTGACCTGCAGATATGGTATTTAATAGGTACCTCTCCCAGGTGAACAGGATAGAGATAACAAACAATTCATCAATGTGCAGAAAGAGGGAGGTGCAAATAAAGCAGTCCAATTTTGACATCTCCACGCAATGCAAAGTACACAGCTGTACTCCACCAATAAAAAAATTTTTCTTCAATTAATTGATAACTTTTTAAAAGTTATCAATTAATTGAAGAAAAACATACTAACATATCTCAGCACTGAGAAGTACACAGAATAATTACTATTGTGAAAAGCGAAGACTTAACACTATAAGCCCTGACATTCTTAAAACTGGTAAGACAATACAGTAAATTACCAATAGATCCAATGTGTCCATGTATGTGGAAAGAGAAGAGCAGAGAAAAAATTGCCTTAGAAGTCTCATATCTCCATCTAAGAACAGTTGGATAAATTAATCAAAGTACTTATTTGGTGAAAGTCACTGGAAAGTTTAGAACAGGCAGCAACAGCAGCCAGAAAAACCTTTATTTAGGGATAAAAATCTCTGTTTTCCTAGGTCTGATGATGCTGTATATTGTATTTAATAATAATACAAATCTCATATGTAGCAGAAAGACAACTACTTTTCTGTAGATCCCAGACATTATGGCTTTTTGCATTTATTTTGAGGAGAATCCAAGCTTTGCCCCCGTGATCTCCAAGCTGATACAGACCCTGCTTTATCACAGACTCAAGTGCACAAACTTTCAGCACCCACATTCCATACCTCCAAGGAGTCCAGCAGGCTCAGGCAGTGGTGACAAGGTACTGAAAACTGTCCAGTGCCTGACTGACACCATGCAGATAATTCCAAGTACTTGGACCAGTTTTAAATTAAAACCAAATACATTCCTTAGCAGAAATTGCAATGGAAAGATAGTTTTAAAACTCAAGATACATAAATGAATCCAATGTGCTTTCCAGAGTGTAATCTTGGCCTGCTCCCTCTCCAAAGGCCAAAAAAAAAAAGGTGCTAAAAACATGACAGAAAAAGTAATTTCTGCTTAAGCAATCCCAAACCACGGCCAAGATACAAATTTTACAAAGAAATCTGTACTAGAGAGCAAACAAGCAGTTGTACAGTCAAACCCAGTAATGCCCTGCTTGGAATTCCACATTCCCATACTTTCGTCAAAGGAAGAGCCAAGCATCAGGGCACTGGTGCGGATCTGGATGAATTTAAAGGTGTTGGAGAAATGACAGGGGGAGCTTTTCATCCTCCCCAGTGCCTGGATTCACTTGTGGATTCTCAGCTGTGTTAACATCCTCATTGCCCAAAACATGTACCCATTCTATCCTTCTTTTTTCCAGTGATAATTGTAATTCCTTGATGATTTTAGCTCTTCAGCACCAGAAGAGAATACCCCCAACCTGTACTGTTTTCACTCCTCTCCTTAGGTGGGAGCCTGCAAACACAGAGCTGCTCCTGCAGGCCACACACTGGGAAATCATCCCTTCCCAGTGCCAGGAGCACTTAGGAGGGATATTTAAGGGAGAAGCAGATGTGCAGTGCCCTACTGTCACCACACTGATGGCAGCTGGAAACAGGATGCACTTCAGTGCCCTTTTCTTCCAGCACAGTGTCAGAGATAAATAACCACTGACCGCTTATCTGATACCCAAGCCCCTCCTAGGCCGCAGTGTTATCTGCTGTCACACCCTAAGCTGAAGATCAGATTTGTCTTCTCCCCTCAAGCATCTCAGGACATCTCTGGCACCAAGATGCAGTGTGATGTTGCCAGTGCTGAGGGTTTCAAACACTACACGGCAACATCAATCACAAGAGATGAAGACATGATTAGGGACAAAGACAAAAATCAGGACAGCAAGGTACACCTGCATTCCTGCAGGACACCTGCAATACCAGTACCAAGTGAACCAGTTTTCTCCTTCTTGCATAACTTAGGACAAAGAATTCAGAAGTTATTACTTCATTTACATGTATTACTCTGCACAGGTCTACACATTTGTCCTTTAGTTCCATTCAATATCCCTTCACAGGCACTTATTGTTGTAGAAACACTTTCTGAGACTGTTAAATGCTTTCAAATAATGCTTTTAGTGACCTGAAATCCATTTATGAATTAAAATGTTCTGCAGCAGGTTGAGCAAAACACTATGGAAACAGAGAGCTGCTGCACAGTTGTATCCCCAACTCAAGAGATAAAAAATTCTGTAGTCAAACCAAGCCATTGATCACAAAAATCTCAAACTAAAGAGAGGTTTTGGTCCCTAATCCATCAGCATGTGGAGACAGGGCAGAGTCTGCTTCCCCCAGAGCCATGCAAAGCTCCCTACAGCTCTCCCAGATCCAGCAGCTACAATGTGGCAAAGCTTTATTTTCCTTCTGCACATCATCTTTATTTTCACAACCAGCTTTAAGTTTTTTTAGCTTCAATGAGACATCTTCACTTTTCAAGGGCTCCAACAAAAATCAAAACCACCAGGAAGATCTGGACACTTGACTGGATTCAAGCAGGACTAAATTCTTCCATGGTAGACATGGAGACAGAAATCTGAGGAGCTGAAAAAAAAAAAAATCAAAACAAGGTGTTTGGCTTTGAGAGGGAATAGGAAAAAGATAAAACATATCTCAAAACTTCAGGTATGGCTCTGAGGCCACTGGGCCAATGCATCGGAGAGAGAACCAGTTCAAATTAAAAAAGAAGAATAAAGGAATCCAACAGACCTCAAATGCCTTTTGCCTTGTTAAAAGCAGTGTTTGAAACAAGAAAAACTCAGTGACAAGTACTTAAACACACTTTCACACTTTGGGGACCTTCCACACGTTGCAGTGATTGCAGAACGTGTGCACTGTCACCACCTAGTTTTATGAAACCTTAAAGAAAGGATTGTGATGAAATTTTACCACTGTCCAAATGTCTATGGAAAAAGGGAATAAACCAGCTTCATCAATCCAAACCAGCAAAAGAAAAATGCAATCCAATGACTACATTCCAGAAAGCCTATCACAAACCTGAAAAGCAATTCTGTATTAACTTTGTTTCCAATAATATAATAAAGGGGATTTTATTAGTGGAGAAGAGGCTACCTATTTTAATGTTCCATGGACTTTATAGAAACTCTGTTTAGAAAACATACTTGGTAGGCAAAACATGTCACCTACTCTGTAGCAGCAAGTCAATCATGCCAGGAACAAAGAGAGACTTTATTTCACCAGACCCGAAAGGTTTCTGTGAAGTTTTTGGAATCATGTTGATCTGCTGCCTAAGCAGAGAGCAAGTAAATCAGGGTGTTTACACAAGTGGAACAATCTCCTGATGTTTCCAAGGACTGAACAAAGAACCGTAGCATTTAAAAAGCATTTTAAAATTATTTAGAAAATATTGTTTATATACCTTCCCAGTGGCTCAAAACACTGTTTCTGGAATTTTGCAAAGGAGCAACTTAAAAAAATCTTGTCCATAAAGCAGAGCAGATTATTTACAGGTTGGCAATTCTGTTCTGGGGAGTGAAAACTGAATTCACTGACCTAATGTGGAGACCACGTCCTCAGTTTATCAGCCTGGAAAAGTTATTTTCATCAAACTAAACATCAATCAATGAATCAATCATTCCAAGGATACTTCATAGAGTGTCACAAAAGAAAAACAGTAAGAAACCAACTTTTAGGGTTAGTATTAAAATCCACAGAAGCTCAAACAGCCTCAAACTGAGGAAGGAGCAGAGGAATGGATAAACATAATGAGAGAGAAAGACAGTGAAATACTTGATTTTGATGTACAAATGCTGAACATTTGCCATCCTTCCTGGAGAGAGCAAGAGTATCTGTCCAGAAGACCCTGCAGACCTTAAGTGTCTGGAGATCACCTGTGGATTTTTGGTCCTTTCCAATCCAGGGTGAGGCAAAACCTCCCTGCTTCAAACTACCGAACAGATGCAACTTCCAGAAACTCCAGCTCAAGTCACAGCTAATGACAGAAATTTATGGCTTTTGATTGTACTTTCTTGGTTCCAATAATGGTTTTCTATTGGCACTATTTACTTCATCATTTGGGAAAAAAAAAACTCAAACAAACAACGAAAGACACTGGAGAGAAAACAAAAGCTCTTCCAAGGCTTCAAATATTTTAAGCAGCTCCACAATGCACTGAGTCATCCCACCAACACCCCATTGTTTGTGATTTGGATTTAGTCCTCTATCCAGAGTCCTGATACATTGTGTATTTATCTCTGAAGGTAGACAGCGAGGTCTTAATTCCAAAGTGAACAGGAAGGCTGTTTAAACAAGATTAAGGCAGGGTGACCACACATCTGTGTGCAGAGGAGAGCTCCCAACACAGGGTACCAGAACTTCACACCCCAGGAAAAGAAGTGAGAGCAAAATGCTGTGCACTGTTTAGTGCTGGTGGTATAAAAGAAAACACCCTCTGCATTCCTGCCTCATCCCTAATTTATGTCTGTGGAGAGGGGGAAGGGAACACAAAGATTGTATGCTCTAAAGTTACCATGACCAGTTTTACTATTGACTTCATTTCCCTCTTCTTCATTCACTTGCCTGAATGATTCCCTGCATCCATTCTGTCTCCCTGAAGTGACTAGGTAACAAATCCAAAGGCAGCTGGGAGAAGGCATTCCTACTGTTCAATTTACTGCTTGGGACTCATTCCACAAGTCCTTTAAATAAATCTCTTCTCTACTAGAGAGGGCATTAAAAATATATTAATTCCTTAAAATATGTGGACAGGAAGAAAAGCACATAGAAATAGAGAAGCCAGAAAGGGGTTATTCTCCTTGTGGCAAAAGTCCTCCGTCTGTGCCATGCATCTCTGCCAAAGCCAGCTGGTTCCTTGTTCTCTCCCAAGTACCAGCTCTGGAATTTTGCAGCACACAAAGCTGCCCTCCTTCCCAGGGAGGGGAATTTGTCTGATTGCCAACTCACTTCTCAGTGCTGTTGGCCCTGCTGGGGCAGACACAAACACACAGGAACCTAGGGTGCAGCTCCAGCAGACAGTAATTAGGCTGGGTTTGCTGGGTTTCGCTTTGCAAACCTGGGAGCTGTATGGAGAGGAAGAAGATTTACAGTGTTCCCTGGCCTGCACATTCACTCCAAGTGAGTGAACTCGCTTGAACAGCCCTAAGAGGCTGAAAATTAAAAACACAACCATGACGAAGTCATCATTTTCCTACTAATGCTGAAAGCATTTAGTGCTGTTTGGTGAAGATGCACTTCAGGGCCGAGACTCGCCCACTCCTATTTACATCCCTACCCATGTATAGTATACATAAGGTACCAGCTGCCAAACAGGGAATACACATAGTACTTCACAGCACAAATTACTAACCTAAGTAAAAATATCAAATATAAACCTTGTCAAGCAGTCCTAAACCACCATAACACTCTGCTCTAATTTCCTGGACTCCTCTATATTCCCGTTTCTTTTCTTTTATTCACCCTTTCATCTCCTTTTCCTTCTCCAGTTTTGCCAATCTTTGAGAAAAGATACACTAGGGAAGTTCTAATTCAACAATGAGTTCAAATTTGGATTAGAAAGCCAGAGTGATTTACTTATTATTATTACCACTACACATTTAAACTTTTCATTTAGCTCCTTAAAATAAAAGTTTGATACTGCTTGATTAAGCTTTTCCTGTTACTTCCTAAGTCACATTAGCATGCCCCATGCCTGCCCTGCTCACTGTGGGCTCCCAGGTAAGCAGGACTCTTGCATGGCAAAGCACAGCTCAGAGTGTGCCACACCCTCCTGAGATCACTCTTTGTGCTGTCAAATCCATGCACCAGCAATGACAGCAAGAACTCTCTTATCATCAACCTTCAGAAGCGAGAGCTGGAAGTAGTAATTTTTAATGGGAGAAGGAACTGGAGGCAAGGGAAAGAACCAGTACTCCAAGACTCCATAGGAGTCTCCACAGGACAGCTTTGAATTTACAGCTGCATTTGTAACACTTAGATAGCCTAGAGATAATGCAACTTAATACTCAAGTACAAAACAATGTTATTTTGGTGGTTTTGCAAATTCATACAAATAACTTTTGTTAAGACTCATGGCTTCCTAGAAAACACAACAGCAAACTTCCATCCCCTCCCATGGCAGGAACAGTGGCACCAGACCTAATCTTGTTGCCGTTAGTTTTATGTGAGGCCAGTAATGCTCCTAAATAGCTTTACTGGGCTCAGTGCTCAGAGAAAAACAACTCCAAACCCATCTGTCCCATGCACCAGAAGCTGTTCCTCCCTGCAGAGCTAGAGTGAGAGGGTGGCATTGGAACTGCAGAGAACAGGATTATCACAGAAGTGACTCAAAATCTTCTACAAGTTGGGATAGGAACAAATACTTAGATTAAGTGTTTTACAAGATAAGAGTAAAGCAGAGAACAGAATCACCATCTGCTAATCTCTCATCTGGAAAAGCAGCTTCTCATGCATCCAGAAATCTTTATGTGATCTCGAGTTAACTGTGGCACCAAAGTAACATCCTCATTTAAACAGAATTCATAGAGAGCACAATCTATGGTCAACATTACAATCCAGGTCAGATAGGCAGCAGCACAGAGAATGTTTTAACTCTTGTGTTTGGCACACACTTGTGCCTCACTTGGGCAACTGCTTCAACATCTCCACTCAGGGCAAGTTTCCACCACCAAGTTTACTATTTTTTTTCCCCGCAGTCCATTTCTGGACCAAGGCAATAGACCAACAAAGAATTGTGCAAACCCAGCAACTCCCAGAAGGAGCAGAAATCACCACCCGGAACACTTAAAATCATCTTCAACAGACATGGCCACCACCTCAAACTTCTGTGAATGATAACACATTTCATTTCTGTCAATTTGTATTTTGCTAAGCTAACAGAGTAAACTGAGACTGAGCTGAAGGCATCAGATGAACAAAATTGCTCTGGGGGAAAGCACTCAGGAGCAACCACATCTCCAGCTAGTACAGCTGGATTTACAATGGCCACCGAGCCCACACCCAAAATGCCAATTCACTGCATTTATATGCGCAGAGTCTCCATGAGCTTCCATCTACAAGGCCAGAATCTAGCTTTGCTAGAAGAAAACTGATTTAAAGCTCAGACCACTGGCTTCCTGTCTCCATCTATAGTAGGAAACTCCAATCTCCAGTACACAAGACTCCAAGACACCTGGAGTGGCAGGGAAAAACAGATACGACAAACAGCAGCAAGTCAAATCACTCTGAAAACAGATGTGTCAGATACTGATGTGTCCCTGCTTCCTAACCACTGATAATGACATAAAATTGCTCTGAAATTTTATCTTTGTGAAAATAAAGCATCCGCACCGAAAAATAATACCATGAGCTTTGGGATGGACGGTTCACACATTAAATTGATTTAAAACTGCGATCCACTATGCAATACCGGTACCACGCTCACTGTAACCACTGGGCTGTAGGTTTTATTTCTGCTCACCAAGTCTGGCACTGCACTCTGTAACTCCTTTCACACCAACTTCACCGCAAACCTACAGAAGAAAGAAACCCTATGGGGTTAGGATTTCTTAGCAGGAAACAGTCCTGAACTGGCCTCTCAAAACCATTTCATCTGATGAGAGAGTTTAATAGTTTTGGGGTTTTTAACCCCAAATAAGTTTTTATTAGTGTTTCAAAAATTACTGTGAAAAATCCTCTCTTGTTACAACAACAGCAGACAGAAAAATGTTCTTTCTATACAAACAAATGCAAAGCTGTTTGGTTTATGGATACAAACCATTAACCCTCATCATGCTGATTAATTGCTTTCTATTTTCAAACTTTAAGACATGACTGCAGTTCCCTTCAGAACACATGCACAGGAGATCAAGAGGAGAATTCCCTCTTCCACCAAGCAAAAGAGTATCAACTGAATAAATTTAGTTCAAAAGATGATGCAAAACCAGAGTTTCCAGTACTTGCACTGCCCTTAGGCTGGACATGATCTAGTTGGGAGAACAGAGGAAGGCACAAGGAGTCTGATCACATGCAGAGAAGCAGGAAAATAAATACATTTACAACAGACCAGACAAATCAACAACTGAAAAAACTCCTGCTAATTGGGCTGCCCACACCCAGGCACTGCATATTTAATAGGTAAAGGTAAACCTGGGTTCAGCAGTAGTTGATGTGAAAAACGTAACACCCTGGAATCAGCAAAACAGGTGTTGTGGCCCTTGCTACGGTTCCCAAGTCCTTTGGGAGCTGCCTCCACCTCTGAGGGTGTATTTTATATGTACACCCAAGGCGATCTACCCTACAGTCCTTCCCATCCTGGAATTGAGGGGGTGTGTGTCTGAAGCTTCTTCCAGAGCTCCACAACACTGGGAGATTGCTGTTGTCCCAGTAACTCCATGTGAACACTACTGCAAAGCAGGGACCTTACCAGCTCGGCATGAGCTGAAAATACTCCAAACTCAATAATAAGGAATTATTTAGTACCCGACAAGAATTCCATGGAGGCTCTAAAGGCATCCTCTGCCTGGTAACCACAAAGAGCAGTTACAGCACTCTGTGAAAGGCAGCTCAACCTCGAGATGAGCTGAGGCACCACTCCATTATTTCACTTTATCCTAACAGTTTCTAGTCTTTGCAAGAGACCCCCAAGATTTTATTTGAGGAATAAATGTGATTAGGAAAGCAACAACTAAGTTAATTCCCCCTTTTAAATCTTCATTACACAGCTGTAGAATTTCTCCCCCGAAGAATATCCTAAATAATGTATTCAAACGGGATTCCACCTTACATTATTAGCACTGCAGACATATTTAGGAAGGTAACAGAGATACACATACACAGGAAACATTTTGCTGGAGACAAAGAGCAAGTGATGAGCATTTAGTTCACATGTCTTAATAAATACACTTCCCAAACTCAAATATTCCTTCAAATATGACAGGAAGTGCCTATTTGCTTTTCCTATTCATACTAATTCAGGTCTATTGTTGGCTGAAACAAAGGTCTTTCAACCTGCGTAAACTGTTCCCAGGACATCTGACACCAGTTTATTAATATCATAAACAGGAGAGGCCTGAGTGGCAGAAATCCAGCCCCACACTCCTGGTACCCAGCTGAAGTCACCTCAGGAAGAAGGGTGAGTATTTCACAGTTTGTGGAACTAAAACATTTATCCAGGACCAGGAATGAGCAGTTGAAGGTCACGACATCTCCTTGAGCCTCTTCTTTGCAGCTACTGTAATATTACAGAATAATAATACCATTTTTTTTTAAAAGGGCTCAATCTGTCCACAAGCTCTCCTCCTTCCAAGCAGAATTGTTCTGCTTTTAAACAGAAAAGCAATCAACAGTAAATCCAACGTTTCAGCATTTTTAAATGCCAGGCACATGTTTGATGGATAAGCTACTGTGGGGTTCAGTTTCCTAACATCACAAAATTCAGCTGCTGAGAGCTTCAAGCTCCTGAAGCTTAAATCTATTTTCAGGCAAGGAAGAAAGAGTGGCCCTCCTACTGAGGATGTGTCACACTGAGTGTTACATCAACCCCCTTTCAATTACAGTGAAAACTCCTCTTCACTCACAGTCTAGGTTTACCAAAAAAAAGACTGGGAACAGTAGTTATCCAGAGGTTGGATAACACCACAATCTGAGGCTAGGCACCCCTAGCACTCCATGAGAAAGGATGAGTTTGATGGCAAATAGGAATAAAAATAACAGACACACAAAATATATAAAATATCCTACCTAAGCAACATCTGTGTTAAAAACCTAAATGCATTATAATTCTTAAGTTACTTTGTTTCAAAACATCACCTACCATAAAAATCCATCTGACATCCTGGGTATCTGGCTTAAGTTGGCTTAGGCCCTGCTGCCATCACAGGCCCTGTCAATTACACTTAACCTGGAGAAATTGTGTCCCCATTTTGACGCAAAGTAGCCCAGAACCTCAAGCTTCCACCAAGTACCACAGAATTCTGGAAACCAACAAAGTTTTTAACAGGCCACAAGAGTCATAGAATCAAACCTTCCTTAAATGCACTGAAAAAAATGAGCATACGCATGTTCTTTGGTGCTGCAGCAATAAAATTCTACCTAAAAGCAAACTTCTTTTATCCCCAAGTGAAATATTTGCTAAATGGTAAGAATATGAAATCTATGGTTTGTTTGAAGGGGGACTGGCCATGTCAGGGCACTCTACAGTTTTGAATACAGGTAAAACATCAGGTATTACTGCAACAGAGATAATTTGGCAAAATTACACAAGAAAGAGCTTACCTTCCTTGGAATTTTCCTGTTTCAACCACTCCTTATCCCTTTAAATAAAGTAGCTGCACTAGTGCTACACACAATCCATACCAGTTCTAGTTCTTTCAGAAACACTTTCATCCACCAAAACCTACACTGATTTCTGAGACAAAGATGACAGAATGGTTCAGTTATATTTGTGTTGTGTAGAATTTAGTTTGGGAGTTACTCATAATTTCTGTCCTTTGTCCAACTGCACACAGATCATACATATCTAATTATAGGGGAAGAAAATTAACTCCAGCAGGAACCAACATCATGACCACAATTGCTTCATCTGAGATCCCCTTAGGTGCCTGAACATTCTGTCAGTATCACTCACAAAACTGTGACTTGCTGAGCAATAGAAGGAGAATTGAGACAAAAAAACTTATCGATAACAGATTTGATTATTTCTCCTATAACAGCATTTGCCTGGCTTTAATTCTCTGGTACGTGACTTGTTCCAACATCTTTTCTGCCTGCAGAGCTTTCACTTACAACCTATCATTAATAAAGTTGCAGCAAAACTGCATATCTATTTCCAAGAGGGTAACCACTCAATTTTAGCACTACTAAAGACAAAAATTCATGTTTACTGATTCATGATTTTCCAGAATAAACTTCATGCTGAAACAAAGAAATTAAATGTCTATTTGTGACATTTGTGAGTCGTAGAAAACATCCCTGCAGACCTGGAGATAAAGTGCATCCTAGGAATCTATACAGATTCAGGAGACCCCCAACTGCATCTCAAGCCATCACTCCCTGGAAAACCTGTATGCACAGAGCTAAGTCACAGTTCATTCTCTCAAGGCTCCTCAGGGTTTATCCACAATGCTCACACAAGTGCTCCATAATTCTCCTAAGACATGCTTTGAAATGCAAGTTTTACAGAGTATAAGCATTCCCCAAAATGCATTAAAAGTATTTGACTGAGTCTTATTGGAACTTTAAAGCTTTACTCCTTCTCTCTATGATAAAGATGTTGGCAATGAATCTGTTTTGCAAACCCAGGCTAATTACCCCTTGGTAGCAGAAGGACTTTCCTGGAGTGCAGAGCTGCTTTACTTATACTTTCCAGTTTCTTAGGGAGCTGCTCTCAATGTGCCTACAAAGAATGAAAAAGAATGTTCATGTGTTCATGAAATAAAAAAAAAAATGTGAACAAGCTCAGAAATACCTCCTAGGCCTTCAAAAAGAAAAGGGTGTCAGCAGTTAAGCTGTTCTTCCCACCAAGAAAGATGGAGAGGGACTATTTACAAGGGCCTGGAGGGACAGGACAAGAGGGAATGGGTTCGAACTGAAATAGAGTAGGTCAAGATGGGATATTGGGAAGAAACTCCTCCCTGTGAGGGGCTGGGATTGAATTCCCAGGGAACCTGTGGCTGCCCCAGACCTGTGTCCAAGTGTCCATGGCCAGGTGGATGGGGCTTGGAGCACCCTGGGATAGTGGAAGGTGCCCCTGCCCATGGCAGGAAGTGGCATTGGATGGGCTTTAAGATCCCTTCCAACCCGAACCATTCCAGGATTCTGTGACTCCACGTTATCCCCAGTTACCAGCACAAAGTCAGTGCCTCAGAGCTGTATCAGAGTTGATTTCCATTCCAGCCTTGTGTGCACCCCACACCCACAGTGCAGGTGCTCCTTCACCAGAGGCAACTTCAGACATACTCAAGGCTCTGGATAGTGATGATCTGAGATCCTTCTGAGACTGCCCAGTGGCCATAGCTTTTAAGGTTTTTAATAAACATCCAAGAGGAGTAGTAGGTACAGCTGAGAGATTTGCATTGAGGGAATGTCCTAACGATCTCCTGTGGGGCTGTTCTCAGTGATCCCATCCTCACTCTGACAGCTGATAAACACATTTGCTATGATAACCAGGGGCTGAGGACACTCCAGAGTCCCCACTCTGAGCAGGGATTTCTCAAATGCCAAAGTTATTTTTGTGCTCTTTGATTGCTTTTAAAAGAGGATTTCTTCTTTCTTAGAAAAAAAGTTTATGAGCAACAGGACCAGCAGAGAACCAGCCCTGTGACCCAGGCAGAACACAGAAGTATTTATTCACCTCTTTTCTAATTCACAGAATGTTTACAAGTTTCTCCTCAAGACTATAAATTACTCAAGACAGCTTACACCAATTACAACTGAATAGTCCATAAAATATTACTGTATTACTTATTCAAGTGGGTGTTTACCTACACAGCACTAGAAAATACAGCCCATTTCCTAGTGCAGGTATTAATTCACATAACAAACACCCAATCAGTATAAATTTTGAATGTCTGTTCATAGAAAGAATAATTTTAATTTCAAGTTTTTATATTACTACTTTATATTACTATTTTTGTATTTACTTGAACCCCAACCTAATGCTTAGTTATTGTAATAGCTTTTATTTTAAAAAATCCAGAGAGAAAATCTACTTGCTTGTGCTCATATTTATTTATTTTTATTATCCTTTTTTCCCCACTATGCTCAAGACAGGTCATTAGCGAGTCCTTGGATCTAATTTGACTGGCAATTATTTACTTTTTAATTCCTGCTAACAGCCCTCACATAACCCTATAGAGAAACTCCTCACATCCACCATAATATCTACCCTGAAGTACACACTAATAACAGGCTAAACAGTCCCTCAGCAGACCTTACTTCAGATCTTTTCAGGGTTTGTTTGTGTTCCCAAGTAGTACAGAGCTATTTATGGAAAAAACTCTGCTGGAATCACAGCCAGAATTTCAATAGGCTGCACAGTACAGTGCAGCCAGGAGTTGCAGTTCTGCTTGCAAATAACAATATATTTGGAAATAACATACTGGGCCATTGTTCTCCACATAGAGAAAAGAAGCCTTCAGGCAATGCCGTTCTTGTCACTGAGAAAGCTACAGAGCTCTGCAATAGCTTCATTTTCTCTTTTTGCTGAAGCCAATCCACAACACACACTGCAGGTTAAAATTTAGTAATAGTATTATTACAGAAAAATATAATACTTTGGCAATGCCTTTCAAAATTAGAACTCTGTGACTTGGTGTGCATTCCTGTTGTAGATACAAAAAACCCAACTCCTCAAAACTACCCTGCTGTTTCAAACTCTTTTAACACATACTTTGAGCAAAGGATTTATTTTAGGTGCAAAGCTCAGGCCAAACATTTGGAGGCTTTTAATCATGGTGTGTAGAATGCAGGAGGCTGTTGTGGCTCAGACAACGCATGAAGTGCCTCCTTCTAAGCAAGAAACAAATGAAATCAGAAATTCCTCTTGCCTACCAGAAAGGCAGGGAAGGAGGGCAGGAGGAAGGGCCGCTCTCCAGCTGAATTTCAGGCAGCCTGCTGGGGACCACAGGGCCTGTGAAGGTCACAACTGAAGTTTCCAGCAGAGATAAATACACAGCTCTATGAAGTGACTGGAAAATCAAAATTTCTGATTACTTCCCTTACTCTGGTCACTCACTCAGCTATCAGTTCCTTTCAATACCTAAATGCATCTTTAGTGGCACTTGGAACTTTAAAGAGCAGTCTTCCTTTGTCCAGTTGCCTTTTCTTCCCCCCACCCCCCAACTTGGCAAGTGTTTTCCTGTGTTTCTATTCTGGCCCAAGCATACATGCCTCAGCTTCTTGAAAAAAAAAAGTCATTATTAAACAGAAGCTAATTCTAATTTCTGGCCTGGACTTTGAGATTCCTAACACATGGAATCTTGACAACTCCAAGGCATATTTATAACATCTCTTAAAATTATATATATAGTCTACAAATCTAAGAAAAATACTAACCTTTATTTTTAAGTGTTTGTTTCAAATATGTCTGTTTATAGATCAAGACCTTTTCTGTGGATTTTGGAAGAGTTGCCTAATAGATTATATAGAGATATAATTTGTTTATATACGTTGTACATATGTTTCATATATAAAAAGATAGAGAGTATTTTGGCAGTGTTACCGTCCTGCAAGGATGTAAAAGACCATTACAAAAAAACTATCAAAGGCTTTGGAACTTCATTTTAGGACACACCACACAGGTCTCACAAGCAGGGAAAATAAAGCAGGGTAGGGTTAAAATTACTCCAAAGAAAAAAACCACAGATAATTACTTTATGTTATCTCCATTCCTGGTCTTCCATCAGTCTCCCCACCATCCCCTGGGATAATGACATTTAAATTTAAACTTTGAAATTGGCAAAAAGTAAAAGAGTACTAAGAGCCCTGTAAGAAAATGGACCTTAGACCAAAGACTCTGGTTAGAACAAACATGAATTGGAAGGTGCCAAACAACTTCCAGTCAAATGCAACATAAACCCCCTGGAAAACAATTTCAGTGTATATGTAAGCAAGTTTACTGGCACAAAGAAAAGCTTCTCTTGACAACTCTTCAGAAGGACAGTGAGCAAGCAGAAGGAAGGAAATGCAGGATACAACCCTACCATGGCATTTTTCTAACACAAACATCCTTCTAACCAAGTGCAGGAACACCTTGTAGCAGTGTTGCACCAGCACTGAACCAGCACAGACGCGTGACCTGGTTGCACAGTTGTTGATGCCAATTCAGAACCAGAAAAATGATGAGCATCCTCCAGAAAGAGGCAGATGTTTGGGACTCCCAGGCTTGGGATAAGCTTCTTCAGGTCACACCAAGCAAAAGCATCCCCAAGCTCCAGGGAGCCAACAACCTCATGTACAGAATATCCAAGTGATTTTGTTTTGTTTCAAACGCTCTTTGTCTTTCTCCTGCCCTTTCCTCTGAGGCATCTCATTACTGTGAGACACAAACGAGCTGGGTTAAGCACAGCATGTGTCCTGCTGCAGGAACACAACCCTGCTGTCAGCTCCTGCTGCTTTCCAGAGCAGGTTACCACTTCCGGAAGGGTCTGGAATAAAATGAAAGACCCTGGATAGTTCTTTAACACACACAAAAAGGAGTGTAAAATTTAGCTTACAACAAACAAACAAAATGAAATCAAAACAATGACATGAAGCTGTGAGAAGAACTGACGTATAAAAGGCAGGATTATACAGAAAGTTTTAAACTTCTGGGCAAAAACTGGCATTCCCTGTCAGTTCCACATTCCAGTAAAACAGCTTATGAATGTTTCACTATTACCTCTATAAACAGTGCCATTTTCTCACTGCTGGGCTATATAATGAATACTGTAGGCTTCAACTTCAACTGCTGTTTGTTCATATTGAGCTTTGATAAGAATGTCCTCAAATACAAATCCCAGTGCACTGAAAGTAGAGTTTTCTTCATGCAAAAGGCAGACCATGAACAAGCAGGGATCAACTGTAAACATGAAAAGGCTGAGAACAAGGCTGAACTGTTCCCAATTGCATAGTTTCCCATGTTGCCTTAGAACCATTATCAATTCTCAAAAGAAGCAATCCATCCTTTCACCTCTCATCCTATTCCTGTAGAACCACCACCTATCCCATCACAAACATTTGCTAAGAGTTGGACAAATTAAGTCTGGAGAAGCTGATGTGGAATAAAGTTAATCCAAAAGGAACCCAAGAGATGTAATTTTCATTTGAGTTAGTTTCCCCAAGTGACCACCCTGGAGCTCAGGGATCACCTGGCTCAGCTCAACGCAGTGACAGGCAGAGGCACCAGGAAAGACCATTTCTCTCAGGAGCAGCAGCTACTTGAAGTGACAACAAACGTACAGGCAGGCCAGGGTGTAATTTGAATTATAATTCCTCTTCTCACACCAAGGTCACACTTCAAAACAAGCTAAACTGGGTAATTATTAAAAAAAAATCTAAGTTTTTCTTTGTTATCTCCAATAATCCTATATATTATTCCCTACACAATGCACCAAGAGCAGTATTAGAAAAGTCAGGGATTTGTTATGCAATTCTACTGGAAAATAGCCCAAGAACTCTCAGTGTCTTTGAGAGTCATCATATTTTTATGAAAGCCAAAGCTTTATTTCAGTATGTAATTCTCATCCACTGGACCAATTCACTTCCAAGTTATTTGAAAATAAAGCAAGACCTTCAGACTACATTTATAAGCACTATACACAAACATAGCTCATGACTTCTCAAATCATCATTTAACAATAGCACAAATGACAGCTAAAACAACTGCTTTCAAGGATCAAAGAATGGCCACTGAAATACTTTTTTATCGTCATTGAAAAAAAAAAAGGAAAATACAGTTACCGGCATTCAACAAACAAGAATATATTAGAAACTACACCATATTTTAAATAAGCAACCATAATATGAAGTCTCAATTACCTTAACTGTTCCTGAATACATGCAATTATCTTTTCTCAGGGTCTCAAAACCAGAGTGCCAACTGTGTATGTTTGGATCTCTCATTATTCTTGGAGCATTAATTTAAGAACTGCAATTGAAAATGCAAAGGGAAACATTTCCACACAAAATGCCTTCTATGTATTTGGGGAAATCAATCTTCCTTACAATACAACTCTTTTAAACCCTCTTTTTCCTGATGCTAAAATTTTCTTCCAAAATTAGATGCAAACAGAACTGCCTCAGGGGCTTCACATGTGACCTAAATATGCTGGTTCTCTTCATGGTGCTATCACTTGTCGATCACTGAGAGGAAAATACATTTTGATAAAGAATGGCTGACCAAATTAATAGCTTCTCCTCCAGTGCCTAACAAAAGAGTGGTAAGCTAGGAGAGGAAAGGGAGAAGCTTCCAGCCACTTCTGCTTCTCTCACAGAATTACAGTCATGCAGAGAAGCCTCAAATAATTGTTTTCCGTAATATCAGCTCAGAGGAGCAGAACCCGGTGGTGTTACTTAATTTCAAAGGAAAATTAATAACCCAAAACCTTCTAGTCACTAAAGACCCAGGCAATAGCGCCCTCATGGAACACTGCCTGCTGCCCAGAGCAGCATCCCACAGCAGGCTTATGTGGGAAGCCAGAAAGCAAGCAACACTATAGTCAATTAAGGAAATCCTGCTACATAAAATTATTAGTAAGTGCGCACGCACAAGGTATCAATACCTCACTTCTTAAGACTCCTTTTTATGCTTTCCCCATTTTTAAAGGCATAGAAGAAGGCAATGTCCCATCTATTTCCAGTTTACTGACACACTGACCAGCATATAGCTGGTGCGTGTTGCAAGAGCATAACTGAGCTGTGGCAATATAACAAAGCTATAATTACACACAGTCCACTCAAGTTAAAAGCTGAGAAAACTGTCCCTGCATTGTTATTTTGACTGTAAGATCTGCCACTGCTTCTTGAAAGAGATTACTCCAAATTGGTTTGGATCAATAAACACTTCGTGTATTTATCTCCTTTCATTTTCATTGGAACAGGGTAACTGTTCACACTCACAACCTAAACATCAACCTAAGCCAAGGCTTTTTACGCCTTTCAATAATTTCTTTGAGTGCAAACTTCAGTTTCTCGTGATTACTGAACACTGATTTGTTCTGCTGAACTTTTCACTCCATACTAAAAATACTGTAGACACAGTTATTGTGCTGCATACTATAGAGCACTGAAAACAGGAAAAAAGCCCTGAAAAATACCCTTAAGGCAGTTATTAAAACATCTTATATAATGAAATTATTGTGGGAGCTACAGATGAAAGGACAAACTGCAGCCTTAACTCGGTACCATCAGTAATTGATGTTTTTGCTCCAAGAGGCATACACAGAGCAGATTTAATTGCATACAGACTTTAACAGCAGCTAAAACAAAGGCAGACTTAATTCTACAGCATTTAATGCAAGACAATACATCAATTTAGGTGGAGATGAAACTCCAAAGAAGAGATCCATTTTTCAAATCATATTAAGACTGATAAGACACGACAAGAGAAGATCAGCATTTGTCAGATTATCTTTTTTAAAGTGCTTTACAGTAAAGCAATCAGTAATATAACCCACCTCCCATTCGAGTGGTATTATTTCTTACAAAAACTTCAAAGAAACTGAACTGCACTGGTATTAACAAGCTAATTTTATTAACAGAGCTCAAAACAACACTGAACAAATCCCATTTCCACAGACTTCTTGTGTGGACACAGCAGAAAACCCACTCCATGTGTACTATAAGAAAATCCATCACAAAATATTTCTCATACTGTAACAGTAATTTTATTGCAGCCCTGCAGATTGCTGTTAAAGATCCATATTTTGAACATGTGCTAAGGTTTAAAGTCCATTTTAGCAGCTGATTTTACCCTTCATAGTAGTACAGCACGCAGAGATCG
>WEZZ01034720.1:94952-120963 GCA_013400585.1 Chloropsis cyanopogon
TTTAAGGTCCCTTCCCACCCAAATCATTCCATGATTCTACGAAAAGGCAGCAGACCCACCCCGCCTGCAAGCTCCCCAACTCCAAAACACACCACTGCCCCCTCCACCTTGCTTCTTCCATGCTTTTTTTTCCACCCGAGAACGGAGGGAAGGAGGGGTGGGTGGGAGCAAAGCACGAATTCCCACAAGAGGAGATAAAAAAAAAACACCCCACAACCAGCAAGGCGCAAGCGAGTCGGAATAGGAGAGGCGGCCGGGAGCCAGGGAGGCAGCGGGGAGAGTCCCCCGAGCCATGCTGGGGCAGGGGGGGCAGGCTGCNTCAAATGCTCTTGGGGCTCTGGCAGCCTTGGGGCCGTGCCCATTCCTGGGTACCTATTCAGTGCCCCATCACCCTCTGGGGAAAGAACATTTCCCAGATAATCTCTTCATGTCTCTCAGAGCATCTCCCCCTCACTTGTCCTTTGGTTTTGGGGGGTTTTTTCTCCCCCCTTCCCTTTGCTCTCTTCTCCCGTTTCCCTGTGCAGCAGCCACACATAACCTGTTTGCTTGTACATTTTTCGCCTCCTTGGATGCTTTCCACAACGTTCAGGGCTCAGTCTCTGATTTCACTCCGTTCTCATTGCTATTCCCTGCATATACCAGCCATGCTCCTGAGCCATTTTTAGCCTCCATCCACCTTTCACACTGACAGCCAGCAAGATCCACAAAGAAAGCCTTTCAGGCGAGCCCAGTTTGGCTCAGCTCCTGCTGGCTCGGGAAGGATGGAGGCTCCTTTTTAGCTTGCTAGGTCCCAGTTACAGTCTCATCTGTAGTTAAGTACAGGACTGGGATAATTGACTCAGTACAATCTATTTAAGATCTTGTGAAAGTCATCAGTTTCCCTTAAAAGATGTTTGTGCAAACATTTTCTTCTCAGGCTGAGTAGATCTTGCTAATCCAGATCTCACTTGGAGATTCATAAGCTCATCCTGCAACCCCAGCACTGCCACAAACTTGAAATGTGACTTGGAACAAGCCTCCAAAGCCATCCCATACACTGGTTTTTGCATTTCCAGCTCTAAACACCTAAGAGAATTGCTGGTCAAGTTCACCACAAAACAGCTGTGGGAACTGAATACCACTAATGAACACAAACACACAGGCTCCCACCAGAAACCCACAACTGGCCCAAATTACAGGTATTTTGGAATTCAGATTTGTCTCTGCATCCCTGAGAAAAAATTGCACAGGCAAATAAATCAATCTTGGAAAGAACAATAACATTTGAAAGAACACTCAGCATATATGGGATGTTCTAAAGAAATGCAACTTACCCAAGTTTGGAAATCTCTATAACCAAGTATTTTGCTTAGGTTGTTTTGAGAGCAACCCAAAAACCTAAAAACAAAAACACTGCAAGTTTGGAAACAATCACAACAAAGACAAACTCCCTGGTCCCAAACACCCCAGCCCACATTTCCCAGAGCTCAAGAGCAAATTCACTCAATCCTACAAATTTGTGGCCATTTTTACTTGGCCATAAATTTAGCATGAAAGCTGGCATTCCTCTCTTTTCAGAATTCCTTAAACATACTTTTTTCAACCTAAACAGAATTGTCCTGCAACAGTTTAGCAGGAAAATTTGAAAATCTAGTCCAATTCATCCATTGCCTTCTGTATAATTACTGCAGAATTTGTCCTCATAGTAGAATGAGCATCGGTTTCAGAACTTTTGTTGCTAAAAAAATTTAAATAAGGGAAAGAGACTTGCAATTAGCTCTGTAATAGAAATTAATGAAGCCTTAGTACAAGGCTTATAATTAAAATAAAATGTCTCTTAGAAAAGATTTAATGTCATGGTGCTATGAGGATGGATTGTAACTCCAACACTTCAGGTTTTTGTTGTGAACTAACTGAGCTACAGAAAATAATGGAGCATAATAAATAAATAACATTAAATCACAGCCAGAGTAATTAGTGAGACATCTTGGGAACCACAACCTTTGCCTGGGTGTTCACTTGCTTGGTAGTTCAAAGTGTTCACACTGTAATGGTTCGTGCAAATTAGGCAGTGTGTGTTCTATAGCCCTGATTCAAAGTTTGTGAGCATATACTTGGATTTCTCTGGAGCTTGAGGATTTGTTGAGGTGCTTTGAGAGATTGTAACTGTACAATGTTAAATTTATACACAGCAACTAACAGCACAAAGCTTTAAGCAGCATTTA
Organism: Chloropsis cyanopogon; assembly: GCA_013400585.1. Taxonomy (NCBI): domain Eukaryota; kingdom Metazoa; phylum Chordata; class Aves; order Passeriformes; family Irenidae; genus Chloropsis; species Chloropsis cyanopogon. The sequence continues at coordinate 97,157 of WEZZ01034720.1, forward strand.
TCTACCCCATCATACTTTAATGACTAATTCTTACTCTACATACAAACTCCATCAGCTGAGGCTGAAGAACGCCTCTGGGAAGTGGGAGGGACTTACAGGAACAAGGACTCGCAAAACAGCATTTCTGGGTCTATTTGCTGTAATGTATGTCAGAAAACTACATGAAGAGTGATCAGTTCACAGCAGCCTAGACCAGGAGCTGTGGAAGTTAGAACAACCTGAAAATCAAAGTGTGACACGTGACCAACAACCAGTAAAAATATATAATAATGTAAAATGACTGTTCAAACAACTGAGACTCCAAAGAAGAGCACTATCAGCAACTCATTTTGTATCTGCTTTAGTTTTCTTGTAATTTGACCTGTTAGACAAGACTATAATGAATTACAACAATTCAGTTTAGAAATAAAGGGAGCAATTATCACCAGAATTATCATTGGAATTTAGTAATAGCTGAGCCATCTGAGGCCATGTGCAGGTTAACATTAGGGCAGTGTAATTCCCTACTCTCTGTACTTCATTCTGTTCAGCTTCAAGTGTCTCACTGAAAGGTTTCCATTGAGTTTTTACAGAGCATTTCAGAGACTAACAGCCTTAACTCCTAGAAAATGTTTGTTAATGTTCACCCCCCCATTTCTCATTTCACATAAACAGCCATTATCAAACCAGTGCTGAGTCACATCTTGGTGCTGTTGCAGGAAAGCTGAACAAAAGGGCAGGCAGACCTTGGTTCTGTAATGAGTCTCAGGGAAAATTACCTGTGGGACAAGTCCCAACCCATCCACCCTCTTCACCTCTTGCACCAACCTCTCTCAGGTAGCTGGTTGTGGTGCAAGCTGTAAGCCCAGAGCCTCTTCTATGGGCACACAGAATTTCATTTGCTTTTTCTGGCTTTACTCGACCCGATTTCACATTAACCAGGTTCCACCTGCAAACCCACAACTACCAGTGGCCACAATTTTTCAGCCAAAACCAAGGTGCAAACAAAGGTTTTCAGTTTTCAGCATTTCCAGTTCCTGCCACACCGTATCCTAAACCTGAACACTATAGAGATATTTCTTGTGCTCTATATCACTGGGGCACTTCCAAAGTCACTGGGTTTTATTTTTGGAAAAGGAAGTGTTGAAATTAAAGTTTCTTACATGACTGAGCATCTGTACTGTTGGGGAAATCATGGAATGCTTTGGGATGAAGGGGACCTTAATGACCATCAACATCCATCCCCTGGGCATAAAATATTATCTGATCAGTCACTGGGCAGTTTAGTTTAAGTCTTACCATTGATAAAAAGCATAAGAGGATAATACATGTCTTTCAGTTCACTTTGCAGCTGCCAGGAATTTTTTAGAGACCCAGTTCCCAGAAAACCCAACCTAACAACCATCCAATGGTCTGGAATTGAGTGCCCCAAACTACTCCTCATTGAGCAAACCTCTGCCATGGAAACTCACTAATTCTGGTGTCATCCCAAAACTATAAAGTTCATTGGATTAAAGCCCTGCTATTACAAGAGGAACACTCAGCATTTTTTTCCCCATAAATTATTAAGACTTTTATTCTTAACTTTAGCCTGACACAAGCAAACAGAAGAGCTAATTAGGCTTGGAAAAACAGTTCATATATTAATTACAGTAGTAGTTTACAAGACAGGCTTAAAACCAGTTTCAAATTTGATCTGTTTAGAGCAGGACTAAGACACTGTTACTGAAACTACAATTTGCAACACATTACTTTAATTGATTATTTAAGCACATTTTGTAGGGGATTCACTCACCTGAATCTTATTTTAAAACAAAGGCAAAAATATAGGGAAAGATAAAGGGGAAACTAAGCTTCTGAAAAAGGTTAGAGGTAGTCAGGAAGCACCTATCTGGAGGGAAGGAAACAAGTATTTTTCAACTTGGAGGGCTTGTTGGTGAGGGCAGGAGTGTCCCAGTATTTTGTTATTAAAAATTAGGAGAAGAGGGGTAAATTGAGGTTTACAGAAAAATTTCATTCTTATTTGTGCGTATTTTACCATTGGTTTTTTTTGTTTCTTTGTTTTGGTTTTGTGTTTTGATTTTTTTTTTTTACAAACTGTAGTTAGTTCTATGGAAAGATGAACCCAACCAAAAAATAAGAGAACAGTTAAGGAATTTCAATCCTGTTGAAGCTAAGACTGGAGCCATAGGAGAATCCATAGAAGAAGATAAGAAGTTCACGAGGCATAGGTTTAACCCTCCCTAAAAAGAAGTAGCTACAATTAAATGTTTGGTTCTGGATAACCTGGCACTTTGAGTCTTCCAACTCAGGATAATTTGGACATAACTTGGAACTCCGAAAGCTAAAACAGTAGGAAAATGATGACATCAACAAAACAAAATGAGAATAGTCATCCCAAACTACCCACCATGAAGACAGCATAAAGCCCTCACAAAGTGGTCTTGTTCTAACAAAAGTGATTAAATACTGAACTACATTGCCAGAAAATACCTGCAGCACATCCACTACGAGGCACTCTTAAGAGCAAATTCCCTTCCTGGGAACAGGCTAAGTAGAGCTGCTCCCTGCCCAAGGGTTAGGGATGCTGCTTGAGTCCTTTCCAGCCCCAGTTTCACCACCCAACAGAGAAACAGACTCTTCAGTTGAGAACACAGGTTCTTTGTACCAGTGACAAAATCAAGTTACACCAAAACAAATAAATCCATACTCAGCAAATACTTTTAAAGCTGTTAAATTCTCCTTCTCCTATTCAGTCTCTAGAAAGGGGATAATTAATATTTCTTGACTCTTTGAGTACATTTAGATCAATGAAAGGAGCATAACAGAAATAGAAACAATGAGAAGAAAAAGTTACCTTGGGAGAAAACCCCATCCCTTGATGCACAGCCCTATCAGAAAGCATGGTACTTCGCTCAGGAGCACAGGTAACTCTGAGGTGGGAAGAGCCTTAGTCATCCCCACCACCTTTAGAAGGCACTTTTCAGGAAGGGGAGGAGCCAGGATACGCAACTCCAAAGGCCTTGGGGAGTTTTCATTTAGGGTTCTGTTATTTTTGCTTTTTAAGCCTTCAAATTCTTGTGGCCTATACACAGAAATGTTTCCTTTTTTTTGGGTGAAGGATTGCAGGATTATTGAGGGAAAAGAAGTATCAATTTTACCTTACTAGTAAACCTGCCTAGGTGATCTAAATAAGTGAAAGAAAAGCTTCAGAGACTTTATGAAACATTTTTGCTTAACAAAAGTAGGAAGCTGAAAAGCAAGCACGTTAAAGACACTGCTGTCCATAGGATTTCCCTGTTATTTTTAATGGTGAGCTTTAACATGTGCAATCTTTAACTTTAGATTCTTACTAAGGCAAAGTGCTTTTATGCATTAATTGAGTTAACAAGCTATTATCCTTCAGTAGGAGCTTGAAAAATTACACCTGTGCAGGTGTATTTCAAATACAAGTCTTAGCTCAGGCCTTGTAGTTGTCTTATACATACCACTGAAGCTGTTGTTACTAAAACACACCTAAAAAGCGAACTGATCTAAAAGGAGCAGGATCAGCTCCTTGGAATCATGTTTTTGCACTTTGAAGAAGCCTGTAATTTTAGTAGCATTTTGCTGTAAGAAGTTAATTGGTAACTCTGAGTGGTGCTAGCAGGGAGTATGAATTTATCACATCAAAGATCCCACTTTGCAAGAAGAAATGCTCCTTAAAAACCATGGATTGTGGGGAATGATGATTAAATATATAATTTGGACTAAAATGTCACTTTAGCCTTTGAGCTGAGGCATTCTTGCTCTTGATCCCAGGATCTAGACAATTTCAATCAGCTTGGTGTTACCAAATTCCCGTGGTATTTAAAGGGTGTGAACACACTAATGTCCTGAGCCCTAGAATCATAGAAAGGCATGAGAAATTTTCAGATTATATTTTTCCCGGAGCTTTTAACTCTTGATTCCAGGAAACATGAAAATGTGACTTAAAAAAAATAGGAAAGCAAAGGTATTATCTCTTTAAAACTCTGTTGGTAGTAACTTACTCTGAGTAGTAACACTACCACTCTAGTGTTGCTCAAGTCATGTGTACAAAAAATGACGTGTGCAGGTAGCTACCATGATTAGTCATTCATGAAGTTACTCCTTGGTTTAGGAGTTCATTTATCTTTTGGTTTCGTTTTTCATTAACAAGAGCACCGTTTTGAGAGTATTTCTAAAGTGTTTCAAACTCAATTAAGCAAACAAGTATACAAATCAAAATTCAAGTATTTGCAGCTGAAACATTTGTTCTAAAATGTTCTTTTCTTGCTTTGCTTTGTCCCACAGTTCTTCAGGTATCAGGTTTGCAAGGACCTGAAGGTAATGCCAGTAATGAAGTGAGAAGGGAAGGAAGGGAGGCCAAAATAGCAGAATTAATTGTTCCATTCGCATGGCTTTTCTGCTTGGGAATAAGTTCACATTGTAAACAGGAGAGAGGTGTGGTTTGCAGATAGGACAGGAAATCCTTAGTTCTAATCCTTGCTGTGTTGTTGGTTCCCTTGCAGACCTTCAGCAAATGCATTCTGTCCCTGGATTTTTAATAGGAAATAAACTAGGGATGATAGCCCTTAACTAGTTCAGAGGAGCAGCCTTTCACTTAAACATTCATAATGTATTTGAAAACAGCTCATGGCAGTCAGGCTTGAAATCAACTCATCTCCTGCTCTGTGGGTAACTCCTTACCCTGCCTGCTCTGAGGACCAGAGACCTTTGGGGCTGCAGTCACTAGAGTACACACTCTCACTCACTCGTTCCACTGCAAAGCAGATGCTTCACTGGGGACAGAAGGAAATGTGACCTCCTATTGTCTGGTGTGATTTTTCTCTGTCATCCTTACTGCACTCTGGGCCTAGTGTAATCAATTTCTTACCTTTTTCACCTTGGATTGCACACCTGTGAGTGAGGGTGTGTTAGGGGGAGACCCCACTGAGGAAAGTGCCTTTGAAGGAGGGCTCTGTGTCAGACCCTCCTTAGAAGCCTCGGCTCTGGCTGTTGAGCAGTGTGTCAGTGCCCTGTCTCCTGGGCCCCCCCACCCCAGAAGCAGCTGCCTGGCAAGAGTTCAGCCATGTCTGATGAGAAGTGTCCTGGAACCAGCAGAAGATGGTGCTGGGAATCCTGCAGGAACACAGGGACTGGAGGTGTGACAGCCCTGAAGGGAGTCAGGGCAGAGATTCTGGTTTTTTTTGGTGCAGATTCTCTGCGTTGAGGTAAATAATGGTGTAAGTGATGAATCAGACTTACAGGCTTGTCATCCTGCTTTAGTTAGGGAGAACTGCAGTGACAGGGTGTGCAACAGTGACATGAACAGGCTGAAGTCCAGACTCCTGGAAAGTGTCTGCACCTCAGGTTCCTGACTTTTCTTTCTCTCTCACTGCTTACAGACATAATTTGAGAGCTACTGAGCACACACAGCTTGTGCTAGTCCAGAGGAGTGATGGAAATATCTCTAAAACTGAGTGACAATTTTCTTCCATCACGTAATTAGAGGAGGAAACTCACTAAGGAGTTGTCTGTTACTTACCAAACCTTGTTGGCTTTTCACTTGATTGCAAACATTTTGAATTGTCAAAACTTCTGAACTGTTGCTGAAATTTAGACAACTTTCTCAGTGTTTGTTTGTGACTACTAGTGTTTAAAAATGCATTTCATCCTTGCCCAGAAAAGCTTTCTAAACTAGGCTAAATCTGAAAGACAACTTTGAGAGTCTAAAGAAACTTGGTTTTGATTTGTGTATCATTTGTCCTGAGCCTGGTATGATATCCTGAATTTAACCATGAAGTTTTACATGGGTAGAACTCTATTCTCTTTTATTGCTGAGGTATAAGAATTCTAGAATCAAAGATTCATATAATAGTCTGGGTTGGAAGGGACTTTAAAGGTCATCCTGTACCACCCCCTGCTATGGGCAGGGAAAACTTCCACCAACTCAGGTTGCCCCGAGCCCCATCCAATATGGCACTGGACACTTCCAGGGATGAGGCAGCCACAACTGCTCTGGGCAACCTTTGCCAGGTCCTCACCATCCTCACAAGGAAGAGTTTCTTCCCATTTAACCATTCCCTCTGGCAGTGGTAAGCCATTCCCCCTTCTCCTGTCATTCCAGTCCTTTGTAAATAGTCTCTCTCCATCTTTTCTGTTGGCTCCTTCAAGTACTGGAAGGTGCAATTAGATCACCCTGAAGCTTCTCCTCTCCAGGCTGGATAATTCTAAGTCTCCAAGCCTTTTATCCCAGCAGAGTGCTCCAGCCCTCTGATCACCCTGGTGCCTCCTCTGGATTCTCTCCAACACCACCATGTCCTCCCTGTTCTGGGACCCCAGGGCTGGAAGGAGCTTTGCATGTGGTGTCTCATGAGAGCAGAGTATCCACCTGACTGTCCAAAAGCATCTTTCAATGTTTGCATGGTCTGCTCTTCCTATTCTTTTCCACTCCTTCTTATGTATTTTCTGCGTATTCCCCTACTTCGCTTTCTCCCCTTTCCCTTCAAAATCCAAACCTTTGTATGTCAAAGAAGCAAAACCAGAACAGACGTTCCAGCAAGCCCAGACATCTTTTCATTTTGCCTGCACTGTGCTAGTTCCTCTGCAGGGAAGGACCGATACACGCAGAGGGCCAAGTAATTCCCGTGTGGTTTCTAAGATCAGAACTATGATCACTGAATTATGTGCTAGTGCTTCAGACAATGTCATTCTCAACTTGGCAAATGGGAAGCTTATTATAAGACACCAATGAAAGACACAGTTATTTGTATTTAAGCCTGGAAATACTTCACAAGGGTGCTGCCACAGCCAAGTGCTGCCACAAAGGAGGAAAAGTTGTCCCTTTCTTCAGGGAGAACTGCAATGTATCCATGATCTGCAGTGGAAGATACAGCTCAAAAGAGCTGTGAAGGGAGGACCCTTGAGAAACAGGAAAAGGGCAAGTTGTTCAATGTAATTCTTAGGTGGCCAAACCTAGATACTGTTTAAAAATCCTAAACAAGAGTAAGTCCTGAATTACTTTCCCTATTGACCTTCTCTCCTTTCCCTTTCTGTGCCCATATCATCTTTGCACTTTACTACCTGGAATAGAATAAATTTTCCTTTGAGGTTCCCTGTACATAATGGTTTTGACATGATTCTGCTTTTTGCTTTGCCCATCAACAGAGAGACCTGGATACTTCTATTCCAGGGGGGAAAGCCATTTATATTTTAAACCGAAAGTTACTTTATAAAAGACTCCAAGAGGGATGGAGGGATAGAAAGTAAAAGCTCCTTTACTGATACTTGACTATCAATTCATTCAAGCAATTCTTGGGCAAACACAAATGTGCAGAATGCCAGAATTACATATCCAGGGGTCTTTGAAAAGAGCCATCCCTACAAACCAGGTGGAATTTAGAATGTGATCACACAAGGGCACAAGATCCAGCTGGTAATGTCTAACAAGCACTGCACTGAGCTGGAATAATTAATCACAGAACATCTGCCCAGCATGCTGCATGCAAAGAGAAATGAGTTCATCTGAGTCATTAGTGCAAGGTTTAACAATTAAAAAGTGGTTCAGCTTGACTCCTTTCACTTTGCTTAACAGCAGATGAGTTTTCATGGAGCTCCAAGTGTTATTCCTGGCCTTGAGCCAGACCACTAGGTAAAGCTACGTTTCTGCAGTGTCATTGTTTTTATTTTATGGTTACTGAGATTAAAAGTAAACTTCTCCTATCCCCATTGCTTCAACCAACATGAGGCTTACATGGTCATGCTCCCTATCTCTATAGATAAATTCCTATTTCTCTTTTCCACATAGGAACTTTTGACTTGATGATCAATTCCAATTAAGTTTTGTAGTAATGGATGTTCCAAGAATATTCAGCTGCCTACAGCTTCAAGAAAATGCAACTGAAATTTTGCCTGCACAGTGAATTTGGGCCTGGTAAACTCCAGAGAATCTACACTGGAAAAGTGGTGTTAAAATGATTTATCTGTGGAAAACACCTTTATCAAAGTTTGCATCCTTCTGGACAGCAGAGAATCCAGCTATGAAGAATGTGTTTTAGGGACCAGACTTGCCAAGTCCTCCTGCTTCCAAAGCTGCTCATTTCTGCTTTTTGTGTGGAACCCTCTCCTCTTGATGCCATTGAATCTGGGGACGAACAACCCTGATGGACAAAACCACAGGGTTAGAACAAGTCAGTTTTCACATTCCATATTTTAACACAGTTGCAAGGAGTGATAAGAAAGTGGGTGGCAAATGAGAGCTGCTCTTTGAAAGTACAGAGCTGTTCCCTAGAAAAGTCTGAACAACGAGAGAATGCACATAAATATTCAGTGACAGAAAATTACCCTCTACCCAAAAAGCAAAAGTATTTCTGGTTTGAGAGAAACTTTATCTTTCCAAAACTGGACCAAACTAGGAATATTTCCCAGAATCTGGAAGTTTCCCGGACTCTGCAGGGACTCTGGGAAACCAAAGAAGTTGATTGGTTGTGTTCCTGGTGGTTATACAAGAAAGGCTGCAGGAACAATGACTCAGTTACAGTCAAAATGTGGAAGTTTAAGAACTTGCAGTGCTTCAAATGGGACATTTGGGGCTCAGCAAAACAGTGTTTGATTTCTCAGATTGTGTTTGAGCAGCTCTTGTCAATACTGTGAACACAATAAGAAGTTTAATCAAACACATTGACAGCAGCTATATTGTACCATACCTGGAGACAACACTAATTATAACATTTTATTTAAAGAAAGGCTGTGATCTCCATGAAATGGTCTAAGATTAGAAGGGGAGGTACAGTGTTTTTTCTAGCAAGGGTTTCCCATACTCAAGGGGGTCAATTTAAGTTCTTATTCTTCTTGATTCTGCCCAAGATCTTGAACTTAGTCTGTCACACTGCAAACCAATGCCCTAATTAAATTTGTTGCTGGCCATCATCAGCAAAAGCTGAATCTCTTTCTCTGTACTTTACCAAGTAACAATAAAAGGGTTTTAAAAGGCCTTAATTTTCACTATATTGTAGAAAAAAAAATGTACGTTTCAAAGCTTGGAAAACTTCCCTTCCCAGCATAAAAATAAAATGCAAAACTTACAAAATCCTCTGCCTGCTCTTACGCAACACAATGGAGACAGGCAGATTCTTCAGGGATCCTCAGCAACAAAGTAGTTGTCGCAATCAAAACTTTGGTTTACTTGGACCCTCTAAAAATCAGGTCATTTTGAAAGCCAAGCATCTAAACCCCTCTTCATAGCAGGTTATTTGAACACATTAACCATAACTTCAGTTCAAAGTACACATAAATAAACCCTTCTGTCTGCAGAAACCAGCCACCAGTGAGGGACCATAGCCCTCACACCTTGCTTCTGATCTCCTGCTCAAAAAGAGCCTTTTATCCCTTAAGTCACATACATATCCACTTTCATTTTCCTGTTTTCTCATTTTTTGAGAGACAAAACATTGGCCACGTTTTTGCTCAGAGCTCCTCTCCTTGCATCAGCTGGGACATTGCATAAGGAGGCAATTGTTTGCTTAAAGCACTATATTTCTATTGTTCTCTCGGAGTAGTGAGGAGACAACTGGACTTTGACTCTGCCATGAGAAACCAGAAGCTGCAGTGTTCATTTTGCAGCAGCCTGAAATAGATCCTTCCTCTGCCTGCTGCTCCTCCTGGTTTCCCTGCACAGTGCCAGCATCAGCAGAGCAGTTGCAAACAGCCTGGGTGTAGCACCAGTTTCATCCGGCATTGCCAAATGTGCAGCTCCCAGAGCCTGCCCACTCCTTCCCTCCCAAGCTGGTGGTATGTTTGCCATCCTCACAGCTTCTGCAGAGTGCTCCAGATCAAATGGGGCTCCTCTGGAATGAGCACCTCGCTTTTGCTGTCCTGGGAATGGGTGGTTGTTTTACCAGGAGAGCCCTGTGAAATCTGAAATGTGTTAAATTGCAGATTCGTTGCCACATTCCTCCAGAACTGGAATGGGACATTCCCTTGAGGGGGAGGCTGGAGAAGGAATAAATAGGGGATTGGAAAACACCATCCACAGGGCCCAACCTGACATTCCTAACTCTGCATGAATCTGGAGGATATTTATCCAGTGCTACTCCCTGCATTTGGAAAAGAGATTTTAGCCACAAGACAACTCAAACTGAGAGGTCTGTGAGGAGCATTCCAATCCACCTAGGACTTCTGTTGACAGCAGTAATAAACTAAAAAACCTTTGTTTTCCCAGTCTCTGATGTTTCTAGGACTCCTAAAGAGGGTACAGCCATGTGCACTATTAAGTATTGTTCCCCATTTTGTTCTGATCCACATCAACAGAATAATCCAGGCAAGTGTTTTCTCTTGCATCATGTCAAAAATCCCTCCAGAGTTGAATGCGTAGATAAAAAAAGTTTACTGGTCTTGGAAACAAGCTTTATTCCCTAGAAATCAACAAACCCAATGATTCTATCATGGTTTTAAGCTGGAACTGCCCTTTTTGCTTTACAAATTTTAGTTGTATCTAGAGTAGGATCTGCTTCATGTAGCACTGAAATGCAGCCACTTCTGGGGTAGATTTTGAAATCTGTTTGGTAGAAAAGACGGCAGCATGGATCAAAAAGAAATTGATCCTATAGTTATGTTTTACAGAAATGAAGGGTAAGTTATTCATTAGACAATTGACAAGGAGCTTAAGTGATCTGGATTTTGTTCTCTGTTCTTTTTCACGTTTGTTGTGCCAGCTAAGCAAATAATCTCATTTCTTCCTTCCTTTTTTTTCTAAAAGAAGGAACAATAATGGCTTCTTTAGCCAGATCCATGCATTTGGACATCTTACTGCGCCTAGCCTGACTTCTTATTGCTACATGAATGACTACAATTGCTATTTACTGAGAAAGACCTGAAAGTCTTTTGGATCTATATGTAAAATAAATTCTGCATAAGATTTATGTGATCTCAGAAAAATTACCAAAACACAAGATGAAAACATCATAAAATGAAGGATTTCAGGTTTAGACGAAATATTAGGATGCAATTATTGCTTGTGAGGGTAGTGGAAGGCTGGGATGGAATTTGCAGAGAAGCTGTGGTTCCCACAGTCCTGGAAGTGTCCAAGGCCAGGTTGGATGTGGCTTAGGTCTGGGATAGTGGAAGGTGTCCCTGCCCGTGACAGAGAGTGGCACTGGATGGGATTTAAGGTCCCTTCCAACCCAAACTATTCCACAATTCCATGATCCTATGTAAAACTGGGAAATTGAAGGCAGGGAACAATGACCCTTGGTGGAATTCAGCTAAGAACAATGAAAATAACTCCCTGAAAAAATATATAGCTATAAAAACCTCTTTAAAATAACTAAACACATGAAGGAAAATGAAGTCATCATCCTTTTAAATGTATATACAAGGCTCTTGGTTTTTTATTTCCCATCTGGGAAGGTGTTGAGTTTCCAGTGCTGTGCTAAGCACTAGGCCCTGCTGCTGGATGCTCCTGGGCTGAGGGGACACTTGCTAGGCTATTTTTGGCCACATGAGTACATCACTCAGTGCTGCCACTGTTTGCAGCTGTGAGAAAGAGAGGCCTCTGTGTCATAAAATTTGAGTGGATGCATGGAGGATGGGAGGAGAAAATGAGGAAGGCATGACCCAGACCATGTTTTGCTAACAGCATTAATTGCTTGTTTGTTAAATAGTTAAATAAGTTCGGTCTGCATGGTAGACAGAACAATTAATTGCAGGCTCATTGAATTTCTCAATTTGTTTAAAGAAAATAAAACTCAATTCATCATCATAATTCCCCTGGATTTTGCTTACCTTTCAGGGCACTGATCTGATCAACGTAACAGTAACTGCCCTTTCTAGTAACTGTGGGTCATGGCAGAAGAGATTTCCATGCTTTAGGGAGCTTATTCAGAAAAGACTGGGAAAATGTACTAAAACAGGAATGGCAGCTTGTTTTGGGTCAGTTTTTAATACAAGGAATTTCAGTGTAATAGTTGAAGAGGGGAGGAGACTATGGAGAAGAGCTTCACTGGAGGAAGATGCTGGAGAGTAATGAGAGCAAACTAAAAATCAGATTTTTCTTAAGTTTTATGAGTATCTAAAGAACAAATGCAAACTTTTCTTATTTTTAGTGGGAATGGGGAATGGATGCTGTTTGTTAAAATGCTGTGAAAGAGGAGGGAAACCTAGAGAAAATGCAACTAATTTTCAGATCTTTACAGTAAAACTATTGTCAAAATAAGAATTTATGTGAGATTTTCAGTTAATTTTTTTTGTTTTGTTTTGTTTTGTTTTTTTAGGTAGGAGCCCCAAAATGCTTCAAATCAAAATTGAAATGGGAACCCCCCTCATCCCCCAACTCTGAAATTTGATCGCTTCAAAAAGAAGGCCTGGGCAGACTTGGGTCCCTCTCATTTGTGCTCACTATGTGGAATTTAGTGTCATCCAGGAACACTTCCAAGTTTTTCAGAGCAACTCAGGGTATTTGTCCTTGAAGATTAACATTTGGAGAGGGTACTGTGTCAGCTGTGGCAGGAGGTTTGAGGTGGGATTTCACAAATCCTGGATAATTTCTGTTCCAAGTCTCCATTGTCAATGTGGTTTGTAGAACAGGGAATGTCTTCAGCTTCCTCTAAAAGGACTGGTTTATACTTTTGCCTTTTCCTTCTTAATTTTGGAGATGAAGTCAGCCAGGAGAGGGGAGCAAAAGCATAAATGGGTGAGGCAGCTGAGACACAGCAGCAGGGAAATGCCAGGCAGCTTCCTCTGGGACATTTCTATACCAGTGTCCTAAAAAAAGAGATGAGAAAGGGGAACAAGGAATTCTGAATCACATGCACATTATGAAGCTGATTAATCAGCTGAGGAAAATCAGCCTCTGGAGGCTTCTGCTCCTTCTGTGTGGGAGGTGGTGGGACTCTGACTTTGAAAATTACCTTGTAAATGAGCCTCTGTTTTGGGGTAACCCCCGTTATTCTACCTCTGAAAGTAAAAGCCAAGTTTATTGATAATCATAGGCCTGTTAATAGCTATAAATTATCAATCCAGCTCATTATATTAAGCCTTGTTTGAATGGAATTCCAGCCTTCCTTTTGGATTTTAAAATTCATCCTCTAGGTTTGTATGGCAGCCTGGTCTGGGTGACAGCACTACAGAAATAAATATTTCCTAGAAGGTTTTTCCCATAAGGGAGATCCCTGTCGATGCTGAAGCATCATCCTGCTCATCTGGATTTCTCCCTAAAATTCTGCAGTAATGCTGCCACCTATGGAAGCTAGCCAGCCCCGACCTTTGCAATCTGCCTGATGTGCTTACAGCTGTGAAAACAGGATCTGTGTGCTCCTCTGACCCGCTGAAAAAACTCCCTATTTTCTATTGGATATTTAATCCTGACATGAAGAGAAACAAATTCGCTTCCTCCCAAATAAGTTAGTTTTGAAATTGAAATTGCTTCTGGAAATTGGCCCTTAAGACAGTATTATTGCTTGACAGTGGCAGCTCAAGGTCCCAATGCAAAACATCATTTTAGAGTGCTGTAAAAACACCACAAAGAGCTGAGTAGCATTTCCAGCTCTTTTTTTTTTTTTTTTATGATACAGCTGAGGAAGGTTTCAGGAAAAATTCCTTCTTCAGGGATATGCTTTAACTTGCTGAGTGTATATATTTTCTATGATATACATAATGGGGAAGTTCATGTGATACTGGGGTCTTTTCCCTTAAATTTGTGTCATTTTGGCTGTCAAAATAGAAACCTGTCAGGAAATTTGCACATTAGGTTTGGGAAGAGGCCACATTTTTGGAGTTGGGAGAAAGGGGAATGTGCTTGACCACTGCTGCAGGTTCTACAGTCAAAAACAGTCTCTTGGCATTACTGTTTGTTTTCCACCCTGGGACTCACAAGGCAAAAGTCAAGATGCTTGAAATGTTCAAAAAATGTTGAAATAAATACTTAGCAAATGCTGAAAATATGTTTTTCTCTGCTTAGGGGGTGCTGTGGAAACCAACGCCAAAAGGTTGAGGTAAAGCTCTTTACCTTTTCCTCAGAGAAGAGCACAGCTTTGATCACCCCCCCACCCACCTTGCACATGGCCCTGGAACAATAAATTTTGATTAAAAAGTTATTAAAGTATTCACATTTCTTTTCTTGTGGGGAAAAAAGGGAAAGATTAGGAAAAAAGGAGAGGAGGAAATCAGCTTTAAAGGCTGTGGTGGGAGGAGGAGACAAGTTGTTTCAGGTGTGAATTGTGCCAGGTGTTTCCTCTGAAGTGCTGATGCTGAGGGGGTACTGAGGGGCTGCAGAACCTGGCAGAACCTGAGGTGTTGAGTCTTCCTCTCCCAGACCCCAACTCTGCCTGTCTGGGGGAGAAGGTGGTGGGGAAGGTTCTTTGGCGGAAAAACAGCTGTTTGAGGATGTTCTCCAGTAGGAGATGATTTAATTTGCTACAGAAGGGTGGTCGGATATGGTTATGCCTGTACGTGGTGCTTGAAGTGTTTTTTTCCCCTCTGGTTGTGGCTGGTTTGCAGCTTGCTGTGATCCTGCCCAGATGGTGCTGTTTGCTTTGGAGCTTCTGGAAAGGTTTGCAAAGGGCTGGGCTGCCCCTCTTTTCTGTAAAATGGCTCTTAGGCCTTCTTGTGGTGTTCTTGGGTTGTTTCCAGTTTAGTGGGGTTTACTGTAATGAAATGAAATGAAACAACGAGTAGTGAAACATCTCCAGAATATTGGTGGGGTGCCTTGATGTGAAGCACCCAGGGCCTGCAGAAAGAGGAGTTTATAAATATTCACAAGTGGTTTTGTTCTCTGGTTTAGTTCTACTTTCTCTCCATAAATGTAAAAAATGGAATATTCTTTTACTGTGCGATGAAATGGGGGGAGGAACACTAGGCAGTCCAGGGGTAAATATGAGCAATGCTGTTGCACCTTTCAGCAGGAAGGGACAAATTTTCAAATACTCAGGTGCTGCTTATAGGACAAAGTTCAGTGATCACCAGCATGGCTTTTGCATCATAATCTGGCACTCAGTTGCTGCAGATAAGATTGGAGACTTGCCTGTGTTATGATCACCTCTAACTCCCCAAGATGTGATTTTTCTTCCCCCTGAGAGTTTTGAATACACATAGAAATACTAAAAATGCAAGTATTTAGCAAAATTTAGACATGCTGTTATCTATGTTGCATTTGATAAAGCACTTCCTGCTGACTCATTGTTCTTGTCAGCTATTTACAATGCCTGTAAATCAAATTCAAGCCCTAGACTGTAAGGTTGCTTCTTTTTCCTGTATATGGTTTTTATACTAATAACTGTGCAAATGCCCATTAGTAATGAGAATTCTGCTGTGTTAAGTGTACTTCAAGCGCTGTAAAGAGGCTATAGAGTTTATAATTTAGATTAAGATGTTTCTATATACCATGTGAACGTAGCAAATGCCAGTGGGATTTAGGGAAGATTTTATGGGCTAAAACTTTCAAAGGGGACCCAAGGGAATAAGGTACTCGAATGCCTATGGAGATTGGACCCTAGAGCTTGTCTGAGCAAGGAAAATGACAGGAATGACTCTGTAACTGTTCCTAATCACTCCCAAAGCAGATGTTTCCAGTCCAAAGATCCTGGCTTGTCTTGATCTGCTTTGGAGAAAATGAGAGCAATTGTAAATGGCTGATTCTGTAATAAACTGTTCCAGCCACCTTTCCCCATGGAGTGTGGTCTCTGTTGTTTCACTGACAGAGCTCTGAAGCTGCTTCACTGAGATGTGAAAGAAGCAACAAAGGAAGAGGAAAGGTAGTAGCTTTCAATGTTTTTGGAATGAGTTTGACTGTGATGTAAAACTCTTTGAGGCCCATGACTATTTGGCAAGTGTAAATTGATGTAATGGAACTGCAAAATTAACTAGTAAAAGAACTATAAAACTGGCAAGGTTTTGTCCAAGAGTTGCAGCACAAACTGAAGCTATAACCCTCTGAGGAGAATACTGCAGGCTGACAATGTCCTGTTCTTGGCTCTGATGTTACCCTGAATCCTCCATTTGATCTGTGTAGGCACTGAAAGGTGGATCTAACCCAGAAGGAAATGTGCCTTCATGCAGAACTGCTCTGGGGTGGTGGGGACAGCTCTTTTCTTTCCTTCTGTATAGAGCCTCTCTTCAAGCCTGTGCTGGCATTTGTGCTTGGGGGGACAAAAGCCTTGTGTGGAGGAAGGCTTCTTGTATACTGCGCTCTACGGAACCTGGTTTAGATTGAGGCTACCTTGTCTTAATAAATTTCACTGAGTAGGGCTGTAAAACTGGGCTTCTGTTCCAGTGACCTGCAGGGCAAGTTACTATCACAGAGAAACTGCCTGGTGGAGATGATCTCGTGCTTGAAACAGGCAGCATGTCCGAAACAGCCAAAAGATGTGCTTCAAATTCATCAGAGAGGCTGCCACTAACTCCCAAGGCAGACAGTAATTTGTGTATGTTTTGTTTAGGTTGTTTGTTGTTTTTGGGGAGTTTTTCTAAGGCCAGCAGCTATCCAAGTGTTCCCTTATCTTTCTAGGTATTGTCTGACTTGCAGGTGGTGGCACCAGGGTACAGTGTCAGGGAGAAATCAGGCTTGAGGTTAAAATATTTCCAGTTTGGTGAGGATTGACTTTTATGGTGCTGCTTCTCTGACTCTGCTGCCACTGCTAAAGTAATTCCATAGTCATGGAGCTGTTCTCCTGTGTATGACTGGGCCACATGGCAGGAAATGTTCCATCCTCTTGAAGAGCAGACAGCACTGATCATCTGTAATTCCAGGCTGTAAAATAGTGGCAAGAATACTGAGTTTCTGCTCTGAACATAAAGAGCAAGCAAACATTTCTATGAAGTGTCACTTGGCAAGCAGAATGTGTACCCACACTGCTCAAAGTGGGGAGTGAGAGACTTTATGGAAATCAGTTTGACCTCAAGATGTTGTAAGGAAACAGAAAAGTTTGGATGGAAAGCCTGTTGGAATAGAATATGATTCAAAAGGGAGAAAAGGAATCTGTGTTGGAATAGCAGTACAAAAAAGGCCTTTTTTTTCAGGGTTACATGAATAGGAGGTGGTGTGCTCACTGTGTAACTTTGTGTTGAGAACAGGTATTAATTTGTACTAACAATGGCTAAATAATAATATATCATTAAATTCCAGCAATGCCACCCTGCTAGGGCTGTTCAGCAGTGGAGTTTGAGCAAAGCTCCCTCAAAAGAGAACAGCTAACAGCTTTAGATGCAGTCCCTGTTGAAGGCATTGGAATTGACTGGAGAGTTGCTGTGCAGACCACAAGGTGGTGGCATTGCCCAGGTAAATGGTGCATGAAATATTATTTTAATATTTCTGTGTGTTTGAACTGCAGGTTTGTCTTTTGTGCCAGCATTATTATGGGAAAGGAAATACCATTTTAAATATTTTACTCTGTTGTATAATTAATCAGGAATGTAAAATACTTTTCCTGATGGTAGAGACTTTTATTTTCTCTTTTAGAACGTTTTCCTCTCCTGCTTTCCCCAACATGAAGCAATTTCAATAACATTTAGCTGTGCTACCAAGGGACTGAGTGCAATTGTGCTCTGAAAGACAGCTCTGGGAAGTGGGAGAGTAGGGCCGAGTTCTTTTCTTCCTATACTATTTCAGGCAAGTGGGTTAAATTTCATGGACCCCTGTTTCTGATCTGTAAATTGGGAATGTACCTCTCCTCCTCCTGTTCTTCATGGAAGACCCTCTCCTTTCTTGAGTATTTAAAGTGTAATCCTTGCAGAATCAAGAGGCACAGCACCAAAACGTCTTTCATTTGGTTGTTGTTGGTAAATTTGCACAGGTGAGTTGAGTGTCAGGGGTTCAGCACTAGGAGCAGCTCATGTTGAGGGGGTGCTGAGCCCACTTCCTGGACCTGTGCACTTGAAACATGAATAAGCCTCAACACTCCCACCTTAATAATTTTTTAAAGATCTGAGTTTTGTCTTTCTACCTGAATTTCCAGGCTTGGACTGTAGGACAGGGATGTCCTGCTCCTGTGGCCATGTTGGCAGTGTTCCCTACGTTAATGGTACTACTAAAGCAGATCAATTTTGGTTGCTGGTTCAGCTACACTGACTCCTTCTGCTATTCCGATATCCATGCTTTTCCAAGATCTTTCCATAGCCTCTTTAAGGGCCTTTCCCCAGTGCTATCAGAGCTGCTGCCTTATCAGCCTGTTTACCATCACCTTTCAGCTTACACCTTCCTCCCGCAGCATTTGTCAGGGCCTGAGGAGAAAGTTGCCAGACAAACTCTTCAGACATTGCAAAGTTTCAAACAAGATTGGTGGTCTCCTTTTACTTTTCTAGGAATTCTCTAGATCTGAAGGTGTGTTTTGTAGTAGGATATGTGGGAAATGTAGATAAGAATTCATATGCTTTTTTTCTGAAAGCTTTAAACTGTGTTATACGGATTAAGTAATAGAACTGAGATTTTATATCTTTTATGTTTGGCTTCTGTCAACTGAATGGACTTCTGCTTTTATACTAGCTGCTCTTTTACACTCAGCCTACAGATATATCCTTTTTACTTCCTCTAACCTGTATTTCTTGAGTTGCACACAGATTCTGAACTCCGGGATATTTGGAGTTTCTGGGCCATGCTGCACAGCATAAGAGAAATTTGGTCTGGTGCTTGGAGTTTTCCTGTGACAAAGGACAAGGTTGGGGTGTGTTGCGAAGTCAGGGATCAGGGATCCAAGTGCATCTTTGCTGTTGCTGAAATTGAGGGTGAAACTTCACCAGTCCATCAGCTCCCTGATTCTCACCAGCTGTAGACATGAACAGCAAATGTACCCAAGATCTGGGTGCAGGACATCAGTGCTGGTGTTAAAACACCTCAGATGAGCAAATATTTCGTTCGTATCTTACCAAATAATTAGGCCAGGTATAAAACAGGAGTTCTGCAAAATATTAAGGCTCGTAAATAATATTTCCTGTTTTACAAACAGTGTGGAAGTGGAAACCTTCCAGCTGTTGAGAGAAGATTTTATCAATAGCTGAAGTTTTACCTGTAGTGGAAAGCTAAACTTTATAATTTTATCTTAGAAAAGTGCATATGTTATACATGCGTATCATGAACATGTAAGAGTGTGTAAGTGCAGTAAATTCAAGTTTTTTGCTTATGCTGTTGATCCAAGTGAATGTCCTTGGCTCATTTAACCAATCCTTGGTGGAAAGGCAGAGGTTGTTGTGTTCCCAGCCCACAAGCATGTTCCCTAAAACAGATGTTTGTATTTTGGCTGTCTTTGGTACTTCTTCAATGTTGTTATTTTGCAGGGTATGTGGCAAATGTGCCAATAATTGAGCCCTGGGGACATATTCGCACGTGTCCATGGATGACATTGTCCCAGGATTCAGGAGCTCCTGAAATCCAATCCTGTCCCTGCCCGTGACCTGCAGCAACTTTGACTTCCCCTTGTTTCCACTTTTTACGAGACAGAAATGGTACAGCACCATTCACCTACAGCAGATGCTGAGCAACAGGGCTTGTTGTTTGCTGAAAAGGGGTTTGTCAACTTGGGTCTGCATAATGAAGAAACAACCCATTTGACTCTCTTACTGGATTATATAATTTTATTGAAACTACAGTGGTCAGCAAAACCAAGGAAAAAGAATCAAGAAATGAAAACCTAAGGGAAAACAGGAAGAATTTAACTGTGTCAGTTCTCCCAAACTGGACTTGTCACTGAAGAAGACTTCTTTCTTTTATGGTTTGGAGATGTGAAATTAGAAGTGTTTCTTAATATGACTTACTAGTTAATACGAAGTATTTTGCCTGATTGGTAATGCTGATTATCCTAGCTGATTTAAAAAAAAAAAAAAAGAAAAAAAGGGGAAAAGGTGGAATTTGGGTTGTTTTTTTTTTTTTTTTTTTTTTTTTTTTTTTTTTTTTTTTTTTGCTTTAAAATGCAGGTTGTTACCGCTTGGCCAAATCTACTCAAGCTGAATGCTATGCAGGACTAATAACGCCCAGAAAAATTCTGCTTTCTTACTTATTTCAACCTGTAGTCTTATTTCTTCTCACACTGGAGTTCTTGTTAGAACTCTTTACAAATTCCTGTGAACAGCTTCGCACTGGGCAGCTCTGGATTCTTGGTTTGAGCCTTCATGTGCTGTTTGGACAAAGGATGATAATAAAAGTAGAGATTTTTTCATTGGCTTCCCAACCTATGTTCTTGTTTGGAGCCTTG
Organism: Chloropsis cyanopogon; assembly: GCA_013400585.1. Lineage (NCBI taxonomy): Eukaryota > Metazoa > Chordata > Aves > Passeriformes > Irenidae > Chloropsis > Chloropsis cyanopogon. Next base: position 117,313 of record WEZZ01034720.1, read on the forward strand.
GCAGCTGAATATGTGAATAATAGCAATTTCCTTATTCATTAGAAATATATACTAAAAATGGGGGCAGGTATGTGTGAAACACAAATTTCTTCATTTCTGGTTTTTGGGGGATTTTTAAAAATGAAAATATAGTACATTTTCTCACTGCAAACTAGTCAGGCCATGTAATTCCTTAATGGTCACTGGTCCTAGGCCGAAGTAGGAAGTACTTGTTGGCTGTTGCAGCTGGCATGGAGCCAAAGCAAAGTTTGGAGCTGTTTGATAACTGCCAAGGGCTTTTATTGCCTGTAGGCTCTGTCACCATTAATATTATTCATATTCTGTGCCAGGAAAAATCAGATGCCATAAAGCATTGTGTGGGATGGCTTTCCCCTCCAGAGGCTGCACGTGTTATGCTATTGTCCAGCCTGGCCTTCCCTGTGTGTGTCCCACTGCCTAGCCACTTCAGGGTCAGAGGAGCAAATCCAGGTTCTGGGGGTGCCTGTGCACAGCTCAGGGCAAAATCCAGTGTTGGGAGGTTTTATCCTGGAGTACAACCCATGAGCATCTTAAATTTTGTAGCTCAAATATCAGATCTTGGGGTTCAAGCCCTTCAAACATCAGGTGCTTTCTAGGTTTGAGGCAGTACCCATATCCAGGTGAGTCACTCCATTAGGATGAGGTCCTCTTCCCTTCTGTCCTGTGCGGACTTGGACACTGCTCTGACCAAACAGGACTGCAGTGAAGGGGAAAGTCAATGAACAGCAAGTCCTTTAGTTGCTTACTAATGATATTGTGTCATCCTAAGTGTTCTGAAGTTGTGTTTTCTCCTCCTGGCTTCTTTGTCTGCGACTCTGCTCCATCTTCATTCCCCTCATTGTTTCTTCTAAAGTTTGGATTGTGAGCAGTGTAGTGAAGGAGCTTTATCTCATCTGGGTTAGACCTAGGTAGGATGGTATAAAAGCACAGAGTCAGTTGAGAGCATGATAATTTGGTGCTTTGTCCTCTAAAGTGAGGTGTCAGTGGAGGCAGAGGGCAGACAGAAAATCTTAAAGGTTTGTGACATGTCTTAAAGATGTGTGACATGCATTTGACCAAGCAAATTGCTCAGTCCATCCATAGCAATGGTCACTTAACACTTTCCTGATACTCACATGCCTCAAGTGATGCTGAAAAGAAAAAATAACCTTGGCTGATTCTAAGTCCTCAGGACATCAGTGACAACAAAACAGATGAGCAAGTTTAGAGGGTTTCAGAGCAACCCTGAGCAGACACAGCTTTGTGGTCCACATTCATTCTTTGGCCTTAGGGAAGGAAAACACCTTCTGTTTTTTTGAAGAGCATGTGTTCAGAGCATTTGAAGTCTGGAATATGTTGAAGCATATGGCATATAATTTCCTTTCTTCCATTCACAGTCTCCAGCAAGATTAGTCCTGGTAAGAACAAGCTCCAGCTTTCATTTGGAGATGTTTCTGTAGTGATTTCTGTCTAGCAAGCAGAGCTTTCTCTTGAAATTCAGAAATAGTATCAGATTATTTAGTAAAATTTATTATTTTTACTCACCTAACTGATGAAAAGATGATGGTTTACAACCAGGCTGATCAAATTCTTTTAAGTATCAGAACTGTTTAACTGTGAGAAACTTTCAAAGCATTGCTGTTTAGTCTGTTAAAATTGGTGATGAAAGAAACGGTTCAAATGGTAAACTGTAATTAAATAGTGCAGAAGACCTAAAACTCTGGGAAGATTTCTTACCTCCTGGAAGATAATGTTTAGACTAACCAAGATACTGATGACTTAAATTTTGAGATTTTGTTTTTGGCATTTCTACTGGTTATGGGAAGTAAAACGTGGAAACATCAGATGAGAGGAGCTGGTGTCTCATAAAATCAGCTTCCCTGCTTCTGATACAGGTGCAAATCTTCTCAGGATCAGAATCTGGCTGTGTAATTTGGTAGCTTTTGAAGTAAAATGTACTGAGGTAGAAATCCTGTTGGCTTTCTGGAGTGAGGTGTGTTAACTGTTCTGTTCCGCCAAATAACCTGAAGTTTCTTTGTTTAATGTGCTTCAAAGAAGAGTTGAGCTGTCTTTCCAAGGCTGTAAAGCTCTAATTGCAGAATATTGGGCTTTTAAAAGACTCTTTCTTGTAGGTTATAGAAAGAATGTAGGAATAGTCAGATTAGATTAGATTTTTTCTGTGTATGTTTTTTTGTCTTCTATTACCAGATGCTTTAAAAGAAGGCACAGGCTTTACAAGAGGCAGGTGTTATGATTATTGACCATCCAAGTGATTTTCCTAATCTTGATGTTCCCCGCCTTTTCTATCAATCAAGGGCAAAACTGATGAATTTGGAATTTAAAAAAATTTTGCATATTCCTGATACAATACCAGTTTGCATCAAAGTAGTTTTATTTCCCTGTCACTCAAGAGTATTCTAGTTTAAATGTTAGGTTGTACTTAATGGAAGAATTACAGAAATCTGTAATTCTTACATTTTTAAGCACTCTTTAAAATAAATGGTCTTGTCTAGCGAGTTGCTTAAAGTTTGCTGACTTTTGAGCTGGCAAAATGTCCCTGTGGCACCACTTGAGAGTGACTATTGATGTAATTAAAGTGAGACACCTGTTTAAGGCAGAGCTGCATCCAGTTGAGTCAAGAAATAAAAATAAGGCACTCACTGTGCAGACGTTTGAGCATGATGTTAAGCATGTCTGTATTGTCAAGTAATTCTTGTAAGACCACTTGAGTGACTATAGTAGGTTAAGTGCCACTATAACAATGTTTGCAATTCTGGGAACCACTTTTATTTGGTTCATATGTTAATGAGTTAATTGAATTCTGATCTCTAGTGTGTCTGCATTTATCCAGTTGCTTGTGGAAACTCTGACAGTGGGGGTTGGATCCTAAGCACACACCTGGAACTAGAAGGGCTGTGATAACCTTAACTCCTTCCTGGTGACTATTTCAGATAGTTTATATACAAAGACATATTGAAAAGTTTACTTTGATTGCTTTCCATAAAGTGCAAAATGAGGAAGAGGATCCCAGCACAAATACACACCCAATTCAAGTATTTTTTCTGAGTGTGGTTGTTGCCTCAAACCTCCATGTGGTTACAAAAACAAACTTCAGTGCTACGACTCCTCAAATCTGCATTATAAAATAAAATGGAACGCACACTCCCCATGGTAAAATATTATTTGCTAATGCGTTCCAAAACTATGCTAGGCAAAAGGCAGTAAAAGTATCTTTTAAAAGAAAAAAGTTGGATATAAAATGTAGCAGATGTGTTTTTCTGTTCTAGTGAAAAGAAAAACACCTACTTATTGGAATGAACAGGATACACAGAAGTGGATCTGATGGATACAATGTTTTCTCTCTTTTGGGAAAGATGAGGAGAGGAAGAAGTTATTAAATGTTTACTTATGCATTTGTAAGTTTGAAAGCATTCCTTTGTTCGCTGCTTATAAATATGATTGGTGAAACCTCTGCAACTGACAGTTTGTGAGGGCTGATGAGTGTGGAGAGCTGCCTCCAGTAAATAGTGCTTTTACAGTGCCGTAGGGAAGGGGGGAGAGAAAGAGGCAGAGACCTGGTAGGGTTCACAATTTTACAGCTATAAACCTGTGTTTCTGCTTATTTACTGATGGCATGGGGGGGGGGGGGGGGGG
>WEZZ01034720.1:121062-132691 GCA_013400585.1 Chloropsis cyanopogon
GGGGGGGGGAGGGGGCTGTGATGAGGATTTATTGTTTTTTACTTGGGGGTTCAACTTTTTCTAGCAATCAGATGGAGAGTTCTCTTCTGAGAAATGTGTTGATTGTATAAAACCAGGTTTATAATAAATTTAACTGAAAGCACTGCAGCACTTTAGACACTCTTTTGCAGTTTTCACAGTTAAGAACTCAAATTGCTTTCAGGATTTGGTTGCAGCCACCTGAACTGCTTTAAATCTTCCCTGTTAAGAAGCTTTTTTTTTCATTATGTATGGTTTTTATTTTAGTTAAATCAAGAGTCTTGTAAATCCAGAGTAGTCTTGCATCAGTTGGAGCAGTTTTCTAGTCCCATTCTGTACACAGTGCTCTGACTGCTCTCCTCACACTCCTCATTCCACAGCTTAGGACTCAGCCTGCTCCTGTTTTTAGCTGCATTTCTATTGCAAGCTATCCCGTGCAAGTGAATATTTTGTTTATGCTGATGTTTGGCATTTGAAAGTTATTTTCGGGGACTTCTTTGTTTGCTGAATACCGTTTTTGCCAACAGGTCCAATTGATGTGTGCTTGAACGCATGACTCAGAACTTGAAGCTGTTACCAGCTTAAGGAAACGTTTCTAAAAGGCACATTATTTTTCTGGAAAAGGCGTACTGGAAAAATGAACCTTCCAGTGAGATTAGTGGATAAAGAAGGAAATATTAGTTGTACTTTTCTGTTCTGACACTCATAATTTTAACCGACAATTCGTTCTCTTGAGGCACCTGAAGGTTGGTGAGTTCTCACAAATGAGTAGGAAGAAGAATTAAATGCTTCCTTCCAAGTGTCGTCTTTAGGCTTAGTTAAATTTTTTTTTTTTTTTTTTTTTTTNCCCCTTAAACATGAGAGGAAGCAATAGTAGTTTAAGGTTATACTTTTGAATGGGTTAAATATTATCTTCTCTCCGTCCTTCTTCCTGCTGGGAGTTGCTGAGATGTGCCGAGGATTGAAAGTTGACTGCGGTGTATGAAACGACGCTGTTTAAAACCTGCTAACAAAGACGAGCATCTGTCTTTCTGTCTTTACCACATCAAATCTGCCTCACCTGTCATTTTGACCCTTGCATGTGGAAACGAATGCGGCAGTCTGGAGGGAAATAATTCTTCCTCCAGAAGGAAATGATCAGCACTCACCGATCCAGTTGCTTTCTACCCTCCCCGCTCCCCACCCCGCCCCCGATGCTTTCTCTCTTAGTCCGTTCGATTCGCAGAATGAAACCCGCGGGATGGAGAACTGTGGGGATTCGGGGGCGGCCGGCAGGGACCCCCGAGCCTGGGGGATGAGGGGGGTGCCCGGCCCGACGCTCTTCCCCTCCCTCCGCCTGGAGAACCGCGGAGTCGGAGCCGCTCCCGGCGCTTCTTGGCCCCGGAACCCCTTCCCAAACCTTCGGCTCCCGTTGGTGTCTGTAATTGTATTTACGGCACGGCAGATGCGCTGCTGGACGCTCCCCTCGCTTTACCAAGGTCTGGAAGGTTGTTTTGGGGTTTTTCTCCCTGCCGGAGTTCCGCGGTGCCATTTACCTGCCGGTGGATCCGATTCTCCGAGCCGAACTGGGGAAACCTCTAAAGTGCAAATCCAGGTTTATCGGCGGTCGCACGCGTATAAACACTGCCTTTTTTTTTGAGTGAATTTGCATCAGAAGAAACTGAGCGATGGGCTTTTCGATTGGTTTAAATACAGTTTGGGATTGAAATGGGGAATCTAGAGCAGGAGTCTATAATTTCAGAAGTATTCAAGGGCTCGTGTGCTTTTGCAGCGTATCTTAAAGGCGAGAAACTTGGTTGGGGGAGCAAATTCTCCCCCGAAAGCGCTTCCTCTGCGTGGAGCAGTGTAGCTCTCCCGCCATTCCCCAAGCTCCCCGCGATCGTGGGGTGGGGGCACCCCAGGGCCACAGCTCCCGCGGGGCTAGGAGGGGACGATGCTCCTGCATCTGTGCCTCGAGCGCCAAATTCTGGTGGCAGCTGTTTGGGGCGAAGGGAGCGCATCTCCCCTGACCTGCGGTGATGCCCTCTGACCCGCCACGAATCCCTAAAAGCGGGGTTCCCCTGGGGCCATGGTACACGAGTCCCCTTTGTTTGCGACGCTGGCGCGGGCCAGGCGCGGCTGGAGCCACCGGCCTGGGGCTGAGAGAGTGGCTGGGATGGACCCGACCTTACGGGGATAGGCTCCGCTTTATCTCCAGGGGAGATGGGCTTGGGTTATCGGGGAGCGCGTTCTCTCCTTGTGAATGCATCGACCAAGGTTGCAAAGAGAGGGAATTTTGCCCCCTCCCCTTCCGCCCCTGCCCATGGTTTAGGAGCAAATGTAGGAACAGTCGGAGCGGCATTGGCAGAAATTATCTTAGTACAAAGAGGGGGCTGTTATTCGAAGAAATGTACCCACGCCTATTGCGAAATGGTAAAATAGCCCCACTATAATATACCTTACCATCGCCTCTATATTTATCTTACATGCTCTAGTTTCTCATCGTATTTTGAATTTTCTTTTTAATATCTTGCCCTGTTTGGGCTTTTTAATACAGAGAAATTGTATCTCAGAGATGCTAATATAATATCTTGAAAGATTGGCCTCCACCCTATAGCTCCATCAAGCTGCTGTTGCTTTTCTCTAACGTTAACATAACGCCAGCTTCGCCTTTTGCTAACCTGGCAAAATCACTTTCTGCATATTTATCAATTTGGGGAGGTGGGTTAGCATGGCAAATTTCCTTGAACAAAGATTGGGTGAGATGTATTAGTTCATCCAATACCGTGTCTGTCACTTATGTAGACAGAATAAATCTGAGTCCTGGCTTTGCCCTCAATCGTGCCTGAATTAAGGATACATTTTAATGAAAGTTTTATGGGAAGATTTTAATTTGAGATTCTTTTTTGGAGAGAACTGTATGAAACTCCGTGAAAATAATCTAGCATTGAATAGGTGGCTTTTTGAATCGCGGCTGAACGTGGATGGAAGGAGTTCCGATTTATTCGGAAATGAAAATTATAGTTCTATCCCGTTAAAAAAAAATAAAAATCAAGCAGGTTAAAGGGAAGAGCTGCACATAATGAGTCAAGGAAGTCCTTGAATCCTTGCCCTGTGCCTTTAACTACCGAACATCTGATTCTCTCATCTGGCAGATGGTCTCTGAGCACAGATTTGCATTCATTGTCTTGAAACCTGTTTTCGCGTTGGTCTTATATAGATTTCAGAGGCAGATCTATACACGGATCAGAATACAAAAGGGCTAGGAGGAAAATATCGCCAAGGCAGAGCAGTTGAAAAAAATAAACTAAAACAAATGCAGACGTAGGTATGGTCCCGTGTCACCGCGGGCTGGGCTGGGAAGAGCTCCGGTCTCCTTTAATGGGAAATGTTGCCTACATGGGATGTTATAAAAAGTTTTAAGGTGAGACCTGACAGCTCTCAGGGTGTTACTTTGGGGTCTGCTGGGTGCCTGGCAGTCTTGGGCTGGCTCTTGCCCTGCAGGCAGCCTCTGTCTACACCCTCCCCCAGACCCATTTCTCTCCCTCTGAGCAATTTCTCATTTTAAATCCCGCGCCTGAGAGCGAAGCGGCCACTACCCGTGCGGCGGCTTTGGCAGAGCGTGGCGGCCAGATGGACCGAGACAGATGGACAGAGATCGCTGCTTTTAGCGCAGTTTGGGTGTTCTGGGGCAGGACAGGTCGGGGTGAGGCTGCCAGGACATCACGATGAACCCGCGGGTCTCATGCCCGGCTCCGGCTGTCCCGGGACGGGCGCGCTCCTCCCGCTCCGGCCCCACGGTTTCAGCGCACTCTGTGCGGTCTGGGGCAGCGCCGCTCGGTGTGAGGCTTCCGGGCCCTGGCCATAACCCATCGCGATAAACCATCACGATAGACCCGCTGTTCCGCGAGGCGGGCGGCGGGTGCTCCTTCCAGGCAACTCCCGCAGCTTTAGTACAGTTTATACGTTCTGGAGCAGCTCCATTTGATGTGGAGTTGCCGGGTTATGGTGATAAACCCGCCACGAAAAATTCGCGGTTCCCCTGCCGGCGCTCCAGCTGTGCCAGGGTGGGCGGCGGGCGCGCTGTTTCCACCCCAGTCCCGCTGCTTTCGCACAGTTTGTGCGGTCTGGGGCAGCACCGCTCGGTGTGGGGCTGCCGGGCTATGACCATAACTCGATCGCGACAGCCCCGCGCTTCCACTGTCCGGGCGCACTCCTTCCACCCCGGCCCCGCCTGAGCCGCGCGGGGGGCGGAGCGCGACCGCGCCATACAACCAATCGCGGCGCGAGATGCAAATATGATCTCCTTATGTGGCGCGAGGCTCCGCCCCCCGCGCACCGCCCGCTCCCACCGTGTAACCCATTCATGTCGCCGCGCGGGAAGGGCCGGCGCTGCCCGCGCGCGGGGTGGGACCGGCCGCTCTTTAGCTCCATTTCTGCCTTTCTTTTGCAGTTTACCCCACGTCTGGTGTTTTTTTTTTTCTTCCTTCCTTCTTCCTGGATTAGGCAGCAATCAATCCTTCTCGCCGTTGTTTGTTTGAGGAACAGGTGATCCTCGTTAGCGGCGATCTGTTTCTGGATGCGGCTCCCTCGCCTGCGTGTGAAGGATGATGATACCAGGCAAGACTGAATCAGCGTAACTTTTACTTGGCAAGAGGAAAAACTTTCTTCCCCGTTTGAAGACGTTAAAAACACGTAGCGTTAAAAAGCAGAAGAAGTTGGTTTTAAAGCTGAACTTCACTTTCCTGGGATTTGTGAGTCAGATTCAAAGGCTGCGTCGTTTTGTTTTTCTTTTTTTTCCTTCTGCCTTATCTCCCAAAAGGAAACTGTTGCTAGTTGGAATAGACTTTTTAAATGTTTGGAATTCAAGATACTTTAGGAAGAGGACCAATTCTGAAAGATAAATCTCTAGGTTCTGAGATGGATTCCGTCAGGTCCTGGGTCAGAAACGTTGGCGTTGTGGATGCAAACGTAGCAGCACAAAGGTAACCGTGACTATTTCTCTCCCGCTTTCCCCCTGCTTGTTTTTTTTTTTTTTTTTTTTTTTTTTTTTTTTTTTTTTTTTTTTTTTTTNTTTAGCAAACCTTTTCATTATGCCCAGTTGTTTGCATTTGATATTAATTTTTTTTTTCCTCTCTGTCCCCTCCCGGTCTCCTTCAGTCAGCGAAAAGTGAAGGTTGGAGCTAGAGCTAGGCAGCAGCGCTCTAAAGCCGGAGACCATGAGGAGTCCTAAAACCCAGTGAGGGGCTCAGATGACAGCGAGACGAAATCACTTTTATTTTCTGCCCCAGGAAGATGCGTGGGGCTCTGGATTGGTTGTTCCCAGCGATCCAGGGTACTCCTCCCTGCTGGCTGGGCCAGACAGGCGAACAGAAGGGGACCAAGTTAGAATTAACTTAAATGCAGATGTCAAACCCTAGCTCCCCCGGCCCTTCTTGTTTTGCTTAGTTCAAGGTGGGCATTGCCGAAATCTTCACCCGTGGTTTCAGGGCAGGCAGAGCGGGGTCTGAGGGAGCAGGTTACAGCGGATCCCTGCGGGTATCCCGCAACCTGCGACCATCCCGTGTCTGCTCGACTGGAGCACCTGCCCGAGCGTCCGAGAGGTCTCTGCTGAGCTGAAATGGCTCTGAATAGCCCGAAATTTGGGCCTGGATGTTTGCTTTCTACTTGTTTGGGCGGGTTATCTCCCTTTACGCCCTCGTTTTATTTTCTCTTCCTAGACAAGTTGGCACAGGATGGTTATCCCAGTCTCTTCCCGTTAGGGATAAGACGATGAAAATTCTTTTAGATTTTTTTTTTCCTTGCTCTCTGGATAACTTTAAAGGAAAAAAAAAAAAAAAAAAGAAAGCAGTAGCGTCGGGGAAGGCTAAATTGAGAACCCCGGGAGTAAGCCGGATTTTATTTAGTATTAGAGACAAGGTGAAAGGCATGAAACAGCAGAGGGGACTTCAGATGAAATGGATGTTTTGGAAATAGTACATCCATGCCCCCACCCACGGCCTGATCTGGCAGAAAGGTTTTCCAAGCGCTATGGGAGGAGTTATCAGAGTTTTATGAATATCTATAGAGCGTTTAATAAATACGGTTCAGGGGGAAGAGGTTTTTCCTTTAGGAAAATGAAAGTAAAAGGAAACGGCTCCTGACAAGGCTCCAATTCACGGGAGCGGTGACGGTGCAGCTACGTTGTGCTGCCTGCTGGCATCGCCAGGTTTTTCTCTCAGATATTCCTAACAAACCAATAAACCCCAAATTTTGCAGGCAGAACGAGAGGAAGCCCCAAACTAGGTGCAGTTGTGGTGGATGTGGTGAGTTCACACCGTTCCTCGTTGGCAAGGAAAACACAGGGAAACATCTGTAGTTCTCCGAAAGAGTCAAATACTTTTGCCAGTGCTGTGGAGCTATTTTGGGGACTAAAACCCAAAGCTGTCCGACTTCTAACTAGTCTGGCACATAGACTTAATCTGTCTATGAAGTAATTTGGAGGTGTTCATGTGCACCTATTTTCTTCTCAGTAAGTAGAAATTGGCTTTAGGGAGAGGGAACTACAACTAATTTCACAAAGAAATAAAGCTGCAGTCAGGGGTATCGTGGGTAAACAGAAGCATTTGAATCTTTCCAAGCCGGGAAATGCGTGGGAAACATCACAACGTTTTCTGCAGTCAGGGACAAGATTTCACAAGGGCTGGTTAACCCGAGACTAAATTCTTTCAGTTTAAATCACAGATTAAATTCGCAGGAATCGGTTCAAGTAAGTCAGTGACTAAGGTGAAACTTTGCTGCCGAGGGAAGTGGCTGCTCTGCTTGAAAGTCGTTGTCTCTGATCAAAACGGAGGCGCCCCGGAGTTAACATCCTGCCCGTAGGAAAGATTTTTAGAGTCGCTTGTTTTCTCCTACAGGAAAAAGGACCAGGACCAGGATGTGCAAAGAACACTTCCAGACCCTCTGACACGTTACAGCCACTTTCCACCCTGCTGCATTCCAGCAAGGAGCGGTGACAGGCAGGGAAATAAGTGGAGGAAGGAAAACACACGGTGTCTTTAGCACTAACCCCTCTCTGTAAATTAACGTTGTCCTCAGGGTATGCAGGGAGCAGGGCCACGCCGCAATTCGGGTTCCAGTGACCATCGCCCCGTTCCGCCCGGCTGCAGCCCGGCGGTGGCAAGGGACAGTCCGAACGTGCTCTGCGTTTTCTGTTGTTGTTTTGCCGTTACTGCTGCACAACCTGGTAATGTCTTTGTCTCTCCCCCCTCACCCCATCCCGTGTGTTTCCTCCACAGCGGAGTAGCTTTGTCCAGAGCCCACTTTGAAAAGCAGCCACCCTCCAACTTGAGGAAATCCAATTTCTTTCACTTTGTTCTGGCTCTCTACGACAGACAGGGACAGCCCGTGGAAATAGAGAGGACAGCTTTTGTGGACTTTGTAGAAAATGATAAAGTAAGGTTCCTTACTCTTCTTCTTCCTCTTTTCCTCTCCAATTTTGATCTTCTCCCCCTGCTGAGCTGCCAGCTTCTAATACCTGTTTTCCCTAAAAAAATACAACCATGGTTTGGTCAGGGTTCAGGTGCTGTGGTAGAGCTGTAATCCTGTGTGTGCTGCTGTAGTTAAAAAGGGTTGGAAGCCTCTGCCCTGTATCACTAATTTCATTCACCCACTAAAAATAAAATAAATAAAATAAATAAAATTCATGGGGGATAAATGCACTTAGTTTTTTTTTTTTTTACCTACATCTGCCAGGTTTTATTAGTACCCAAACAGAAGTGGTGTCTGACCTGTAATATGTCAGATTATCGTTGAGCATGGTTACATATATTTCCTAAGGCTCCAAAGTCAATGGTGGGACTTGAAAAGCATTTGCTTTTGGATTTTAATTCCATGTCTTGACCACTTTGCATTTTTCAATTATTTTCTTAGCCATGAACAAGATTTTTTGAACTGTGATCATAAATAATTATCTTATAAGAAACTGCATTTAAAAAATGTGTAAGAAACATCCCTGTAATACAACCTTCAGGAAATAAATATTAATTTTGACTTAAAGTAACACAATTGCAAAGCAATGATCACAACAAAAGCCATTGTGTTTTCCCGCTGTCAATCTGCTTCATATTAAACGATTTGAAATACACAAATTCTTCTCAATGTATTGCCTTGAAAAAGTTGAGAGCATAACGGCAAATAAGAGAGGGAAAGAAGTTCTTGAACTCCTACAGGAAAAGATGTCAGCAGTATTTTGTAGTTTGTCCTGGGTCACTCGGAAGGTTAATGTTCCCAATCAGTGGATTCACCTCTTAGAATTTTAATGAACTTTGTTGTCAGTTCCATCATGATTATCAGCTCTTGCATTTTAAATGTGCCAAGTGTAAGTTCTGGAGGGATTTCCCCCCCCGCCCCTTTTCTCAAATTCCCTTTCAGGAGCAAGGCAATGAGAAGACGAACAACGGCACACACTACAAACTCCAGCTCCTCTACAGCAATGGTGAGTGCCCTTTCCTGGCACCTCCTGGGGGCTGTGCAGGGAGACGGGGTCTGGCTGTAGGTGCTGTGATTTCCAATATATACTAAAATTCCCTTGCATGAGGCCCCTTCAGTGCAGGGATGGGCCCTGGAATTTACATGGGCTCGGGAAACAGAACTACCCGGGATGCCGAAGGTGTCTAATACAGCACTAAATGGGTTTGTTCTGCTGCTCTTAGGGCAACATGCCTGTAGAATGTTATTTATCCCTGTTCTCCCTTGCTCTAGGTGTCAGGACAGAACAGGATCTCTATGTGAGGCTCATTGATTCTGTCACCAAGCAGGTGAGCAGGGCTGATCTGTGCCATGCTGTCCTGTCCCACCTCATCCTTCCTGTTTGCTCAACATTTCCTTGCATGTTTTTCCTTCCCTGCTTCACTTTGGTCTCTTGCTCAGCTGTGTTGCAGACCTGTTTTGGAGGGTAATTGAAAATTGTCCTCTTAAGTCTCTTTTTTTCCCTCTGTGGACTGTAGGGTTTATCCACTTTATAGCAATATTTATGTAAAGCTGTTTTCCCTGCACATAAAGGGGAAGGTGTTTATTCGCAGGCAATGGTGAGCAGTGGTAAAATCCCTTCCCCTCACATCTGAATGTTCTAAGGACTAAATAACCCCTGATGCTTCTGGCTTACTCCTTCTCTTAATTTTTATAGCCTATAACTTACGAAGGCCAGAACAAGAACCCTGAGATGTGCAGAGTGTTGCTCACCCATGAAGTCATGTGCAGGTAAGATGACTTTATTAACATATAATTTGTGAACTTTGCTTCCCAGAATGTTGGAAGAGCCTCCCCAAGGAAATTTTAAGTAGGGAGAGTTTGATTTTGTTGTTTGTTTATTTTGTTGTTGACTCAGAGAGGGTCTTTGTGTAGGAAGACTTTCTCTTTATGTGGGTAATGCTTGCTTGGGTTCAAAACAGATATTTGGTGGGAGGTTTCCTATTTTTTTGCTCTTAATTTTTCCTGCAGGAGATTCAGCAACCTGCAGGAGTTCAGCAATAGCTGAACTATTTTTGATTAAAGTAGGCTTTTGCATGTGTTGTTTAAATCAAGACCTTTATATGCTTATTGCTCATAAAATTTCTGCTCTCTCTCTCTTATGAGAATGAGCAGTTTAACATGTATTTTTACCTGGAAACTGCAAGACATTCTTCACGTAATTTCCTTTGGTGAAATATTTTAATTTTATTAATTACAGTTGCATCATTAATGTTCTTTAATTTTGGGCAGTTCTATCCCAAAAGAAAATGCCCTCAAACCTTTCCTTTCTATACATGTGAACAATATTTAGAGGCCTTCTACTTTTTAATTAAAAGAAAAAAAGGACACTATTTTTACCATTTAAATTTATAAATTAGAGGGTGAAATGGCTTGAGGATGTTTTTAATAACTTTTGCATAAGTCTGAACTTACATGTACCTTATGTACGCATGTCATGCTTCCATGGTAACTTATTACTTTTCCTGTTCTAGGGTAATTGAATTTTTTTTCAATACATATAATAATGCAAACAGTCAATGTTCTTGTATTAAAATGTGCTAAAACGTGCATAGAACATTCATAAAACAAGAGGCAAAACCAATTCGTGACCTTTATTAAGCACAGTTTGTGATTTATTGTATCAGTGGGAGAGGGTTAAGCTGTTGGACTCAATGTTGCTTCTTTTAATGGTGCAGCTTGCTTCTTGATTTTTTTTTTTTTTTCTTTTAATTAAAGTGGCCTTTTAAGTTAGTGTAGCAGTGAGAGAAGCTTATTTGGACAGACTTTTTATCAAGGGGAAGTCTTAGTTTCAGTACTTAATTATGTCAACAATTCCTTTTCTTTTTAATATACTATGAATCAGGTATTCAGTATAAAACAAATATATTGTTTCTCTGTTGTGCATAGCTCTCATTAATTAAGTAAATGAGCTTGTGACCAGTATTTCCATATTTATGCCCAAACACAAGGTATATCACATATGAGGGGTGCGTTGGGTAGGCTTTACAAGGACCTGGTGATGTAGTGGCAAAGATCAAAGATGTATAAGTGACTTTCTGGCCCATCTAGAACTCGCATATATAATTATATATATATATGTATATATGCATCCATGTTGTTGAAAGGTTTCACTATAATCAGGTAAAAATTAGAGAAGAAAAATCTTATTTCTTGTACAATTGGGTTGTGGTTTGTGATAACATAAGAGCAGTGAGCCCATTTCTTGTTTCCACTCTCCCTGCACGGAGCACAGTTCTGGCTTGGAAGTTCAAGTATGTTAGCACCTTCTCATCCAAATCGACTGGTGTGATTTAAAATTAATTTGGGCTTTCCCCCTGCTTCCTCTCCCTGCCTTTATGGTATCAAATGATCTGCTCAGCTTTGATAGTTCTGAGCCCCAGTGATGCCTGCAAACCTCCTCCGTGCTTGATTTAAGGTAGTGTTGCACAAATCTAAGCTATTATTCTGATTATTCTCAGCTCTGCTGCTTGATAGATTAACCAAGGAAGAATTACAACTCAGGGATGTCCTTCCCATGTAAAACACAGATTAGTGAAGGGCATCAAAAGCGCTCTGTAACCTAATGAAGACATTTGATTTTAAATGTCGTGTTTTCCTGAAGTATCTCTGAGCAGAATGCTATGTATTGTAAAGAGGCATTACACACATCACTTTGAATAATGCCAGGGGAATGGCTCCAACTCTAGTTAATCTTGACATTTTATTTTATTTCTTTTAAGTACAATAATCAAATCTTCCTCATTGTGTGCTGCTTAAGTGGCAGCATCAATTTTTAAAGTCCCTAGTTTAGTTTGCATTAGGAACAGTACATAAAATTTTAATGCACTGTACCCACTCTGCTGTCGAAATTGATGCCTACTGCTTGTGAAAAGGAAAACAAGAAGGGTCTGTCTGTCGTTCTGCTCCTCTTCCAATCCTCTCTAGTTGAAGGTAGGGTTTTCTGGGGGGGATTTTTCTGTACATAACCACACATGGAGATATTTTTTGCTGTGTGGAGACAAACTCCTCCAAAAGTGCCCATCTCTCCCTCAGACAGTGACAGATGCCTGCTTAGCAGGAAAGTTGTCTAAATATTGATACGGCTGCACCAATCTGTCATAGCCATTGAAAGTTCAGCTCT